>VZRS01007688.1:955723-978637 GCA_013398055.1 Ifrita kowaldi | reverse complement strand
AAAAAAAAGAGAGAGAGTGAGAGGGAAGAGTTGTGGCACAGACCCAGAAGGAGTTCTGCAGCACATGTGAACAGTCTGTCGTGCTGAGGAGACTGGGCCAAATTTGTTCTTGCTGTAATTCCATTGAAGTCACTGGAGCTATTAATGGGGATGAATGTTGCCTTTTATCACTTCTGACTTTGTATGCTGTAAGAATTATATTTCTCAAATTTTTGAGATTTCACTGGCTGGGCTAAAAATATTGCAGTGCACAATTTTTTCCCCTTCTCATTAGTATGCTAAATGTAAGGCACCTTTCAGTGAGATATTAAACTTGATATTGTAATGTTTTCAGTAGCAGAATCTTTGGAAAAAGTAGTCATAAGCCATTTTCTATATGTAAAAATGGGCAAAATGAATACAGTTGCTGATAATTTAGAAAAACAGTCAATTATTTGGTTTATAAAATTGACCAATGGCTGGAAATAGGTAATATCTATCCAATAAATTTCCTGACTCAAAAGTGAACATACCCACTTTGCCAACCTCTTCACTTCAATGAGTTTTTAAGATGCCTAGTCCCAAAAAGGGAAAGTGCATTCTTACAGCAAAATATCCCACATATTCAATAATTCAGAGTTTTCGAACACAGCTTTTAAAGTTGTAAAAAGCACCTGCAGAGTATACATCTATAACTTTGAAATTTTCTCCACCTAATTTGTATAATCATGTTTTAATATCTGCAAGCTGATGTTCTTTGCAAATTTGAGAGATCTTTTGTATTTCTTTCACTGATTTGAATGTTGCCATTGAAAGGACACTGTACAAGCACAGTGTTGTGGGGTCTATTCTATAAAAAGCAACATTCATCTTTGCTATCTTTTGCTGAATATTCTATTAATTCACAGAAGACCTAGCTGATTTCAGGAAGCAGATGCTGAGTCTGGGAACAGATTTTTTCCAACATCAACATCTGGATGTGTAGCTGTCTCCACTAGTGGTGAAACTGGTGGCTGTGCAAAAGCCTTCAGGGCTAATATCCTGGGTCAGGCTGCTTAGGGAATTGCTTGAAGTCTTTCTCAGGAATATTTCTTTGAGTTACTGCTGACTTCAAGGATTCTGTTTCTACCCTCCAACCCCCATTAAATACAATGATTAAAAAAAAAAAAGGCAGATAATGTTCTCGGTAAAAGAAAGATATTCCCAGGGAGTAATATACTATTTTCTCTGGTTTATTTAAAGATCTCCCATAAATAAAATTACTTGAAGTCTGACAGATTGGTTCTGAGGGCCATTTACCATCTCTTTCCTATTAATTTCTGCATTCCTTAGGGTTGTGATAACAGTGATACAAGTTGCATTTCTGGTGAAAATAGTGAGGCAAAGAAACTTGTAATGAAGAATAAGTAATGCTAGAAGTTAAATATCTTTAAAAAGAACTTTGTATTCTTAATATTTGGATGACAGATTGAGCAACACATTTTAAAATTTTACTCACATATTACTGTGCAGATTTTAGTGCTAGTCAAAAGGCCAACAAAGGACAAATCCTGGATAAAGAACGATGTACTTTATACAGGGCTTTATGCAGTGGCTATAGTGATGTCCTTGGGGACTCCTACAGTTTCACACAAATTAGAGTGCTCCAATGTCTTATATTAAGAGATTACACGGACTGTATTACCAGTGTCTGATTTGTTGATGTATCTTCCAACAAGTGGACATGTGTTGATTTTTAACCTTTAAAAGGAAATGCAGTACTTTAATTCTCATTGATGAAAATAGCATGGGCAATTTGCACTTCAAAGAAATGATGTCCTAAATCTTCCATATTATATGCTTCTTTCATGGCCATGGCTCTACCACCTTTGAATCTGTATTTTAGAAGTATACTTGTATCATTTATATCTGAGGTTGTGCCCCACTTCTGCCTACTGATTTCATTTTATGCTTCCAAATAATAAATATTGTTTGAAGCACTTCCCAATCTGATAACAGCATCTTCACAGTATGAATGTTGGGAAGAATATGAACTGTTGTTCAGAAACAAACAAACCTTCCCTAAATTTGATTTCTCTATGTGTTTCACATTTGATATATCAATTCCCTTCTTAGAAAGGAGGTTAGTAACAAGGTTCCAAGGTTTCAGTTTCTGAGCCTGCTGCTTTTGTAATCCTCACTCTCATTGTTATTCTAATTATCATCATCATTATTATTGTGGTATGTTTTCTCTATATGAATAAACAACCAGAGTTACAAATATAAAACAATCACAGCTCTTTCCCAGACTGATTATGTGTGCACAGGACTTCAGACATTCAGAACAAAACTGATGAGTGAAAGTATCTTTTCATAATTCTTATATTACAACCATAAAAGCTGAAGAAGTAAAACTTACAGAAACTGAGTTTACACCAATAGAGCTATGATCAAACTGAAGACCTGCCAGCTTTAATGTCTTAATGAAATAAATATCTGTCATAGAGCTTTCATTTGCTTTGCTTAACATATAAACCTTTCCCATTAGGAAAACTTGAACTTCAAGGTTTAGTATTCTGTTTGATTCAGATGACTTTTTTTCATGCATAGAGTATCTGCAAACCAACACTGTTCCATACCCTCAGATAGCTGAAAGTTTCCTCAGCTGAAACAATGAGTTTCATGTGCAAAAAGACACATGACTTTTGCATGTGAAAAATTAACCCATTTTAACTGCCGTGAAGTGGCCCTATGACTGTCTATGGGGAGCAGCCTGTGAAGTGGAAATAATCTCTAAGCAGATTTTTGGAGCAATTGTATCATGTTGCCAAGTTTCGATAAAATCCATGATATTAATATTAGCTGAATAGTTGCTGTATAATGGAAAAAAATTGTCAACCCTACTATGAGGTTGCAGTTTAAAAAGAAATTATCATTGAAAGTAATTTTACTTTATATTGATAACTTTCTCTAGGAAGTTACTTAAATGAACATTCTTATAACATTATTACCATTGACATATGTCCTTTAAGAGCCTGACTTGATTTGGAAATGGGAACTCCACACTGTATTTGACCTCAATGATCTAACAGTGCTTTTCTATATTTCTAACTTGAGTGAATTCCCTGTATTCATTTTTATGAGATGTAAAAAGGTGTGCTGTATTTGTCTTCCATCTGACACTGAACATGAAAGTTGCCAGAGGACTATGGAGTGCATTCCTGGAACAATTTTCTGCTGGAGTAGAGAGAAGAACAACCTTACCTAAGGCATCTGCATTACCGGCTGGTGCTCTATCTACAGCTAGAACAGCAGCACAGTGTCTATGTTCCTCAAACACACTTCTGAATATGTACATTCTTCCTATATTGAACCACTGGCAAATTTCTTTTAGATTTTTGCGTGATCCCAATCCATAACCTAGCCAGACTCTTACTAAAAATTCTTGTAAATTACATGTTTCAAACCACGACTCATCTAAGAGACATTTATGAATCACTGTTTTTCTGGGTATTTCTTTGGGACTTCAGAGTTTTTGGGAAGACATCTTGTTACTCCAGGAAAATTCAGTGAATGTAATAAAGTTCAAAAGTATTAAATAACATTTTGTACTTGTTTCTGTAGTCTTCTAGAATATGAGAGCTATATGAAAATAGAATACCATATGTAATGATAACATTTTTGCTTAGATCCATATTTGTCAATAACATCTAAATAAGTGCTAGTGTTCTCTTTAAGTCATTACTAAAAGCTTTTGAAAATTTTTAGCAAATAGAGAAAGGCAGAAAGAGCTTCTGTTCCTATAAAAGGCTGCAAAAGCATTCCCAAGAACAGTCCACACAAACACTACACAGGAAATTGGCTACTTATCAACATTGAATTATACCTTATAATTGAGGCAAAGTATTCCTAAGCTTATCATTCCATTTTTTTTAAGAGACTGTAAAGCCCTTCTATTTCTGTTTTCCTCCTGATTTTTCAACCCAGATGTATTATTTGTGGAAAGTACTGTTTTTAAGTAACTTTTTTCATGTGGGATGACAATAAATCCAAATATTAATGCAAAACGTTTGCATTACATAAAGGGAAGAAAAATTAAAACAAACAAAAAACCCCTTCCAAAAAAACCAACCAAACAAAAAAAACCCCAATCACCTGAAAAATGAAGACCTTTATTAAAAAGATGTAAAACAGATCTGAGCTAAATGCTTAATAACTCTCGAATCAAGTATTTCATATACCAGGCATCTAATTTAAAATATATGAAGGATGTTAACACCATTTCAATTTGCTCAGTGTTACTGGATATTAAGAAAGACAGAAAAAGGGCTCATAAAGTATTTCCATTAATAAGCTTTTCTTCCTGTATCCTTCCCCTTTCTGTTATCCTTTCCCAGAACACCCAATTCATGATGAAAAAAAAATAAATAGACAAACAGAAATCAAAAGCTATACAGCACAAATACTATTCCAGCCATCAGAATCAAGTCAGTTTTTAACTTCATTAAATTGCTGTCATATGGTGTCTGCTGACATGCATCAGACTTTGGAGAGTCTTACTCATCAGGTATTCTCTAAGATTGTTAACAAGAACAGCAACTCTCATCAGGGGTCCCCAAAAAGCAGCTAATTAGGGGACAAAGGTTGCTCAGATTGTGACAATTACACCTGTAGGTCCCTGTAGAAACACCAAAATCTTGAACAAATGTATGTTTGGTTGCTTAGTGCAAGAAATAAAGAGATAGTCCATTAAAAAAAATGAGAGGCAGAAACTGTCAACCATTTGAAAAGCCTTACGAAAATGATCATCCAATTAGTGACTATGATCAAATCAGGCATGAACTCTCTCTGGATGGCTCCATAATTTTCCTTCTTGCATGGTGTAATTTCATATAGCTCAAATGAACTCGTGAGAGGTAATTCAGTTCCAAACAGTTTTCTCATCACTGCTAATTATACTAATACATTGAAATGCCTCCTACAAAATGCATGAGCCCTTTAAGCCACCTCATTAATGTGATATAATTTTTTGCCAGAATATATATCAAACCTATTATCACCACAGGTTTTCTTTAACATTTTTTTCAAAATGTCTATCAAAAGGCTGAAAAAGTAGATTTCTTTCGTTTATTCTCAACATAATTAACTGTTTCTTTGAACTCTGGTTGTCTATTGTGGTGTTTTCTTTAGAGCGTACTGGCAAAATACAGTATGATAGGGGTATTCCTCATACCTATAGGTTCTTTTTCCTGAGTGTTTGATTCCTTAAATCTCTTTTCAGTTGAAGCTGATCCTTTAAATGGCAAATGATGCATGCAATAATGTGCAAAAATGAGTTATACAAACTGAAAGCAGGGGTGTAAAAAGAAGCATCATCTGAGACTAAAATAAAGACAGATTTTATGGTATTTATGTCAGTTAATTTAACTGCTGGTAGGGGCTTTTGTTGAAACATGAGTTAGTTCCAGTGTTTAACCTTGCAGCATTAATTTATGCTTTATGGCATGAGTACTTCATCACTCCCTCCTTGGGAAGACAGTTATCTCATTAGCCAGAATTTAATGAAATGCAAGGATACACTTCTTAATTTCAAAGATTACTATAGCACAAATCAGGTGTAAATCTCAGCCTGACTGTCCTTTCCCTTTACCCGTTTAAAAAAATAGATTCATTTTGCAATCATATAACAGAAATTCATCTGGTGGGATAAATTTCACTACTGCTATTCTAAAGGCATTCCTCATCTGTGCAAGCTGTTTTAACTTTGCATTCAGTAATATTGGTGACACTTAGGGTCTGTACAAAGTTTAAGGTTTAGAAACCATTGCAACTACTAAAAACAATCAAAAGTATATAGTGTTGGTGTCATTGTAGAAGGATGTTGTGCATAAGAAATAGGAAGCAGAATCTGGCTTCATTTTCACAGAACTGTGTCTGGGTCCAAAAGAATATGAGCGTGCACACCCTGTCCTATGTAAGACTAACAAAACTGACAAGACTGACGTTGGCTTCTTACACTTGTGCCTGTCATTATATCCAAGATTCCAGTAAACACAAACCACTATATTACCTTGTAGTCTCATTTCTTTGAAAGGCAGGGTGCTCAGGCACAGATTTACCATGTTTTTCATGCCTTTCTTTTATTACTTAGATGTTGCCATAAATTAACTTGGTTTCCTATTGAAATCCCCATCCTGCAGTTCTCTGCGTGAGTGTGTACTTCACTGAACAATAGCAGAATCTAGAGAATTCATTATGCAAAATGTTTTTTCGGTGAAAAATGCAGGTGTTATGCTCTTGTTCATAACAGCAATTCTTTGTTTCAGTATCAAAGCAGGGAAATTTATTAAAGATTATTGGTCTTACATAATGTTAATGCATATAATATTATGTTATGTAATATTTACTTACCAAATACACCAATATGAAGACATAAATGCATATTTCCCATAGCGTTAAAAAATAGCAATAGCAGTGCTTTAGTCTTACAGTCAGTTACAAACAATGTCCCACGTTTTATGAAGTCTGTCCATGAGCAGCTGGATATGTTACATGGAAAGTGAACATGAAAATACAAAGAAATTCAGACCAAATCTAATACACTGGTACCAGGCTGGCTTTTCAGACTACATATTGATGGAAGGAGGGAATATCCTTGTGCACTGTGTGCCTCTAAATAGGGCATGGCATATGAATATTAATTAATGATATTTTTATAGCGGTTAATATTAAAAACGTTATTTCTGTATAGTGGAAAATAGTAATCATAACTCAAAGTCTATAGCAGAATGCAATGCCATTATTTTTTAAGCAGATTAGGAAAGGACTGTTTGCTTCGAAAGCAGAGTTAGCCTTTGGTTTCTGCAGCCATAATTCCTGAATCTCTTTTCCAAAGGCAACCAAAGATTTGGCATGACCAGGTTACATCTGTTTGTCACTAGACAGACTTTGAAACTGGACAACACAGACAGCTTACCTGTGAGCTTCAGAAAGTACCACTGAAAGTATGAAACCAGAGAATAAGTATTTACAAGACCTCATAATATGTGGAACTACATACTTGTCCATCAGCCTTTGGTATGGAAATCCATGCTGTTGGCTCTGTACAGCAATCTGTATGAAACAAACCACCTCATGTTGACTCAAGGCAGTTAAGGAGGACATTCATACTGAGTCTAGGGTTTTCCATCTGTTTTGAATACCTTCAGAATCTTGTCAGAATAGATCATTGCTTTTTCCTCCGCTGGATCTAGTCCTGTCAGGGTGAAGTCCATGTACTGTGGCAGGGACTGTCATGTCATTTATTATGTTTGTTTAGCACACTGGAGTATAACCTGACTCTGCCAGTTAGGTGCCACCACATTAAATTGTAATAATAGTAAGGCACCATGGAGTACGGACATACTGAACAAGAATGGTGAAGAACATCTATTTTCATTTGAAACTCCATGTGTGAACTCCAATAGAGCTGTAGAGTAGACAGGACCACAATTGTCGAGATTTTACCTTCTAAATTCTTTACCTTCTACCCTCTGCATTTCTGCATTGCTGCACCAGCCTTCCTAAATTCTGACCTGTTTCAAAAGGTTCTGTTCTTGTTTCGAAAGTCTTGTTCACACTAGATGCAAAACCAATTTCAAACATTATTACTTTTGAACTGCATTTAATATATTGTGTGACTACACATATATTACTTGGTGTCAAAGGACAAATTGGTCCCTGGAGAACCTTAATTTCAAGAACACCCTTTGCTACACTCAGCTTCCCTTCAGGCAGAAACCAAGAGGGCGTGCTGCAGAGGAAAGTACTCGTAAGAAGTCCCATGTTAGGAAAATGATCTGGAGGAAGATTTGCCATACTAGTGACAGAAAGGGGGTTGCACTGCCTACCACAGCGACCTTGGCAAGCTGGAGAAACAGGCTGACAGGAGCTTTGTGCATTTCAGCCAAGGGAAGTAAAAAGTCCTGTACCTGGGGAGGAATAATTTTGCACACTGGTGCTTGCTGGGGCCTGACCAGTAAATGTAATTTTGCAGGACATGAGCTGGTGGACCCTGGTGGAGCCAGAAATCAACCCCTTAAAGGAAAGAAGGTCAGCGGTGTCCTGGACTGCTTAAGAAGCCTTGGCAGCTGGTCGAGGGAGGTGACATTTCCTGTCTATTCTACAACCCAGTAAATGAAGAATATGTAGGGAGTCCAGCAAAGCACCACTGAGATAAATAAGGATCTAGATAATCTCTCCTATTAGGAAAAGTTGAAATATTTGGGAATATTTGACTTGGAGAAGGCCCACAGGGGACTTTATCAATGTGTATAAAGAGCTGAAGGGAAGAAGGACAGAGGATGGAGGCAGGCTTTTATTAGTGGTGCCTGGTGACAGGACCAGAGGCACGCTTCCTGACATCTGGACATCAGCAACCACTCTTTTGCTGAGGGGGTGACTGACTGACACAGGTTGCCCAAGGAGGTTGTGAGTCTCCATCCTTGGAGAGATTCAGAAGTTGTCTGGACATGGTCCTGGGCAGCCAATATTAAGTTGTCTTGCTTAAGCAGAAAGGGGTGGGACAAGACAGCCTCCAGAGATCCCTTCCAGTCTCAGTCATTGTGTGAATCCATGGGAGGTCTGGCTGAGAATACCTTACACATATTCAAACTGTACAAGAAAGCTACTGAGTAAGAAACCAGAAGACAAAGCTTGACTTTTGATAATCACGTGTCTAAATAAAAGTGTTGGAATACTAACTTAGTAGTGGTTATGCAGGCTCTTTTAGAAGAGTATGCATAAATGTAGTGGACTTGAAATTTAAATTTTCATATATATAGAAACAGTAAATGAAAGAAATAATATTTCAATTGAAATCAGACAGTAGATTATATGCAATTAAAGCTAAACTCAACAACTTTGTAATTTTTCGGATCAAGAAATTTTCTTTGAAAATTCCACCTTTTTTCAGAAAAAAAACCCTATGAATTTTTTAGGTTTTCTCATTCTTCCCTGATGAAGGATATATAAGCTTCCATGATGGCAAGAGGGTATTTTACTTCAGAATTCATGTCAGCTGTGGAGTAGATTTGATCAATTTCTCTCCTGTTTCTCAGTACTGTTCATAGCTTTCAAAGGGAAACTTTTTTCATGACTGCTCTTCTGTTTATTTTATTTTTGCCTTTCCAGCCACTCCTTTTCACATACCACCTTGCAATAGGTATTGCCTCCATTCTAGTAGACTGTATACACAAGGCTCAACCGCCCTAGCTTTCAGAAGAAGTTTATTTTTATTTACAGTCCAGACACATGTGAAGGTGGATGAAGGCCCAGATCTCAGTTTCTAAGGAAATAATACTAGAGGAGAGATGGTGATTATTCACTTACAGATCGAATGAAGCTGACAGCTACTCGAGGTTTTGACAACATACTTCCTTGCACAAATAAATATTGCCTTAAAATCTATGAATCTGGATTTTGTTTAATAATTACAACAGGGAACCAGAAATCAGGGTAACTGGACTATTATTGTATTCTAATCTCCCTTGTATGGGGCTCAGCCATTTCATCAAGTTGCCATTGCTTTAAGAGGTGCTAAATGAACCCTTAGCCTTTGGTGAACCCAAAGTACATTAGCATAACCTTTTTTCATTAAAGTTTAACCTAATGTGTTTTACCTTGTGTTTGGCACAAACAGAGTGAATAAGCAGCCACCACCCTTAGCAGATGCACAGTAATAACTCATTAACCTGTACAGCTCAAAAGCGTTACTGTTGCTGTTAGAATATATCAACTTCAGTCACTCTTGAGTTTCAGCCAGTTTCATGAAGTGACTGGCTTGGGGGAATTTAAAGATACTTTTTGAAGTCATGCTGGATAAAAGTGGGGGTACAGACCTTTAGGAATTCAGGTAAGCTTAAATCAACCATCCTAAATATCTTCATGCTGTGGAAAATAAATTAACTATATCTTCTTTATATAAATATATAGCATAACTGGAAAATACAAATAACCTTGTCAATCACGTTCAAATAATAAAAAATAACCTGGACTGCCAACATTTATTTCCATTTTTTTATAAATCCATGATTCTTTTTGCTGACAGTCTGGATTTTAAGTTTTTAATATTCATGTTCATTTTTAAAAAAATGTTTAGATTCTCTTATAGTGATCTCGGACTGAGACCTTTTAGGAGGAATACAATTATTTTCTAAGAATTGGTAACTTTTACTTTATAACACTGAGATGCATAGTGGTATGTGGCTATGCAAAACCATCAGATTTTTCACTGAGGCCAATGACAAAACTTCCATAGATTTTGGGAAGTAGATAAACTAGTACAATGTAGGCAAAATAACTGGGGCAAGAAAATTTCCCTGGAAACTGGACTTTCAGAAACAGAGCAAGCATATCTTCTCATCTTTTCATCCTTCACATTGGTGATGCAAGTGATGTGCATTAAACAGATAGAGTTTATCAGTTTACAAAAATTACCCTGCTGTATACAATATTCTGGTATATGCAGAAAAGTTGTAGCAGCAGAGGTTGTATTTTTTCAAGCCAGTATAATTGCTTATCCGGTAGTTGAAGGACATGACCTGGTTTATTTAAATACTCCAGATGATTATTTAGAACACATCACAAAAAAATTAACATAGAACCAATTTGGACCTGTATGCAAAATCAATTAAAAAGATAATCATGGCTTCTCTCGGTCTAATCTGATGTGATGACAGACAAAGTGAGGAAACTGGTAGCTGGAATTTGAGGTTTTAGCTACCTTTTCAAAGTTTTGCCTCTTTTCTGTCTGTCTAAGTATATTTGTTACTTGAGCCTTTCTAGTCAAATAACAAGGCTGTTTCAAATTTTTCATTCTTCTGGCTTCTAATTATACTTATTTTCATTCTGCTAATCTTGTATTTTCTTGGTAACCTAAAGCATCCATTTTGCTTGTGTTAGGAGACTGCCACAAACAGAGGTTAAAACATTACAATAATTATGTACCCAGCAACACGACTAAAACTTGCTTAGATCATCTGATGTTTAAAGAACCCTCTATTCACATTCACCCATTCTGTTGGCATGCAGGCAGGGGTGTTGATTTATTTGGGTGGGCTACTGAGAAGTGTCAGATGACCATTAAGACTATCTATAAAATTAATTCCTTTATAGGTCAAGGAACAACACTTAGTCTTGTAGAAATTAATTTTTAGGTTTCCATTGTGGCATTAATGAAGAAAAGCTGCAAGAGAAAACAGACCATTTTCAGGAATGCGTTTCAGAACATTAACACCTTAATTTACATAAAATTAGTTACATACTGCTGTAGTAATTTAATTTATTTGACCAGGACTTTGCAACTGTGAAAAATAGATTCAGAAAGGCAAATCAGGACTCTTACATATTTTCTCCAAGTGGATGATTTCATGACAATGTGAAATCAGAATGATTTAATTGCAAGACATCAAAAAATTATATTGTGTTGCCAAATTTTAAGACTGGGATTTGGAGTAAAAGGTTTTAAAATGGAAATAAATTTTCAAAAATAATCCACATACCCAGTACTTAAAGTAATTGCTTTTTTTCTCATGAACTGAATAGGTGATAAAATCAAAAGTTGACTGTAAGACTTTGACATATGGCACTGAAAACCAGGCATGTAGGCAAAAGGCAAAAGCTTTTTTTTGAACAAAGAAAAGACATATATGAAAGAAATGACATAACTTGGGAGAAAAACACAGCTTTTTTGCTTTTTTCTCTTTCCTAAAGAAAAAGAAGAAAGACACATTATTTTTCTTCAGCTGAAAATAAGATACAAAGGAAGCTTCTGCATCCTGAGTGTTCAGCTCCTCGATTTTCAGAATTCACTCATTTTCTTTCATCAGTAAAAATTAGAATCCACCCTTCTTAAAAACTGTCTTCAATTCATTTTCCACTGGGATTAATTTGGAGTTGTACTATACCTGTGTAGTTAAAACTATCTGATGAGGATTCATTTAGATCAATAAAATGATGATTTACATTATTTAGCTCTTCACATACATGAGAGAGTGAAGAATAAGGTATGCTGAATATGCAGAAAAATACTAGATGCAAAAGTTTATGGCTCGATTGTATTACAATTTCATTAACTTATCTTAATTTTCTGTCAATAATTTCTTCAGCACAACTGACAATTCTGAAACTGTCTGGCCTTATAAAATGCAAAGCTGATTCCCCACGTCTAAGCGACCTGGAGATTCTTCCTAGGACAACTCATCGGGCCCCTGGGAAGGGACCCCACATTTTAGAAAAAATATAATTTTTTTTTTTTTTTTTTTTTTTTTTTTTTTTTTTTTTTTAAAATAANTTTTTTTTTTTTTTTTTGAGAAAATAAGGTCCTTTTCTCTGAGCAATTCAGTTATTCAGACTGATACTTTAGATAGGAAATTATAAATTATCCCTGTTTTGCATGTTTCATTAATCCTCCATCAAAAGCCTGGATGGTTCCTGCCATCTGTTGATGTACATTTCTTTACCATCAGTGTTCAGAAAAGCACTCTGATCTGTCCCAAATCACTCCTAACCTAACTAGAAATCCATGGTCCTTTGCAACATGAGGTTGCCAGTGTACGGACAGGGCCAGTAGTCACATGCAGCCAGAGACCACACCCCTTTGTCTCTTTGCATTTGTGAAGCTTAGTTTTGGAGTGAGAGTTTAGGTTTGGAGGCCTGAAGTTTATATACTTTTGTCCCAAAAGCAATAAAGGATAATTTCATCCCTGTTATCTTGCTCTCAGGTGATATATTCCTACTTCTTCAAATCACTGAAGAAAGGGCAATTCTAGGTACCCAGCCATTAAAAAAAAAAAAAAAAACCCTGCTGGTGGGAGTGGGAGAGCTTTTAAAATTGTAGGAATTGACACAGTGGTATAATTATGTGTTCATTAGAACTTCATATGAATGACTCATCAGTCAAAAATCCCTACACCCAGAGCACGTGAAATTGCACTGCCAGAAGCTGCAGGTAAAGATCCAGCTCTCACAAAATGAAATAGTAGAGTTTTACTAGTCACAACATGTTACCAATCAGTGACTGAACCACATATCCCAAAAGATCAGAAGTTTAGGGTGTATTGGAAGGCAGAAAGGATGGTTTCTTTGGTGACCTACGACTGTGTAACTCCTTAGCTATATCATTTCATAGCAAACCTATAATTTCCATTAAACTTGACCAGCTAAATTAAGAAGCATAAATTTTTGCATTATATATCAGTCTCGTCTGGATTCCATACTATAAAATTTCCTTGATTGTGAATCTCGTATGCATTTATTCTTCCTCAGAAAGAACACAGCCCTTTGGAGCATTCTTATTCTGCCCATGTATTCCCCATAAGCAAGCAAGACTTGCATATTTCAGCGCTATGCTACCGAAATTATGGTAGCACTGAGCACAGATAGCTTGAAATATGTTAATAAGTAAAGTGCTATTCAAGTGATTTTTAGCTAACATTCATTAAGTTATAAATAATGGCACACATCATACTGATGAACCTCTAATGATTTTCAACAGAGATTTGACCTTCTTACATCAGTTGTGGCTCTATCGTGGCTTTTATACATCGAATAAGTATGCAATAACAGAGCTTTTGATTTACAGCATGAAAACTGCTACACTTTAAGTCCCTTTGGAGATGTTTTTAATACACGCTGGATACAATGCAACCAGCTTTCCAAGTGGAATGAACCACCTCACACAGAGCACACTTACTGCACATGCATGAGAATGCACGGAATAGTTGCATAGTAGCTATTGTTTAGTGGCATAATTTTCCTTCATATGGAGGTGCCTGGGAGATGCCCAGGATGTACACTGGATAAACTTAGAGCAATAAATCTATATGGTCTGGCAAACAAAAATAGATAACCTTCCCACTATTGTGAAATCAAGTCATACTCCTGTGTCTGCTACCTAAACTTTTATTAGTATGAAATATCTCCTAATATTGTATGGATCTTACACATTATTGGGTGGATCTTACACAATTCTAATGCAATTTTATGATCTAGCCTTCATTTCTCTGTGAGCACATAATTAAATGACATAACCACAAGTCATTTGCAAAAGCAAACTGACTCACTGTTACTTCTCTGACATGGTACCTTGACGTACCATTAAGTTTTCAGAAGCCAGATAGTGAAGCCAGATAATGTCAATGCTCTGTAAGATGGTAAAATGCTTTCATGCCTGTCTCTGAAATCCACTTTTATGTGACCAGTCAGGCTTGCAGTCCATTGGGCACCGTTCTGCAACTACTTCTGACGACAGATGAACGCTACGGAACTGTGTTACTGTCCCTTGCACACCAGTGTTGGTTGTCTTAGCTGAATTCATTTGAAGGTATTAATTCTCTCAGAATGAGGTACAAAGAAGCTCATTCCATTTGAAGCTGGGAAGTGTAATGTAATCTCTGTTAAATAGCAATGTTAAATGGCAATATTAAATAGTGATGAGCCTGTTCCTCACTGGAAATGATATGTCATTGGTTCAGTTCACTGGAGGTCTGAAAAAATTTGTTTATAGGATTGTTCTTAAGTCATAGCATGAATAAGAACATCTCCTCTATTCCTAATTCTGAAGCCACCTTAGTGAAAAAACGTGGAGTTCTTCTCAGATACTTTTAACAAAATCTGTTTTAAAATCAGGACAGTAACAATTCAGGTACTTTTACAGATGTGGCAGTGGCAAAGGGTTGAAAGTGCTACGTACACAAACTATTAACTAAGGCCCTCATGAATACTGGGAGAATCAGCTTTTCAACCTGAGAAAATGATTGAGGTATTTTGGGGGTTTCTTCAAACACTCTGAGTTTTTAAATTAATATATATGTAAGAATAGCATGTGCAGTGAACTGAATCATACTGTATGGTGGTCCTTTTGGAAGAACACCAGATAAAAGAGTACACTTGATTAAAAGCAAAAAATGTCCATTGTGGCAAAAGATGAAAAAAATGCAATAGAAATTTGAATGGATAAAACTCTTCACTGTAATGCTTTTTTTTTTTGGTGTACCAGATTAAAACTTGTTTCATAAAACAGCAGATACTCTAAGTGAATATCTGTTAAAAGAATAGATCTGTGAAAGTGGTATTTTATAATTTTTGTGCAATAAGGATATCCATTTAATAGGTTTTCTCACCAGCTTTGATCACATTTGGAATTATTCTGCTTTTTGTTACATTTTCTCAGTTATTTTTTAAACTTTTTAATGCTTTCTTTGAAATATATGAACCTTTTAATGTATGGATAATTTATTCTGCTCCTAAATTTAAATGCCTGGTGGGCGTAATTTTCCTATTTTAGTTTACTTCTATAGCTGCCTTCACTTTGTCTGAAATATATTATTCATTGTCTCCAAATTATAACAGGACTGACGTGTATGAGTATAACTCCTTAAATTCATTTCAATATTTTAACTATTTGCATAACAATTGAGGGGGTTAGAAAGCTTCCCCAGCAACCTCTTTGTCTCAGATAAAGTGTCAGAGACTTCTAATGTTAACTGGGTTTGCAGGAAAGTGTAACGTATTTTCATATGACCTTAAGAATATGAACATGAAGAAGTTTGTGCCAGTATTGTGTCTTCCTTAGTAATTTGAAAATGTTCTCACAAAATACAAGTTATTAAGTATGTATAAAAATGCTGATCTTAAGCAGGCCAAACTCTTTATTGACATAACTTTAGGGTCTTGCCAGAGTGAAAAGTGATGGATTTATTTTCCAGATTAAAACCCATTTTAAGTGGTTCTTAAGGCGTATTGCATTGGATCAGAGTTTATCTCACCATAAAAGTAAGTTTTCTGCATTTAGAAGGTGAAATGCAAACCACTGTACTGGGCTTCCTCTGAGGCTCTCTTGAGCAGTGTGTATGATACAACAGGCAGGAATTCAGCAGAAGTGGGGTTAATGGAGATATAAAGTGGAACTTATTTTGTGCTGAGCTGGGGTGGAATGGGGTGATGAATAATGACTCAGCAGAACTTTGTTTCACAGCACAGATCTTGGTCTGAGAAGCATAACAGGACTTTGTCAGTAATTTCTGCGAAAACCTTTTCCTTTAAGTGAATATCCCAAAGTACTAAAAAAGGTTGATTTTAAAACACAACAGTAAAACTACAAATCCCCCCCAGCTTTAAAGCTAGATTTTACTTGAACACAAACCTGAAGAACAAACTTAAAGAAAATTCAGAAGAGACAAAGTCTGTAAACAAATTTCCCACAGCATCAGGGGTTGGGTTGCTTCTTTATGGCAGCCCTGGGTGTGCTTTTGGTCACTCTGCCTCTTCAAGTAGAGATTTCCTTTCGGTCCTCCCTGAGCCACATGGTATCACATGGCTGACACAGCGTCCTGGGCCATGGGCACAGTGGTGGGAGCCGTGGGGAGCCCTGACAGGGGCAGTCAAGTTTATGAGTGCTCTAAGGGCATGAGCAGGTTTCCTTTTGCTGCCCCTGGGCACCTTTGAAGAGGAACATAACAAAGACATAAAATTGGTGCCAGCTGGAGGAATGGGGGAAAGCTACGGACCTTTCTTGTTACGACCTGCCTGAGTGTTAAGAGGCTTGTGGATTTTGTTGAAAAATTTCATGTAAGACTCTAGAAAATTATACATATTGTTATCTATAGTGTAAAGCATGCTTATTGTTTACACTAAAAATAAGATGTAATAGCTGTGTCCAGACCCCCCTGTTTACACAGTAGTTCAGAAGACAAAATACTTGACAAAGGAAGTATCATTGATGTACTAGATTTCTCAAATTCAGTTCACCATTTAGGACAATACTACTATAATTAGACCTAGAAACAAGTTCCAGAATATTCTATAATCTTTTCTGGTGAAACAGAGCCAAAGAAAAAAATGGAAGACTCGTGGAAGCCGGGGTAGTGAGCAACAGAGACCCATGTGTTTGGCATTCTCATGGAGACTTACTGCAGTGTCTGCTTAGATCCTGCAATAAAGACCAAGTAATTTTGTGAGTTATCCTATGTGAGGATGCCTTTATAGGTCTGGCCATGTCTTTGGCACTGTAGGGAACTGACACTGGGGTCATCCAAATCCTAGATTAGACCTGTAAATGTGAACAATTTTTTTATATCTTGCTGTGAGGAACAAGGGTTGTTGAAAACTACAGTTCTGTACCATGTAAACAAACCCAAATGATATGTCTAATAGCTAAATATAGGTGTCTTAGTGGATTTATAAACCTAAAATAGAGAAAAATGTCTCTGTTTTGAGACATGACATAGCAGAGTGGAGTCATGGTAGGCAACTATTTTTCCTAGAGATTGAAATAATCAAAATGACAGTAATCATGAAAGGAGTGATAGTTGTCCTAAAACAATGTTAAAATGAGTAATAGGATGAGACATGATTCTATTTGTAGTCCCATTGGAAAACAGTGGGAATTTGGACTAGTTTCAATGGGGGAAATTATTATTGGTGTTTTTTTAAAGCTTGTCCAGTCTGTGTATTCCTTTAGGCAAAATATTTGTTAGTGACTTTATTACTTTCCTACTTTCTAAGCTCACTGGATACTAACTAAAAACCAAGAAATTTTCTGGGAATGACTTTTGCTTTAACCTTTTGAATTTCTCTGAAAGCAAGTGTTTGGCAGGGCAGAATGTGTGGCAATTGTTTAAAAAAGAAAGCTGTAGTCTATGCAGACATCTCCTTTGCCATTCCTCTGATCTCCTCACTGCACTCTACTCCTGCTATCTCTCTTTGGCAGGATTCTGAAATGGCAGGGGCAGGGGAGCAGGTTTCTAACCAGAAAACCTTTTTGAAGAGAAAATTGGTTCCATTACATGAACGTGAGAGTAGAAAGAAACACATGGAGCTTCAACAGTGCGAAGTTGAGACAGCAGAAAAACCTATCTCAAAAGAAGTGGTACTAATCAGCCTGAGTGAGTAACTTCTGATGATCAGAGTTTCATGAGTATTAACACTATTGTAAGTTTGTCTCCAGGATTAAGAAATGATTGCTAACTATGTGCAGAGCTTTTTCTAAATGTTAAAGCTATATCTATTCTGTTTTGAAGCATACAAAGTTTTAATAACACAAAAAACCAGGAATATATTGAGCTGAAATTTAATTTATAATTTTTAAGTTTGGGTAACTGCTTTTAAGCTTCACCACCCAATATAGAACTGTAATTATTCAGCCATTTTACATTGCAGGGAAATATTTCAAAAACAGCCTAACCTTTCTTTTCCAAGTGAAAGATTAAAATAATTTAATTTTAAAATAGTTTTTCAGTGTGATCTTAACAGGAAACATTATTTTAATATTTTTAAGGAGAAATATTAGTAATCAGGTTGTCAAAATTTAAAGTACAACTATTGGCCATAGTAGTGGTGGTGTGGTGATGATGTTTTCAACTGAGTGTCCTGCAAGGATTAAAATGTCTCCTCCACCTTCTAATCCTGATGGTCCCTTTCTATTCCTCCCCAACCTACCCAGAAATTACATTTCAGCACTATAGATGCCTAACCTATATAAAGAGCTTCAATATAAATTTCAGATTTTTAGAATCTTGTTTTTAAAAATATCAGTCTCTTAGTTTCAGCACATCGTGTTAGAT
Source organism: Ifrita kowaldi (assembly GCA_013398055.1). Lineage (NCBI taxonomy): Eukaryota > Metazoa > Chordata > Aves > Passeriformes > Cinclosomatidae > Ifrita > Ifrita kowaldi. The sequence continues at coordinate 960,077 of VZRS01007688.1, read as the reverse complement.
AATTCCTGCAAGACCATTGTTCCCAAACTCTTAATTCATAATGGATCTCATGATATTTTATCTGCTTTGCATGAAGCAATAAAAACAAAGGACATGTATTAGCAAGTGTTAGAAACTTGGGGATTTTGTATTTTAAAGTGTAGGTTTTTCCCATCTCATGTGCCATTGAACTAAAGCTTGAAAATTAAAAATGAAATTAAAGGCTTAGATTCCAGAAAACAAATATAAAAACTTTCAACTGGTTAATTTATTTCTGACTATTTTGTGTTCTAAAGTCAATTTTGTAGTTTGAACGGCTTGACAAATTTAATACATTGTGTTAAAGTTCTTTGTCCTTGATGCAGGAACAAAAAATTGAGCTGAATTCAGTATGGTAATACTGTGGCATCACATGGTGCTTTGTCCTTTGTGCCATAAGGAAACAGGATCTATTTGAGAACCATTTTAACACAGTGCTGGCTGGGAACACGGAACTAGGACTGTTGTGAGCATGTTCCAGAGACAAATGCATCAAGGGATAAAATTACTGCTGTTATTTGGCCCTTGAATGAGCAATGGTAGGCTTGTGAGTGGTGGTAGACCACGTAGAACACTTGGAATAGGTTGGGCTACCGGGGAATGCTGAAGCCTGCCATGGATAACTGGCCTTTGAGCAATATATTATTCAGATGCGCATCGAATTTTGAGATGAATGTGAAGCAATTTGCCTACATGGTAAAGAGCGCTACCTCACATTTTGTTGAGAAAGCTGAGAGATGGGGCAGCAGCAGCTCCATTTCAAACAAGAAGTGCCTTTCTGAAGATTAAGAAAGCCTTTGTCACTCTCTAGCAGGTAGAAGAAAATTGTTTCTTACAGCAATGGATCTTGCCACTGTAACTTATCCCCAGTTCACAAGCATGAGCATGCCTGCAGATACAGCCTCACATCACATTAAGAGGAGAGTAAGAAAGTGATATTAGCCTTTAATATTTTCCTGCAGTTATGGTCTGTCCTCAACCTGCTCCTCCATCTAGCTGTGTGACTTACTATGCAAAACTGGTCTGATCTGAAATGAGACATGTTCATTCTGTAGTTTAAGAGACTTGCCTGGCACGGCTGGAAGAAAGTGAATAGCTGGGATGGTGAGTGCCCATGAAACCCTGCCATTTCAGTGGGGTTGCATATTTATCTGATAAAACAGCTGTTGTTTTTTTTTTAATTAAAAACTTGAATGCAAAACAGATGTAGTTACCCTACATAAATTGTTTGTGTCTCCATATGTAACCTATTCCACCTGATTAAGATATGTGGAGATGGAAGTGTATGCTTGAGCCTCGTACTTTGGGGAGTAGGATCCATAGTCTCAAAATTTCGGGAAGGCTGACATATAGTTTAGCCATTGGACTGAGAATTGAGAGGTCTGGGTTCACTTTATTTGTGTGACATTATGGAACTACGTTACACAAAAGTAAATAATAATAATAACAAAAATAATAATGATACTCATCTTGTTTGTATTCTAAGCCCTTTGAATCAGTGCTAGGCTCTTTCTTAATTTACATTTCTAAAAATGCCAAAAGGCACCTTATCTGTTTGATTATTCTGGCAGTTGAATAAGGGAAAAAATAATAAAACACTAAAAAAACTCTTTTAAAGTAGTTACTAACAAAAAAAAAGTAGGAAACCAATAAGTTGAAAATCAAATAAAAGCAATTAAGTTATATAGCAAGATTCTTTACTTTTTATATGCTTTGTGTTTTCAAAAGCAAAACAAAAAAAGAAAACTAGGAATAATATTGGAGAAATAGACACCTTGCAGAAGCTAGAAGCAAAAATGTAAAATGACACTGAGTGTTTTGCAGTAAGTTTTCTATTTGTTTAACTGTAAGTTGATGCACACTAACTGTGCAATTTCAAATTACCCAAAAGGAGATTATTACCAGGAACACAGTAAGAAATGTAACTTGCATGCACTAATTATATTTTATTACAAATTATTGGTTTGCCAAGTACACCAATCTGGTTGGTGACCGCAAAAGAGTGTGCTTTGTGTTGTAGTATTGATAGAAATATTTGGTGTTCTTCAACAGGATTCCAAGTGACGATAGACTTGTCGATGGTTTTGTAGTGAGCATGTCCCCTGCTATACAGTAACTGTCTGTAACTGTGACTGGTTTGTAATGCCCTGGCAATTCACGCTGTTGCAGCAGTCATATGTTGATCTGATCTACAGAGTCACTGAGTCCAAGTTCTGTTGATTATTTGTCTTACTTAGCAGTAAGTTAAGCAGTGTGAAAAAACTGTGCAAATGCCCTTTTGGGTCATTATGTTATTGTGCATCATCTACAATATATTAATATATTTTGAGCTTGTGTACAAGTCTTGTTAAATTTATTTGTTTTTAACAAATCTTTTTTGAAAACCTGAGCATTTTATCACAGCTGCTTCTTAAATCTAACGTATTTATCATAAAGTATTTTATTTATTGAATTTTATTTGCCATCAAGAGAGACAGACATGAATATAATGTTTAAAAAGATGCCTATTGATGTGAGAAAAATGCAAGCCGTGTGATAGAAGCTCAGTGAGTGGGAGAAATGTAAATGTTCTCTGCATTTTATCTCACATGACAGAATGCATTATGGTCAAAATAGTGTCTTCTCAGAGACACAGGTTTCTAAGATCTGCATAATACACACTTTTATGTAAGCTCTTTATTCTGCATGCAATTGTTTAGTTAAATGCCCTACAGTCTCATTTATAAGACCCTCTTTTATGCCATCACCTTGTATGGGTTCTGTACCTTGGATACATATAACCCAATTATAATTACCATGACAATATATAACACCTTTTTGAAACCCTCCTCATGTGATACAGGGGTGTGGTACCTACTGATGTCAGAAACAAGCTATTTTCATCAGACAATTAGTTGTCTTTGACACAGGCCCGAATTTCCCACCAATTAGTACAAACGGCAGGGTGCATTTCCAGAATTTTGCAGAGCCAGCAGCTTGTGCTTTTAAGCAGAATTTAGGATATTTAAATAAGTTCTGATACATATTGTGGTTTCCTTAATTTGCTAAAATCAATACCTGTGTTTTGTCTGTGAATCATTTCTCAACATAATGAACATAAAGATCTTATGAGATTTATTCTTCTTGTCAACAAACAGTTTTAATTTTAATTTCAGTCTTTCATACCTGAGGAGTGCTATTAACAGCCATTGAATAAGAGCTCAAAGTTACAATATCCTCTGTAGTAGTTAAGCTATTAAACCAGAGCACGTGATGCTAACAATTAAAACAGACAATTTTTTAGCACAGCATTTTAATCAGATATGCAAATACAAAACTAGTATATTGGTCAGATTTTAATGGATTTCCATATATTATGAATAGCTATAGAGAAACTGGGCTCAGGTGTCCTTCTCTACTCTGTCGTAAAATCATCTTAGAGACATCTTCAGATGTTATGGATCTTAGTTGCACAGCCACAATGAGTCAGAATAATTGAATGTTGCTGTGGTCAATTTTGCCACAGTGGCCGGCAGTGCTGAAGGGCTAGTGCCTGATCAAAAGCCATCAAAACTCAGCAGAGATTCCTGCTTGTAAAAACGGGCTTTCAGTGTGTCCCTGAAATAAAAAGGGAGGGGGGTGGGGAACGGCACAGAACATCTTACAGAGTTCTTGCCAGGGGTACTGTGGTCCATATTCAGAAGAGTTGTTCGTAGCTCAAATTGGCATGTTTAATTGTAAACTGAAAAGGCTAAATAACAACTGTGCAGTAGCACATGGCCATCTCTTTGATGGCCCAAACCAACCACACTTGTCAACGCCATCGATGTGTTCAGATAACACGTAGCGTGTTCTTACTGCTCTTTCCCTGCTTCTGTCTGCCCCAATCCTGTTTTGTTGCAGTGCTGCTGTTAGTTTGCTTTAGTTTTCTCATTTTTTGCTGCATAAATTTTCTTGGAAAGCTTCAGTTAATTAACTAGGGTTCACTCTTCCACCAACACCCCCCTGGCCCCCCTCCCTTCTCCCACACTTTCTTTAAGTGCCATTGAAGTGATAAAAGACAACCTAGCCATACAATAGAGTTTCTAGCTGCTCAGAAATCTTGGTGCCCAGGTGGACAATACTGTCAGGCAGCTTTCTTTTGAGCTCCAAGGGATCATTGTTATGTCCATATTTTCTGTATGGATGGGGAATAGACCGCACAGATGCAGTCTGTGAAGGCTTGATTGTCTGAAGCAATGATGTGATAGTCCCAGACTGCAGTTCTCCCTCTTTATTCAGCTGCACAGGGTAAACCTGTGGAATTTTTTTTGCAGTTTGACATGTGCAGGGCCTCCCTTCTGCTGTATTGGACTTT
>VZRS01007688.1:640723-950723 GCA_013398055.1 Ifrita kowaldi | reverse complement strand
TTAGAATGAAACAAAAAATTTCAAATTAAATATGTCTTGAAGCATACATTTGGCATGAATATTGAATATTTAAAATGTTTGTGCTTTTGTGTATCTATGACTGATAAGTCTTATAATGGTGACAATTGCTGCTTTCTTTTAGGAATAAGCGAAAAATATTTTTTATCTTTTCCTTCATATTTGAGTGTTTATATTAGATGAGATTTTGTACAAACATATGTCCATTTTACTTTGCCATACGTGGAACTTTTGTAATATTTAAAGAAAAATAAAATATTTCTGACCTGTTTATCCACAGCTATAACTGGCGTGAAGGACTGACTCACAGATATATCTGAGAGAATAAGTAAAATCTGAGAGAATTAGTAAAATCTTGTTTTACAGTTTAATTGTATCTTTTCCATTTTCCGCAGGCTATATTGCCAAATTATACACCCATGAACACAAACAGCCTGTATACAGACATAAAGAAATGTAACCTCATTTTATCAAGGCAGTTAATCTGCTAGAGAATCTTCTCCACGTCCTGATGTTCACTGTAGACTTTCGGCCTTTTACCTTTAGGTTTTCAAAGCCCATTAAAATATCTTATTAACTAAGCAGGGATATTTTAGTAGTAATAATTATCTCTTTGGATCAAAAGCAAAACTAATATGTTACATATAACATGATATATGCATGAATTTTCCTAGAAATCGTGAACATATTATTTCTTTTTTAGTTCAGTTCATCATCTTTCTCCCTAAAATGCAAACCATGGAATTTCAAGTGCATTGTTTAAAATCCTCTGCTTTGTGTCTTGATCCCTGCATTATTTTACTCTATAAAAAGAGGAGGAAGAGTGCCTAAGGAAGTTCATAGAGGTAGAATACGTAGTAGTAAATGACTTAGTTCATGCATATCATCCATCAGTAGGAGTCCAGTATCTGCAGGAATTTTTAGCCTTACAATTGACCATGTACTGAGATTTGTAACCAGTTTTGCTATTTTTATTTTTTCCTCCTATTAGCATCAATAAAGGTGCCTCAATTTCTGTTTCTTCAGGATTCCATTCAATACCATTAAAACCAGGCAGTTTTTTATTTGTTCAAATGTGCATACAGAGCTCTCAATGCAAGCATCAAGGGTAGTAAATATCCGGAAGATTCACTCCTAAGAATGTTGTGAAAAACTTTATATCTTATTCATTATTTTAGTAATGGATTAGAGCTTGAAGTTGAAGTTTTGAAGCTTGAAGCTTCAAAATATAATCAAGGCACAAATGCAGACACTCTTTAATGGCAGACTGATATCGTTACAAGTTCTAGTGAATATTTAGGATTTTTTTTCATTCATGTGTTTTCAGACTTGTTTAGAATTATAGAAACCTTTAAGAAGTTGTTATTTAACCACATCCAAATTTGTTCCATGTGATATAATTAACTCCTCTTAAAATACCAAGATTTTTTACATTGCACTTAAGTAAAATGGTAAACATATCCGTTAATTTTTTTTAAGGAAAAAATGTTGATAGCAACTGGTAAAGATGCATACTGATTAGAAGAAATGGCCTTTTAATTTTTTTCACTCGTGTGACCTTCAACACTATGGTAATAAGGGAAAGCTTCACAATCACAAATGAATTCTATTTTCACAACATCCTGACAGTGCCTCATAGGGCTGTGCTTTGATAAATATTAAGGAAAAGTGTAATATTTATTAAATAAAAAAGACTGATAAATAAAAGCAAAAGCTTTATATTTGATAAATATTAAGTAATAGCAGGCTAACAATTGTAGAAATCAAAGGCAGCTGAGGAAGTGAACCCTTCTTCCTAGTCCCAGTTAAATTCTGGGACTTCATTAAGTCTCCATTAAGTCTTCATAGCTCTGAGAAGACATCTCTTACTGGACTGCTAGCATCTGAAGAAGAGTTGTGATCCAATGCAAAAAAAACCAATGAGAAATAGACCTATCAACCTTGGGTGGTGGGAGGCACTTTTCAGGCTTGCACAGGAAGACAGCTGTGGTGATATCAGTGCAGCTCTGACCCCAGGCAGGCATTGCACCCCTGGACACGTACACCGTGAACTGTGCATTTCTGGGACACTGAGCACGCAGTTTGAGTAACTTGGCCATTATGTAGATTAAAGGAAAAAAATTTCCATACTATGTCCTCAAAAAGTACACTCTGTGAATAGAACTCACTAAATTATTTGTTGTGAATATTACCTAAAATTAATCCCTCTTCTTTAATCCCAGGTAATGTATTCATGTGAGTGTGCTTTTATTTGTATTATTTAATCAGCTGTAGAAAGAATCAACAGTATATGAGCAGTGTTTTTTGCTAACTTTGGTGTGAAAGACTCACTGTAAAAAAGAGGTCAGTTGTATATTTCAGGACTACTAAAGAGGGAAGCTGTGGAAGTACATTTCTTGTGAGATCCTGGAAAAATATAGCTGTTTCCACAACACTGTTAAATCAGGTTGGTGGTCTTTTGCAGGGACAGGGTGTTTACACAGCTGAATGGTAGACATTTATTGGGCAGGGCCAGTCACACTGCAACACAGTTAACCCACTGCTCTTGGAAAAGTTTTTAAGATATGCTTGTGGTGTAGACCTACCCCTAGATTGTGTTTCCCGAGGCACCACAGAACAAAGAGATCCCAGAAAAGCTGAAAATGCCTGGATTGCATAGCCACAGGCACTGCGACACTTCCCAGCTTCGGACCTCTGTACAAAATACAAACTAGGAGAGAGGTAAAGATGGTTGAAAGGAACCCACCAAAAAAATAATCCTGGGTAGGACCTTGTCCAACACAGAGGTAGCTAGATGTTTGCTCTTAATTGGTGATGGTCATACTACAGAGCTTGAAGATGAGAGAGAAATATTTGATTCTGTGGGTCATGATTAACAAGGAAAAACCACATTATCTAAATTTCTACATTTCAGGACAAGATTCATTCATATATCTACAAATTGCCTACCACACACTGGGAGCAATATAAATCATAATTATAAAGTAATATGACACAGTTGATTAATTGCTTAATTAAGCCTTAATTAATATTTGTAAAGCAGTTTAACATCCTTGGTTGAAAAGTCTTAGGGAAGTGTGAGATATTAAATATTACTATTTACAGTCAGAGATTCTGGTCTGCCCATGTTGAAATTTCAGAGAGATGCATTGATGAATTAGTATTAAACTGTGGTTATTATGAAGACAAGAATCCCTCTCTATTTCTACCATGGACTGAAATAAAATCCCAAAATCTCTGGATAAACTCTTTGTCTTTCAACGTCTTCTTATTTTCATAGCCAGTGCTGATACAATATATCTACAGACCTTCATTACACAGTGAAAAGGGGAAAATTTTTGTATTGACTTACTTCAATATTTTATCTTTTGTTGCTGTAGCATCTGCTTTGCTCTAGGCCTCACCTATAATGTTAAAAACCCCCTCAAACAGCAAAAAAATTCCCAATTGCCTGTACCCTGAAAAGCATACGATATATAGCTCTTGTCCTGCAATCAGATCCACTTGGGCAAACCCAATTATAGGATCAGGGCCTAAATAGGATAATAGGTATTGTAGAAACTACCATAAATTTCTCTCTGGTGTCCTATTTTGCCACTACTTGAACTAAGTGGATAATTCCGGTCATCTTTCTTGTTATGATGTTTCAATTCAACACCATAAATTTACTGCTATTGGTCTAATTTGTCTGTAGAAAATCTTTGCAATGCTAAATTTTGTATATATATATACGTACGTGTATTTACTCCGATGCCAGCTAATTTTGCTTGGAAAAGTTCAGCCGTATTAGATGGGAATAGAACAAATAGAATTTTACAAAACAATGAACATGGAGCTTGGTAAATGCAGAAAGAACTCATTAAAAAAATATCTAGAGATGTGACAAACTGCCCTCAAATAATCTGGAAATTCAGTGAACCACAGTATCTGCTGGTTTGCAAGTAGCCAAGACATCTCATTGTCTGCTCTGCATGAGTCCACACACATACTTATAATTAGATACCTGTTCTCTGAAATGACGGTGGCTATGTGATTTGAGAATAAAAGAGTGTTGTTCTTTAAGTGTGTTCTGTTAACTGTATTGTGTCATGTTGCGTTACATAGCATTCAGTTACTTTGCATCTTATTATGACAAATACCATTTTGATACAAAGGAAAGTGAATGTTAAATTCTGAGAGAAAGAACAGGTTTTAGGTCAAATTATTGCTGTATCATTGAGGTTTTTAAAAGAACAGGAAAATTTTTTAAATTTTCCTCACTGCTTTTTTTTTTTTCTGACACGCATATTATTTTATAATTTTCAACTATTTTCTTTTTTTAAGGTTTATTCTGTAGTTCTGTTTAAAAAATCTTGCACCACCTTTAGTAGGCAAATTGCATTAATTGTGCTTGCCATAAGCAGCATTTACATGCTATCAAAAGCCCATTAACATTACTCCTGCTGTTTTCACTTCACTGACATAAGTCAGTGAAAGCCCAAATAATCTAAATTTAATTTAGGTTCCAGGATGTGATTAAGATGCAGAAACACAGGTAACTAGGGCCATTTGAAGTGTTTTCAGTTATTGCAGGGCTTCTGCAAGAGCTGACTGATAGAAGATAAGACCTGCAGGAAGTCTATACCCTTCTAGAGTGCGCAGAGTGGGTAGAGGCAGAGCACCCCAGCACTTCTGGCTGACTCTAAGCACCTGTGTTTAGGTGTCTGACTCACCCTCTCTAACACAAGGGTGCCACCTTATCACTTTGCAGTTCTAATTAAGATATGCTATCAACTTGTGAATGCCAGTATTCTGTTCTATTATTTCTGCATTCCAAATTATGAGGTAAAGTCTCTTTATTCCTGATGATATTAATAATTTCATACGTCATTAAAATTAACTTCACTCTTCTTCTATGCCTGCAATTTGTGAGCATCTCTAGACTGCCCAATGTATAAATCAGTTTGCCTTATGTTCTATAAGCAGTGTAAAGAAAACGCCCTTTAGAAAGGAAACACCTTCCTTTAGAAATCACAGAATCACTGAATAAGCTGAGCTGGAAGGGATCCCCGAGGACCATCGAGTCCAACTCCTGGCCCTGCATAGCACCATCCCCAAGAGTCACATACCTTATTTTGGTGAAACAAGCAAAGAATTTCCTAGTTCAGTAGTCAGCATCACTTATCTGTAAGTATTCTGCAAATATTGAGCACTGATTCATCTTTAAAATATTATTTCACCATATGTTTGACGCTATAAGAAAAATGGCATTTGTTAAAATGAGGAAAAATTCAGAAAGTATTTACCTGTGGAATGTTGCTGTCATCTTCATGAAGAAAGGAAAGAAAATCACTTTGAATAGTGATTTTGTTTAGAGGAAGTAAAGCTGGATGGCTATGTTGGCTCAGTATTTTTCTATTAAGAAGAGGGATCCGTAGTAGCAATCCCCAAAATGAAACTGTGCTGAACAGGTCTATCCAACACAAGACAGAAAATTCTTGGTGGCTCATCATAAAAACCAGAGGATTTAAGTGATCTTGAGCTGCAAAGATTCAGTGTTTTCGCAAAATATGCTTAATCTAATCAATTCATGCTGTTTTATCAAGGGTTCTAAGCAGCCCTACAGAGCAGAGGATACAGAATCAAAACCATTATGACCTGGCCTAACCTAAGATGTTCTTAAAAGCAAGACAATATTAAACATAAATGCACTAATGCCCAGTGCGTTTGCATGTACTTTCAGCATACCAGTGTGTGGTTTTTCTTGGAATAACTTCTGATTTGACAAATTCTTTCAAAACCTGTAAAACAATGATAGGAGTTTTAAAATAGTCACTGATTACATGCAAAGATCAGCTTTCAAGCAGTATCTTTTTCAAAGTTTAATATAAAAAGTGCCCAGTGGTTTCAGAATGAGGATGACATAATGGTGAGGATGTGCTTATGAAGACAAGCCTGGGAAGAGGACATTACAATTTCAAGGCAATGACAAAAATTCAATTCAAGTCTATAGAGACTGTATTACAGTGTCAAGACGATGGCAAAATTATGCCAATGTAAGTCTATGGAGACCACTTTACTATGTCAAGACAATGGTAAAACAATGTTATATAAAATGATTGAGACCACACTGCAATGTTAAATTATGATGCCAAAACCTTGTCATTTCCTGAAGTAACGACAGAGGATTCTGCATATGCTCCTCACAGAATCACTGCTGGACCTGTGCTCCAGCTCAAAACACCTTTGTAGCTCCAGCCCTGGGTCTTTCTTGAGTAGGAACCAACTTTTCTCAGACCTGAGGGTGAAAGCTGACATCATTTGAGCTATTGGAGCTAGTAGTCTTTGCATTTGCTGATGCAGGACTAATGATGATCATTCTACCCTTTTCTCAGATTTTTTTAAAGTTTATTTAAAGTTTATTTTTAATAGCAGAACACAGCATGATGTTATTGACTTTCAGGTGTATTGACAGCCTGTCTTGTTGCCATTTTTATGTGGGGTTGGTTTGAAAGTGGGTTGATGCCTCTGTTGTGAGAATGTTTATTATTTTACGTTATACCAGTTCTTTATACTATTACAAAGACGTAGTTACTGTATATGTACACAAATAATCTCATAAAATAACTAATTCCAAGTACTTGTGCTGAAATTTCTCTCTTCAGTGTGAAAGTGCATGTATTTGATGTTCTTGCAAAATGACAGTTTGAAAGCTTGCTTTTTTCACAGGACAAGAAAAGTGTTGATAATGGTAGAGCATATGTTGGTTACCTCTCCTCTCAGCATGTTTCAAGCCATATAAAGAGAACAAACTTTTAGCAGTTCAGTTCTTGTTCAGTTCTTGGTATCATCAACAGAGAGACCAGTACTGATACTGATTAACAATTTGCTGTCTCTATTATAATGTTCTCTAATAAGACCAGCAGTGCCAGATCATATCAAATTCATCCATCCTTATATTCCAAATGAAACCATGGCCAAGAATAGATGTGTAGCAAAGAGTACAAAAGCAGGAAAAGGAAACTGTGATACATCCCTAGAATATTCATCTTGCTGCCCAGGCTCTTCATTTGAAAACCATGAGAAAGGGCTTATTGCATATGAGACCATGAAATAATTTGCATGATGCTATGATTACCTGATGGCTGCAATGACCTATATTTCAGAGGGAGAAAGGCTGTTAGATTAATTATAAAATTACCTGAACTGCTAAATTTTTTTGCTGTCATTAATATTGTCACAGTAGCTGATAGACAAGTTCTGCTGTAAGTTCTTTTAGAAATACAAGGTGATATATTCACTGATTAAGCCATTTAAATTTGAAATTTCATTTAAAAATTGTGTGTAATGGTATTTGAAGTTCAAAATCTGACATGTTCCAGTTCTAGTTCTAATCAGAGTTTTCAAAAACCTACTCAGCTATTAAGAAAAAAACAACCAAACAAACATATCTTTCAATGTCTCCAACTTTAAAAACACCTTAGACTTTTTTATTATTCAAAATGGCAGTTCTAGTAATTTCTCTGGCCATGAATCTGATTGAAAAGATAATAAGATGTGAATAGGAACAATATTCTAAGTGGTGTTAAAACTCTTTAGTTGTGCAGGAACATTTACTGTTACTATAGAGGAACAATTTGTGGAGATAATATGTAAATATTATTTCTCGATAGAATTTAAAAACCAGAAGGCCACAAGGTGGGATGTTTATCTGTTAGTTATCACGCAGCAAAATGACTCTTTCTCATGTCAGTGACAGGTGCACTGCTATTTACCTCAGCTTTCCAGAAAAGGTATACTGAAATTCCTTAAGAGGGTGAAAATCTCTTTCTGGTAATATTGTAATTCTTTGCTGTTCTGCAGAGGTGCTAACAAAGCATTTCTCTGCATAATTTGGTTCTTAGAATTATGTTTGACAAAGCTAATCACTGTGATTGTGTTATGAGAGTCTCTGCACTGCTCCTGTATAAATTTTCCCTCTATGCTTTGTGCCACCTAAGATATCCTTCTCATTCAATGCTGCCGATGAGAAAGCACTCTACTAACTGTAGGAATCATCAAGAGCTTTTTCTTGCTGTGAAAAGTTCCACGATTTCATGGTAATAGCATATACATAGTATGATGTCTTTTACAGGCCTGTGCTTCTCTGATAGAATTTTCAGTGGCTTGTGAATGTGATACTTTGGATGAGGCAGTTATGGTTGAAGGGATTACATGGAGGTTAGGACAAAGGCTGCAAATAGTGACCGGACAGTGATCAAACCGAGTTTTGCAAACACTCATAGTAACAAATAATATATTGAAAAACATGGACTGCTTAGAAAAGATTATGGAGGCAATGTTACTCAGCAAGAAGAAGGTGAGCATAACGTTTAGGAGGCACAGGTTGTGTTCTTACCGGCTTGTTTATTGCCATGGGATATTAACACATCCTTTTCCTACCTTGGTTTCTCCATCTAATGAGGAGATAATGGTACTTATTTTCTTTTGTAATGCCCTTTGAGATCCTTGCAGGGCAGGGTAAGTATTACCATTACTTTTACTATTACACATTATCAAAAGCCAAAACAGCTTTGTAAAGAATTCATTTAGAGCCTTTAAAATATCATGTTACCTAATGTATTCTGCCAGATATACAACAGCGAGAGGTTTCCAACTCTATTTTACAAACACTAAATTTTGTTTCCAACATTGCATTGTGCATGCCGTGAACAGTAGCAAGTATAATATGCTGTACTTGGACAACTGCCAAAATTTGATTGTATTTATCAATTCCATTCTAACTATATTCACTGCTGGACTTCTTTGGATGGGACATACAAGTTGTTGCTATGCAGACACTTTATGGGCAGATATTTTCCAACAGAACATAAGAAAACTTCTCAATGAGTTAGACATTCATTTTATAGCTCAACTGAAATAAAAGGTTTCAACTCAGTGAAATGTGCTTGAATATTAGCTGGAATGGCAGAAAGATACCCATGAATTTGCAGACAAATAAAATTTAGAGATCTCATATATTATACAGCTAACAAGAAATGCAACTCTTCATTCAGGGGGAGGAACTGAACAGTCTTCTCTAAGCATCGGAGAATAGGTCAGAGAGGACAATATGCAGAAATTGGAGATTTCAGTCTGAGGGACTGAGTTGTTTTGTTTACTCTTTAGCAAAGAGTATAAACTGTCCAGAAAATTGCTAGCCTAAAGAGAGAGGTACTGGACCAGAAGTGACATAAGATTTCTCTTCACTGTTCCCCCCACCATGACTACTACCACCATTGCTAGTAGTGGCAGTGTTATTTCTTGGAAAAAGGGTGTTATTACCTTTGATAAGTAAAAAGTTGGCCAGCATTTCAGCTGTGTTTATGACTTGGTCTTTCTACACTCTTACCAAGGCAACCATTTTAAGTGCTGCAGCTTATACTGTGGGTTTTCAGAATAAACCTTTTCTTGATTTGTAGGCATTGGAAATATTTTCAGAAGATATGTAAAATTCTTAAACCCTATTTCCTTAAAGTTTATTCGCTATAAGGGAAGGATTCAGGCTTTTTCATGGCTAGGTTATTTTTAAAAAAATTAGTGATGATCAAACCATTAGGCATGTAGGGAAAATGATTTGCAGGAAATGAGATCAGTGTTCCAGTTTGATGAGCCACTGAACTACTAACAGGTTTCAACTTTTATTGTTACCACCACTGTATCTGTTGCTAAGAAAAGAATATGTATTCTCCCCCCAATGTTTTTCCCTCTGCATTACATGTTGTTACCCAGTCCCCTAAGTGCATGTATTGCAGCTTGCTAATGACTATTGCTGTAAACAAAGTAACAGGCATGCCATCAAATTGGGTATAGTCCTTCAACAGAGTCTCCTCTGACTTCTCAGAGAAAGCTAGAGGTGATTGCAAGCACAGCTCAGGAAATAAGCCTATCAGAGCCTGAAGTTTTGTGAATTCACAAATCATCTTATAGTGAAGCATTAGATGTTAAGCATTAAAAATTAGAAGTACATAAAGTACAGAGTGAGTTCTAAACAAGTGCTTCTAAAGCCTTTGTGTGCTCTGTGAGCTTCAGATAGTTGACATAAATTAATTTAACTCTAAATACCATGAACCCCATGGCCAGCAGTGACAGTGTTGCTTCTTGAAACAATTTCTTCCTCATGATTTACAGATAGTGAATAACATGAATTACATACTATTCCTGTTTATCGCTGTATATATTCATGAGCTGACTACATCTATTAGCAAACTACATAATGTATGCAAAGTATTACAATCATGTTATGAGAAGATTTCAAAAATATAAATGGGAATATATCTTTTTCTCTCTCCTAGTTTTAAAAGGAAACATGAAAGTAGCTAGAACTAGCATAGGCATTTTATGAAGACTACGTAGCAAAAAAGTAAATAGGGAACTAATGAACATGAGGTCTTTCATTATTGACCTTGATAATGTGATTAAGCAGTCTGCACTGAATGAAACTTTGTATATTCATTTACTCTAGAATCCTGCCTCAAATTTAAAAATCATAGCAATAAATGAAGAAGTTTCAGTAAAACAGAAATGGATTGGGAGAGATCCTATTTTTGGAAACTGAAACAGTAATTTCATTCTATTTATTTTTTGTTATCTATCCAATTTCATGTATATATACTTCCTAGATCATGCCAAAAGGCAAATAGAACAAATGGTAGCAAAAATGGTATTTCCAATTCAGCTGAAAGGAGCACACTACAATAAATCATATAAAAATCAAGAAATCAGAGAAATCATTCAAACCTAGGGAGGTCGTTGTTATCTCTGTGTCAATAGATTTCATCCTTTTACTTATTGTTTGATCCTCATGAGGCATTAGGATATAGTTACATCCAAGTTGTACAATATCTGTGTTCAGCTGTATTTGGATAAAGAAATGTTTTTAAACCCAGAGCCAACAGTCATCCGTGTTAATGAAATAGCAAAGGTGTAAAGTAATATATATGCTTATTCTTTTTCCTCTTGGTGGAAAACAACCTCAGGAAAGAAATTTTATAGCTAAAATGTATTAGTTAAAACATTATAGCTTTAAATTTAGTGGGACTAAACTGAAACAGGATGACCATTTGGGAGACGATTATAAACCTTACCTTTCTGTGGAAATTTTGCTTCTTAGAGCTTCATAGTCAAAAACAATTTTTCAAGACAAAACAAAATATTTTTCAGTCTGTTTTTTCCCCCTAAATTCCTGCTTGCATTCTCAAATCTCAACAGATCTTCCATTATTTTTGTTTCTGTCCCTCAGTTTGATTAATGTTCCCAAATCTGCTTTCTTTTTCTTTTGTTTTACTTTGGATGGGTTTTCTTTACTTTTTTGTTTGTTTGGGTTTTGTTTTTTTTTTTTTTTTTAATTCTGAATGCTGTGCTCCCACTCTGATTCAAGTTCAGTGAATCCACCTTAATCATGCTATCCTCTTTTTACATTCATCCTGTTTCTATTCTGTCCAACCCGACCCTCCTCTGTGACACAATGCTGAAGTCTGTAAAATGTAGTAATTTGCAGCTTACTTCTCCAGGAAAGCTGTCTCTTTCACAGATGACACTAAATGAACAGTAATTCATGACTGGAGACCAGAACTAATAATTTGAAAACAAATTCTACCTAATATTATTTTGTTGCCTATGAACTTTTAAATGTTACATCTTCCATTATCTAAAAGAGTCTTTTTTGAAATGGAGGGGTTTTTCAATGGACTAAGTTCTGGCTCGATTCACTGTTTTTGAACTGGCTCAAGCAATTCTAATTATAAGCTACAATCTAGAGCTGTTACTATTTGCCAGATATTTCAACCTTCATGAGCAAGACCCTTTAGGCTCATTTAGAAAAGCTTACAAACAAGGAAATTCAGTGCTGTTCACCCGCTGGGCTTGGGACAAAAAGCAAGTATGAAAGCTGCCAATATTTCTATATTTGCTTGTTTCATCTGAGTGGGACCAGTGCAATGACACAGAAAAAGGCTCTCTGAGCCCAGAGCGAAAATAACACACTTGAAGTGCTTAATGGGTTTCTTCTATGAGGTTTCTCCAGCAGCTTTAATAGAGCTGGGTGAACTGCTTGTATGAAAAAAATTTTAGCTGATGAATTTCAGTCTTTGTTTGTTTGTTTTCCCAGTGTCTGGATTGTTCACCAATGGGTTTGATTTTGTTTCTGATTTATAATTATTCACAAACCAACTTGAATGGTGCATGCTCGGTATATTTCAGATTAGTTTCTTCCACCGTGAGGCCATCTGCTCTCAGTGCCTTGTGTTGTCCGAGTAAAGCGACACGGTGCCCATGCCAGAGCTAGGGGAAGGAAGATACAGAGCTATCTTATAAGAGGAAGCTTTAAAGAGTTTTTGGAGTCAGGTCAACAACACAGGAAACATTTTACATTATGTATTTTAGAAAACATGATTAATACCTTGGAAAGCATTGCAACATCTTAGTAAGGTATTGCATTTAAGTGAATGCTCCTTCATAATCAGTGCAAACTTATTCACACAATTGATCTAACATCAGATCTTTAACTCACTTATTTTGTCTTTGTGCAAAGGCTATGAGAACAGTAATCCCCTGACCCCAGGAACAAAGGGTACACTTATATTACCACAAATACACTGCATCATAATTGCATGCATCTGGCTGTAATCCAGAGCCTAATGAAGACAATGAAATCGTTAGGGTCAGGTGCTTTGTATTGGTATTTTGGATCTAAATTTGAGGAACTGTCAGTTAAAGTAGCTTTCACAGAATTACAGAATGGTTGAGGTTGGAAGGACAAACTTTCATGGAAAAAACTAATAATTTTCTCTGAGAGCAGAAAACATGAGGTGAATCTTAGTTCCAGCTGCTCCTCTAGTGTAGAAAAAAAAAAAAAAAGTGGTTCAACATGTAATATTAACAGGTGAAACTCTTCTTTTCATGAAAGCAACTTCTTCACACCCAAATGTATATTAGGTAGAAACTGTGGGAGGTTCTTTTATTCTGACAGCCTTATAACTGAGATATATTTTCACCTGTCATGTAAATCAATAAAATATACAGTACTTAATACTTAAATGTTTCACTATTAGAATAATTTTCTGATCCCTCTGGATTAACACATTGTAAAATAGAACACTCAATTTTGTATGAATAAATTAAGTGTTTTGCAACTTGCAGTAATGAGCTAGTTGGTTCACATAACTTTATAAACTGGTTAAATGACACAGAAATGCAGATGTCCAGTTTGGAGGTTTGCCTTCTTAGACGTAAAGCTGAGTAAGGGCAGCAAATCTGTGTAGACTTTCTACATCTTTTTTTCACCTCTTACAATTCATAAATTTTACATCAGCTGTTATTCTTCTTCATCCTAGGAATTCTTATGTTTGCATACATTTCACAGAAAAGATAACCGCATTAATTATTTTGCTTCCTGAAATGTAACACCGAAATGCTTCCTCTTTACAGGTGATAGAGACAGGTATTAAACGTATGTTTTGCAGTGTAGCAAGAGGAAAGGTTGTAAAACCTAGTGGCAAAGATTTGGCAAACTATTTGTAAACAATTTAGGAAAATTCTCCTTGAACCTAATCTGAAGCACATAGATTAGGAGACTGTAGAGGCATGAGTAAGGAATATTTAATTAAGTACTCTGAACTTAATTAAGTCCTGGTAGATGAAGAATTCTCTTTCTGCTCACTTCTTAAGCAACCAGAGTTGCCCATGACAACCTAATAGAGCATCCCAGTGGAAGCAGCTGGAGTTAGGGTTGACCTCTGCTACTATCAGAGTAGCGGAGATATGAAAATAAGAGCTCCAGTATACACGGATAAGATGTAAACAGCTCGTGTTAAGAAATACTAATTTATCTATCTTTATCTAACTAAATTAGGATCAATTAGAACTTGATTGGGCAGTCTAGCCATGCAGTTAATTATGTAAATGTAGCAGAAGTTAGGGAACAGTCATAAAAATACTAGATGTAACCTTTCTGTATCACATCTATCCACTTGTGTGTGTATTGGCTAATTAATCCCAGCTCCTGGAACATAGTGATTAAGATTGGGTTTAGAATTTGTTAGCTGAATGTTAGAAAAGATACTTGTAAATGAAAAGTTAAAATCATTGTTATGCAGTGAAGTATTAATGTGAAGATACTCTCCTTAATCTTTTTGAGGAAATTTCGTACTAACTGCATGGGAAATTGGAGTGAGGAATTCATAGATGTGGTAAATTGATGTAGATTCCACTTTTGGATTTTAATACCTTAATAGAGGATTTCTTGTCTTTCTCATTCTTCCCCTTTTGGGTCAAAGATGTCTTTCAAGATATACCCAGTAAATTATGACTTTTCATTAATATAAATTCTGTTAATTTTAAATCTTGGCTGTAAATAAATTCTTGGCCAGTAACAGAGACTCGGGATCATCTCTTTTGATTCAGTAGCTTATATGCACTGCAGACATTTTTGATTTAGCCATATGTAGCCATTTCTCCATTTGTCATATTGACACACCACTCGCTCTTACACTGGACAAGATCTAGTCAAAAGAAGACTTTTTTTTGGTTTTTAGCATGCTTTCTGAGAAGAGAATATTGGCTAACAATTGTATAGTTTTGATCTGAGTTATACAGATAAGCAATGTTTTTGTAGCTTCTTTCAGCTCTCCTCTACTGGCTGCCCAGTGTCAAAACAGGAGGTTCGCTTTTCATTTGCAGTAATCATCCCTGACATGCTGTTGGCAACATTATCCTCCAGGTTCTTTCTCTTGTCTTCCAGAAGATGTTTTCTCAATGGGGAAGGGAAAAAAAGCATTCTGTCTTTAAACAAGGAATTAGAAAAGCAAAGGCAGAAGATACTTGGGATTCAGTGCCCTGACTCTTGCACACCCATTAACAGTCAAGTTTTATTTTAACAATGCACAAAGGACGGTTAAAAAGGGTTATGTATATTTATCCTTTTATTTCCTTCAACATAGTGTTAGTAATATTAAAACAGGATTTTCTAATAGTACTATAAGCAGGAAAAATGGGGACACCCTGACTCAGTGGTCGAAAGGATATAATACATGGTCCTTGTGATGATGTTTTCTGAAGCAATCCGGTTATGGTAGAGAGTGGACTGAATAAATTGAAAGGAGCAATTTTTTTTTTTTTAACACAGTGAATAGAGATATCGGGAAGACCATCCAGAAGTACACCTTTTTGTTTCAAATAAACTTGGGAATCAGAATACATTTCAGTACAAAGAAGGGAGAAGTCATCTAGGTACAACTGTCTTTTTACATTTTATTTTGGCTGAATGAAAATTAATGTAAAATACAGGGATTTCTTTCATCATAGATCAAATTATTACAGTCCAACTTAGAAATCCTGTCTTAATGATTCCCTAGAACTGCTCGGTCTAATAAACCTGCACCTTTCAAAAAAAAGATGCAATTCTGAAGGCAGAATAATAATGAAGCTGGTTTGCAATGGCTTCATCCTCTGTTTCCTGCATCTGTCATGGGTAAGTATGTTATGTTTCCCTCAGGCAAGGCACTTTACCTGGAGAAGTATTTACACAACATCTGTCAACTCTGGTTAAAATTTGGTCAAACTAAGTTAAAAATCATACATGGTTAAGAGAAACAGACATTGATACAGGGGATAATAGGATCACTCTTTTTCTTAAGGAAACAAGATTAAAGCTCTAAAATTGCAAACTGTTTTCATATATGAGATGGCAGAACATAAGAAGCATGAGATTGTCGTAGATAAATTCTGGTTCCGCAGAAGGTGAGGGAAGTTTTGTCTTATGTTTTTAGTATTGTTATAACCTAGACCTAATTCTTCTAAATTCTCTCCAAGCAAACCATTCCTGCTAAACCCAGAAGTTTTTTCCTGTGGTAAGATCGTTGGATCTGTCTCCAGGAGTCTAATGTCCACATTATATTTTTATTTGACAGAAGGACTTTAAGTTTCCTAATTGCTTCATTGTGCTTTTAGAAACTTTCTGTGAACAGTAGAACTAATGAGACTACAAATGCTCATTTCCACTTTGTGCCTTTCTACTATAGTTGTATATGTTTGTGAAACCTTGATGGTACAGTGAAGAATTTTGTATTTATAAAAAAAGAAATCACTCAGCAATGTTAAAAAAATATTGCTTTACAAAACTATTTATAGAAGATAAATGACTGTGTTTTAGCATTTATAATTAATTAAATATGCAGCATCTCAAACATATATATATATATATATATTAGTGTTCTGATGAGGATACATGGTTATATCCAAAGCCAAATATTTTAGTCAACCAAAAGAAAGCACAAAAAACAACCCAGCTGAAAGAAGTAAACAGTCTCTTTAAGGGTAAAACTACCATTACAGACAGTGTTCTCCTCACAAGAAAATAAAAAGGAAAAAATCCTCAGATATTAGAGTTGGTGTGATGCATATCATCCTATGAATAACATATTGATACTAATTGTTCATTGTGCTGTTAACCAGTAGAAGATGCATCCATCCCTGCAAAGGATGTCTTTTTGGTGGAAAAGTCATTGCAGGATAGAAAGAAGTTCTGGAATTGTATTGTCTCTATAGGGGCAACTTGTGCAGTATCATTCACAGCCACCACTATTTTTAATGCCTATGACACTCAGTTTGAAAGTCCATAGAAGAAAAATAAAAAATTTCTCCCAGGTTTTGGAAAAAAGGCCAAAGACTTTGAACAAGGAGCAGGTGCAATGCAAATTGGCACAGCACAACTGGATGGTTTCAAGACAAGCAGAAATCTGAAGTGCTTGGGATCATACAACCTGATTCTTTAATACATATATGCATCTCTATCCAAACTGGGCAAAGTACCTGCCAGCTACCCCATCTTCCTCTGAACCAATCCTATTAGATTCTAGAGACGTCTGCGACGGAGCGTGCGTTAGGAGAGGTGTGATAGGTAAGAAACTGGTGGATTGCAGACCCATTTGGGAGGAGTGCTTTGTGCCGAAGTGGAACAAGGTGCAGAAACATTTTGATGAGAAGAAAATGAGGGCAGCATCCTTAGCAGAGGAGAGGGGATGAGGCATGATGCCATAACAACAAGCACAGCTGGAGAGGTTTCTGTCAGTGACCAGCCCTGTCCTCATAGTTTGTCAAAGTGCAGCCATTACATCTTCTGACCTAACATCTCCACCTGCCTGGTTACAAAGAACTGGGAATAATGAAATGGTCACTGGGCACCTCATTTGCATCCCCTGTGCTGCCCGTCTCACAGCAATACACCGGTCAGATATTGTTGCTGTCACATCACAGCTATTCTCATTTTCTACTAAATGAGATGCAGATAAGTGTAAATGTTCCACTCTTAAATATTTTCCAAGCTTCATGCACTTTTATCGGTTTATATTAGAAACCTGACTATAACCACCTTGGTTATCTGCTCTTCTTTCTGAAGACTGCAGGATAGAGAAAGAAGTGAAAGAATTAATCAATACTGTTGTCTGGCAAGAAATCAGATGCAGAATTCCAGCATGTTAGGGAAAATTAGCCTAGGTTTTACATTTCACTGTCTAGAATACTCTGTGGATTTTGTGTATTCCCTTAAATGTTTAGTTACTGAAAAACATTTTTAAATAGCACATAGTAAAATTTAAGTCAGTGTAATTTTTTTACTATTGCAGATTTCATTATGAAACATCTCAAGATTAAATTTATTCCAATAATCATTACAATGATGAAAAAATTCCTTGCTTCAATAATTGATTTATGCTTCATTTAAATGTACGGAGTAGTTTCAATATAATTTCTTATTAGCTCTAATGACAAATTTTAAAATAGAAGGGCTCTGAAATAAAAATGAAAATTTGCCATACAAGTTATTACATTTAAATGGACTTAGTACTTAATATTTAAAAAATCATTTGATGTAAATAGCCATCATGAATCACTGCAAATATGATTAGATGTAATTAAACTTTTTCTTTACCCATATCTGTTTTCTTCCTAATAAATTATTTTATTTCCTCTTTTAATTTTTTTAGGAACTTCAAGAATTTGAACTGAAAAACCATGACATATCAGGACTGCTTATTCAGATTTTTGTTATTTTGATCAGGAAATTAGATGTCTTGTCATATATGTTCGTATTATGTATATGCTATTTTTTCTTATACATTATGCTAGTATTATCTCCCTGTGTGGAAGTTACATGCACTCCACTAGAGAAGAAAGAAATAGACGTGACATTTGGCAAAAACCTGTGACACTTCTGAAACCTGTTAAACTATAATGGCAGAAATTTAAAAAAAAAAAAAATTAAAAATCCCCAGTTGGCCTTATTCTGTAATTTGTTTTCCCTTCATATGAAGTGTAAAGGGAAATATTGTTCCAACACGGGATCCTACATGCACAGCCAGAAGGCAGCTCACTCTTTTTGGGAATCAGCTGTGGCTGCTCTATACTGACCACAAAGCTCCCATTCAAGTCACAGTTGCTGTAGTACACAGGGTGACTGTATGCTGAATTTACACAGCATGTTTGTAGTGCTGAAAAATAAACCATGGCATTTGGGAAACTCTTTACTAGGGCAGGGCAATTACTCACCTGTTTAAGCTCAGACGCACAAAAGGTTTATCAGTGATAAAAATCTTACAGTAGAAACCATCCATTGACAGAACAGGTCTGTTAGCTACCTCATGGTGTCAGGAGAAAGGAGAAAAGTCCCCTTTTAATATGCATGTACTTGTATTAGAAATTCTGTAGCTTTACTTCCAGCTCTTTGAGAAAATTTTATTAATTCCATGCAAATCCTTAACTGAGAGTGTGACATTGTTTTGGGCCTGACATTTAATTTCTTTACAGTTTTGGCCATATTTTTTTATAAAAAACTTCTAAAAGTAATGCAAGTAACAGGAGAATAATTGGGAGTGATACACCTGAAATCATTGAACTAACCATAAACAGGCTCGAGAGATTTCTGAGGAAGAAAACCCACTGGCATTTGAATACATAATTTGTTAAGAATTTAATTGCTTTTGGAAAGTAAAACTGTGTAGTTCTAAACAGAAATTATTTCATTAAATGTTTTTTGCCTGAAACAAACCCATAACAAAAAGATAAAAAGTTAAATGGGAAGTTATACTGGAGTTCCACTGGGTTCTGAAACCTGTTCTAGTCAATATAGATTATTTGGGAAAGGGGATGAATGCTGTGGTGGCAATTTTCCTGGTGATGCTGGGCTATTAGTAGTTAATATTAGTTTGATCTGAAGAGCTGCAAAGAAGTTCCTAAGACTGAGTGGCTGGGTAATAAAATGGCAAATGAAATCCAGCATTAGTAAATGTAAAATGATGTCCTGGGGAAAAAACAATCCTAACTTCACAAATAGGATTGATTGTCCCAGTCTGACCATTGCCACTCAAAAGCAAGATCTCAAGGTTAGACAGTTATAAACCAATGATTGCAATCAACTCTGTGCTCAGAAGTCAAACTTAGTATTAAGAATTCTTAGGAAGAAAATGCACAACAAATTCTTTTTCTGTCTGTATCATGTAGGCAGCTGTCATCCCTTGCACCTCATAGCAGTGTATAAAGCACAACTGAAAAAGAGTAAAGGAAGATTTGGAAAAATGACCAACGGTGTGGAACAGCTTCCCAATGCAGGACATCTTTGTCGGCTGGGACTCTTCAATTCGGAAGAAAGAAAATCTACAGACAAAGGTAAGTGTGTTATAGACTGAACAAAAGTATGATATAATGCAGCCTGGAAGGGAAGAACAGAAGTGACTAGGCTGTCTCATGCCTGGTAGGAGCCACAGGGGTGCCAAGGGAATCTAGCAGGTGTCACGTTCAGGATAAGCACAGGGGGAGCATTGCCCCATGGGCATTGCAGCTCTGCTCCATAGCAGTGGACCGTGAGGATGCTAGGACTTCATCTGGGGTCAGGACAAAATTGAGCATGTAAGGCTGGCTTAAAAAGTCTTTGAGACAGAAATAGCTGATAGCTTGGACAGTTTTCTAGGGGAATGTCCTTGTTTCTTGGGTATTTTCTTGTGATATTCCTTTGACATCTCTTTTAAACCAGTGCCAGGTGCAGGATACCTACTAAATAAATGGACTTATGGTTTGACACTATGCATCTATTCCTACCTGCAAGTGCTTATTTGCAAATAGTATTAAAAATGCTTTGATATGAGCTGGAGTCTTCCTTTTTTATGGTTTATGTAAAGAATTTCTTTCCATTTTTTAAGAGATAAGAATTTAATTCTATATTTATTTTAGATTTTTATTTGCAAAAAATATTAGTGGTATTTTTCCTTGATCAAAAGTGAAAACAACAGAGCTGTTCTTTTGTTTTTCTGTGCAACACATCTGACTTTATCAATAATATCAGCAGGAGTTTGCATTTGGGATAATTTACTTTAGAGAAATGTCTTTCAACAAGGTAGTGTCATCAAAAAATATGACTGCTCAGTAGAAAGGTAGATCACTTTCTAAGGAACTGTTTTTGAAGTTATGGGTGGCTACTTTTACTCAGAAACTGCCTGTCATGCTTATATGTTTTTGCAGTGATTTCCCCTTGCCATAACAACAGAAGTTTAACAAACAGTATTTATGTGCTGCAGGCATAGAAGTGTACATAAACATAAAAGTAACAGAATGCAGGTTGCCAATCACATCATTCAGTTCTCCTGAAGCTTCCAAATAGTTTTACTTTGCTAAAAGTTTCTTTCTTTTGTAAGCTTTTGAGTTCTGGAAAATCTATATTTTCTGTGAGGGAAGTTGTTGGGGTTTTTTTTCCCACATGGAAAACCCAGCTTTAGAGAAGATTTCTTCTCTTAAAGCATGTATGTAGCTCATACCTATATTTTACATATCCAGTTTTGGTGTTTGTTAATCCGCTAACAACTAGCAGTTGTACTGTTTTAAGGAAAAAAAAAAGATAAAAGCCAATTTTAACCACTTTTAACAGTTTAGTGTTCAAATTCAAGGCCACTGAAGCAAGTGCAGTTGAGAATGGGATGGAGAATAACACATGTGAATACATCTGTCACAATAGCAAGTTATAAAATACTTGCACCTTTTTCATAAAGGTTGCATCAGCACATGTAGCATACATATTCTGCCTTGAGCATTTGCTTCTCAGAAGCACAGAAAGAAAAGCTGGAGATGTGAGGGAGTTTAACCACAAGAAATAAGCATTTTAAAATTCCCTTTATGTAGATGAGAAGTATTTCTGGCCTGGCAGCTCTCAAACAAAAACTAACAAATGGAAGATAATCATGGGCGAAACACAAGGAAAAAAGTCAACCTAAGAAAAAATGATATAAACTGACAAGAAGCACAGGGGAACAGTTAAATGTATCAGAGAAAGACATATATTGAAGCACAGATGAAAATCTTGAAATAATACACTTATTGTTGGGGATTATTGAAAAAGGCCACCCCAAAATGGGGGCTAAATTTCTTCATGACCTAAGATGCCCTTTATACTTCGATCTTTAAAAAATACATTATTTCATTCACTTTAAACGTGTATTTATGTTCGTGATTTTGTCCATAATTTTGCTAACATAAACATAGGAACAGTTTGTCACATTTAAACATAAATTTGAAGTTAGCACTAACTATTATTCCAAAGCAAGCACTCCAAATATACTTTCCTTTCAAAACTGACAATCTTAAAAGTGTGCTGCTTTATCTAACGGAAGAACCCAAAATCTTTTGTCACTTTCTAAGTTTCTGCTTTCTGATTAAAATTATAGTATGTTCATAGTATGTTCATCTAATTGCCTTAATAAATAAACATCTTTAAAGATTATGTAAACTTTTCAAAATATACTCATCCAAATTTTATGCAGAAATTGTGGAATTTACAGTTTCTAGCATTTCTGAGGCAGACACAACTACAATGCTTCGATTTAACTCAATTTCAGGTTTTTTCCTTGAAAAGGAAAGAAAAATGAAATACAGAGGAATGTTTGTGTTGAACCTGAGCTGTGATACAAGATTTAAACTATCTAGCATATTAACTTTGTTATTATCCATATAAATAATAGAATGCTAAAGCAAGAACTAAAAAATATGCAGCTTATAAATTACGTGAATCATTTAGGGTTTACTATGCCTGAACATAAAGAAGTTTAGCAGCATATGGCAAGGTATATAATTTTATGTCATATATTTTATTAAGATGGTTTAACAATTAAAACATATTTCAAATGCAATCTATATTTTTGGCATGAGAAAATAATTTGAAAGATGTCAACTTGAATCACATAACAGTGATTATTTACAAATGTAAGATAGAGTCACTTTGATTCTAATAAGAAAATGCCTGGCCTGAAGTCACACCTTCATATGCATCTAATGGTGCTCTCATTTTATCATATTTTAAAAATCCACACCTCATATTTTCTGTTTCCTTATATGGATGGTGCTAATGACACACATAGTAAACCTTCTATTAGCTTTGTACTTCAAGAGAATTTGTTTAATTTCAGCTGTCAAACAATATGGAGAAAAAAAAATCCAGTTTTTTGATAACCCCAGGATTTAAAATGCATTATCAGTATGACAGCAGTAAATGTTTTCCAAACAATCTTATTTATGGGCCGTGTTCTTTCTTGGTGTAAACACAAATCTGAGCAGCATGTGAAATCCCTCATTTGTTTGCCATAAATTGTGCATGTTACTGATGTAAGATTTATTATGTAAGAGTGGTTGAGTAAACCAGCATTGGCACTGTTGATATGCAACATTTTACCTCCAGCTCCCTTACTGAGATCTGAATGGAGCTGGTGTTATCTGAGAGACATTACCAGCTGGTGACTGTTCAGTAATCAATTCTGTAGAAATAATAATATAAATCATAGAACTATACAACCATGGAATATGCTGTGTTGCAAGGGACTCCCCAAACCACTGAGTCCAACTCCTTGTGCCTGAGAGCATTTTCCAAATGCTTCTTGAGCTCTGTCAGGATGGTTCTGTGACCACTTCCCCAGGGAGCCTGTTTCAGTGCCCAAACGCCCTCTGGGGGAAGAAGCTTTCCCTCATATCCAGCCTAAACCTCCCCTGACACAACTTCAGGCCATTCCCTCAGGTTCTGTCACTGGT
This sequence comes from Ifrita kowaldi, assembly GCA_013398055.1. Taxonomy (NCBI): domain Eukaryota; kingdom Metazoa; phylum Chordata; class Aves; order Passeriformes; family Cinclosomatidae; genus Ifrita; species Ifrita kowaldi. The sequence continues at coordinate 927,629 of VZRS01007688.1, read as the reverse complement.
GACCACAGAGAAGAGATCAGTGCCTGCCCCTCCTTTTCCCCTCATGAGGAAGCTGTAGACTGCAAGGAGGTCTCCCCTCAGTCTCCTCCAGGCTAAAGAGAAAAAATGACCTCAGCTGCTCCTCATATGAGAATGGAGCCTTCCCCATCCTCGTTGCACTCCTTTGAAAGCTCTCTAATAGCTTAAATGTCGTTTTTACACTGTGGTGCCCAAAACTGCTCACAGTACTCAAGGTGAGGCTGCGCCTGTGCAGAGTAGAGTGGGACAAATATAAATAACATCAAAAAATATATGCTAGTCCATCTTGTAGTGGAGACTTACTTTAAATGTGTAACATGTGAGTTTGGCATTCATGCCTCTTATGATTTTACCAGAGCAATATGTTAATACTGGAGGATTGTGAAAGTTTTCTGAAAAGTCCATCTGTCCTTACCCTACAAAGACATTCAGTAGTGAGAAAATGAGATTTTTTCCAACTGCATGTGCCTGGCTCAGAGGAGGCTGCAAAGATATTTGTAATGCATCCTCTGCTCCATTGGAGTAACTGAGTACTTTAGCATGAAGAAATTTAGGCATGTGTCAGTAGTTTTGCAGTTTTGCAAAGGATTGATAGCATTTCTGATGCCCTAGAATCTGGCCTTAAAGGCTGCTCTGAAGTACAAATCCCCAACTGCACCATAGAGCTCCTTTGCTTAAGAGAGCGTACATCACTACTCCTAGAACGGCTGCAGTCAGGTCTGCTGTAAGCTACAGAAAAGCCCTTTGGGAGCCAGGGTCCCAAAGTGGCAATATAAGTTTTACAAAGTACTTCTATACTTTGTTTTTATTTCATATTTATCTTTTGTACTTTTTTGTACTCATTTCATAGTCAATTTTAAATATACATATAAATCCCACTGAATCAATTTTTTTTTAATAGAAATGGATTTAAACGTAAGTTTGATGTTTTTCTGAGGTGGTGGGTATATGTTTTCAAACACTTTCTGAACCTTATTACTTTTAGTTATTTTACAGTAAGTCTAATAGAAATGCTGACCCCTAAGGGCTCGGCAAATGCATGGTGCACTGGATAAATTTTTTTCAAACTCCTGGCTGGAAAAAGCAATAGCTTCTCTGGGAAGTGCCAAGGCTGCTCTGCTGGGATGGCTGCAGGGTCACTGCCAAGAATGGTGCATTCCTCAGGCTTTTGGGCTTTGTGTCCACTCAGCTGTATTCAAAAATCTTACCTCCAGACTTCACCATGTTGGAAGAAATTATTTCTAATGTCATAAGCTTCAGAAGAACTGCAACCAAAGAGAAAAAAACAGGGCAGCTGTCGCTCTGTCCTGAATTCAAACTAATAATGTATATTGTACAAAGAGATTGCAAACATTGTGAGGTTATATCCCACAATATCTTCTTCTTGTTTTCATCTGCTTTTTCTCCATCTGACTGAAAACTATCCTTTCCAAGCACATGCGTTCTGCAAAAATGTGGAAAATGTATTTATGATTTCTTTCCTTGCACTTTAAAATTCTTTCTAAAGGTTGCTTTCATCTTGTAGATTTAATAATTCTGGATAGAAGAGGATGCTCATGACAGGTCTGTATTTTCTTGGACATATTGCATTTGATTCTGAGTGCAGTTTTCAGATTTTTTAAAATGGAATTTTGTGGGGTTTGAGCGTTTGTTTTTCATTATGTTAAACATAGAGCATCCATATGTTGCTTTCCTTTGGGATCTTTAAGAAATCATACAGTCATTTAAATCTGGGCTATTTTATCCCTGCAGTTGTAAAATTCCTGTAGAAGATGACTTCTGCCTTATATGATATATTTTGCTCCCTCAGTTATTCCAAATGTGCGTTCTAATTCCTTTTCTTCATTATACTTTGTATGACAAAGTTGCTGCAGGTAAGTAAAGGTGCATAGGATATGAAATAGACTCTTAACTCCTGTGGTGCACAGTATAACTCAAAATCTTGACCAGGGTGCTCAAGTCATATCCCTGGTTCATGACCTTCAGCTTGGTAGATCTCAATAGGAAGTGTAATATCTGGCTTCTGTGGTGTAATCTTTGTTGTAGGAATAATACATGAGATCTTACATGCTTCTATCAGTTGCAAACGTTCTTGTAGCTCATTGTACAATATGTCAGATGAAATGGATTTCATGATCTTTTGTATAATGCATATGTTCCAATAGTAATTTAAAACCTAATTTATTTCCTTGGAAATTCATTCATCTTTTGGGTGCCATTTTTAACCATCTTAATTTTCTATTATACAAGCACAGGGGGTAAATTCTTTGCTCTCATATACATGTCCCACTCCCATTGGATTTTATACAAGATTTACACTGTCTAAGGGGAAAATTCAGCTTAGGAGTATTTTTACTTTATCACTACCATATAAGCCTTTTTTCTGTTCAAAATCTAGTAGTTATTTGGCAGTTGTGTTTCATTTCAGTCTTGCTGCTATAAGTAGAAATGCTTTTAAAGATATAATTTTTTCCAGATAATGTATCTCTGTAAATGACAAAGTTGACTTTGTATCTTTCAAAATACCTGTATAAGTTATTGGGAATTTTAACATTAGCTGCAAGTGTGTCACTGAGAGCAGTTATTGCATTGTTCCTTTTCTTTATTGTAGCAGTTGTTGGTGAATGATGAGTGTAGAAAGTGAAGAAAAAGGAACCTGACACATTTCGTTGTCTGCAAACTCCGAAGAACTTCTAAGATCGTGGGCACAACTGTTCTTACATTTTTGCCTTTCTTAGGAAAAATAAGAGAATAGGGGATTAAGGTAGCCAAAAGAGTTTTAAAAAGTATATTTCATTGGGAAGAGTGGCATCCTGGCAAGAACAAGCACATTAAGCTGCAGGGCATTGTTAAATAGAATAAATGTTTGGGCCAAAGGCAATGTATATATGACATTGCTGGAAATTTCGTTCTTCCCTTGGAAGAGAGGTTTTTTCAGAGAGCAATATAATTGGCAAGTTTAAATACATCTTACATAGAGTAGGATCAGTTTATCCATTTTTTCTGGAAACTACACAGTAATATTTCAATCCCAGCCCTCTTTCTTATTAAGGAAGTATGAGCTGAGTATGTCTCTAAGGTGTAAGAGTTACAGTGCAGTTGCCTTCCCTTAGACTATGAAGTAGTGTCTGTAATTCATATCTAGAGTTTTATACTCTACATTCTCTATATTATTCTGGTACTTTTACACGTCAAGGCGATATATGAAAGTCTATCTAAGATGTGGCATAATTACCCACAGTAATCTGCTTGGGTAACAACATGGAATGAAATGATTTTAAAAGTCAATGAAATTATTAAAGGGACATTGGGTTTATTTATTTTTTTATTTTTTGGTGTAAAACAACCAATACCTCAGATACTGCAGAATAGTATTCTGTGTCTTCCTGGAAATTATGGTAAAGAAAAAAATGCCAGAAAGTTTCACAGAAATAACTTCTAGAATTTAGAAGAGTACATAGGTGTAGTGGGTTGACCCTGGCTGGATGCCAGGCCCCACCAAAGCCACTTTATCATTCCCCTCCGCAACTGAAAATATAAAGGGGAGAGAAAATATAAAAAAGGGTTCATGAGTTGAGATAAGGACTGGAAGAGAGATCACTCACTGATTACCGTCGTGGGCAAAACAGACTTGAATTTTAGACACTCATTGAATTTATTACTAACAAAGAGTAGAATAATGAGAAGTAAAAATAGACCTTACAAACACCTTCCCCCCAGCCCCACCTCGTTCCCAGCTTTATCTCCTCCACCAGGGGCACAGGGAGACAGGGAATGGGAGTTATGGTCAGTTTCACATCCTGTTGTTTGTTGTTGAACAACAAACCTGTTGTTTCTGCCACTGCTCTGGGAGAAGAGTTTTTTTCCTGCTGCAAGGTGGGGTCCCCCCCTCAGGAGACAGTCCTCCATGAACTCCTCCAACATTGCTCCCACGGGAAACAGTTCATTGCAAATTGCTTCCATGTGGGTCACTTTTCCATGGGGTGCAGTCCCTCAGGCACAGCCTGTGTTTCCAGCGTAGACTCCTCTCTCCACAGGTCTGCAGGTCCCTGCTAGGAGCACAGGCCTCCCATGGGGTCACAGCCTTCTCTCAGGCATCCACCTCCTCTGGTCTGGGTCTCCTCCATGGGCTGCAGGTGGATCTCTGCTTCCCCGTGGTTCTCCGTGGGCTGCAGGGGCACAGCTGCCTCACCACGGTCTTCATGGGCTGCAGGGGAATCTCAGCTGCAGTGCCTGGAGCACCTTCTGCACTGACCTTTGTGTCTGCAGAGTTGCTCTTCTCCCATATTCTTGCCCCACTCTTTTCTGGACACTATTGCATCTGCACAATAACTTTTCTTTCCTTCTTCTTAAATATGTTATCACTGAGGCATTACCACCACTTCTAATTGGCCCAGCCTTGGCCAGTCCATCTTGGAGCGACCTGGGATTGGCTCTGCTGGACATGGAGAAGCTTCAGAGAGCTTCTCACAGAAGCCATTCCTGTAGCTCCCTCCTCTACCAACACCTGGCCATACAAACCTAATACATTAGGTTAAAAAGGCATAACATAATAAAACAGGCCTAAAAAATCCAGTAAGAAATAATCTTTGCCCAAATTTAAAGTCAGAAAACCATACAAAAGTATGAAAATAAAAGTCCAAAACACAACCTAAAGAAAATTATGGCCCCTTACGAAACGTGAATGATACCCACAACCACCAGTTTATGAAAGCATTGGTTCCTCCATCCATTGGTGTCCATTTCTTAGAAATAAACAAATAATTTAATCTCAAAAGCTGATGTATTGAAATTGAAATATTTTGAATTGAAATATTTTGTACTTTAAAATATCGATTCACAAAAAGTCCATCCAAAAAGATGGTGACATTTCTTAGCAAGTTTTAGTACTGAAGCCTGAACTGTAGATATCCATCAGAAGGTTTACTGGCTGAAGTTGGCAAGAAATAGATGCCAGCCACAGGAGTTTGTATATAAACACTGCTAGTCTCTCTGAAGGAGGTATTGACTGGGACAGCCTTACAAATTTCTACACCTGTGGAGACGAATGGGGGAATCAGATTTTTATGTAACCCATGACATATATATGTGAGAAGGAGGTCAGGAACATGGGTGAAACAATTGGATATAGAGAAGAAGATTTTTATCCAGTGCAGGGCTCGAGTGCTATGTCAGTTTTAGTATTCTTACCTTGATGGTATAATACTGGGGTACACTTCCTTTGGTAAACTGCATTAGCATCTGTTCACATAGTTTCCTGGTAAATAATGTAATTTATGAAGGTTCAGGATTATTTTTCTTTTCCTTGTTTTGCTCTTAGGTATATAACTGTTAATAATATCTAGAATCCTAGAAAACATAAGCACTATTATACACATTGGGGGTTTTTCAGCTTGTAAAGTGAATATATTCTAGGATATCCCTGCCTTTTCAGTGTCTAAAGATGTGCAGGAAAGTATGATAATGTTATTCGTTTGTTCATAGTTTTCAGTTCAGCTAAACTGAATTTATAGCGTAGTCAACCAGAGGGTAAAACGCAACTGGTGTTGTTCGCCAACTGGACACTTTGTGCATCTCTGAAGTCTTCTACTTCGCATTAGCGGAGTCTGAACAGATTAATTGGATGTATAACAGTTAACTGCTGCTTCCTTGGGTTTCAACTCTGTGATCTCTGATCTGTATATTTGTGGGTGGACCACCCTGCTACCCGGATTCTCCTTAAATTTGACAAGTACACAGCTAAATTCACCTGTTAAAGGCATCCTGGTGACATGAAGTTCTCTTTGTCTCTAGCAGTTACCAAGCGTCCTTTGAATCTTTGTAGCTTTTATGCTCAAAAGATACAAGAAAGAATCCTGTTCAGTTTGTCTGAATTCTGCTCACACATGCACATTTATAGGCAATGAAAAAAGAAGGACAACTTCCATTATATAAATACATGAAGAGTTTCAGTTTGCCAATATGTTTTGGAATATTTCCCAAACTGGAAATCTCAGTGTTCACCATGATCCTTAAATAAAAGAAGGAATTATTTTGACAATTTCACTGCTGCTTAGTATAAGTGCCTGTCATTGGTGTTACTATTACAGATCACAGATTAAGGGTGGGGGGGAAAGCATGTAATCTTATATTTCTGGAGCTATGTTTTTGGAAGCAACCAGTGTAATTCAGTGATACCTATGCATGGTTACCTATATGGATAAGGTGAAGCTGTAAGAATATCACACAACAGGCAATGAATGGGATTTTGTCATATTTACCTTTTTTAGCAAAGCTGTTTTGCTGGCTGTGCCTGCCCATGTATAAAATACTGCTACTGTAAAGCCATGTCACTGGATTGTACACAATTTCTGTTACACCTTTCAGGGCATCTGCATGGCATATTTAAGCAGCACTCTTCTGTGATTCCTCACATTCCTCTTCCTAATGGAAATGGTTCATCACCAGCTGCTACACAGCTACAATTGCCTTCCTCTCAGCGCTGTTTACTTTTGATTCTTCCTGGATGTGGTACATTTTGTTTTATGTTGTGTCACTGTTGTTATACTTACATAATGCACTTAAGTATTGTTTAGATTGACACAGTGTTAGTTCTAAAATTGAAAATAAAATGTCATTATTGGCAAGAGCAGCTGTTTTCATGCACATCATTTTCTGAACTTCAGTTTATTAATCAGGCTAAGCGGGAGTTTTGTACAAATGGCAGTATTTTTTCTTGAAGTATTCTATGGGCTTTAGATTTCCATCATAACAGAATTGAGTGGTATAATATAGCAGAAATGTTTGATGTGATTAAAACTGTTTATTCTGGGTTTGTAATTGATTTAATTGTAACATCTAGAGGGCTGCAATTTTGAAAAGTTTCAGCCCTGATTGCCTATTATTCACATGACAATGCTGAAATAAAATGACACTATAGTAAATGAAAACATAACAAATAACCCTGGTGGTTCAATACAATTTTGAAAGAAAATCAGTAGATGTTCTGCAGAAATCACCTACAGGAAGAGCAGGAAAAAAAGCCCATGTTTTAAATCAGGTTTTGTTAAAACCTGCTAAAAATTGACTCTCCCAGAAACTGTCACAATGTTTCTCATCCAGTAAAGCTGTTTGGATTGTTTTCTTTAATTTTAAATAGTACCTGCTTGTGAAGTGCAAACAAACATTAGGAAAAAAGTCTTATTATCTATGTTGAAACAATAGGGCTGTATACCCTTAAATCTCACCCCAACCTTTACTATTCTCCATGTAAAAGTCAAATGTAAAATTCATCAAATTCACTTGGAATCCAGGAGTGTTTAGATTTAAACCCCGAAAAATTTTAACTGATCCATGATCCCACACAAAGCCTAGCTTTGCACGGTATCTGTAAGCTCTTCTTACAAACCAGGTTTATAGAGTAGGAAAGCCCTGGATGCAGTATATTTCAGCACTGACTGACCAACAGCATCATGCATGTTGTATCCCTATTAATTCCTATAAAGAGAAAATAAGGTACTCAAATTATTTACAAAACAAATGATAATTATTTACCAGTCTTCATAGAATTGCATAATCAAAAATCACAGAATCACAGAATATTCTGAAAAGGGGTCCACAAGGATGATCGAGTTCAACTCCTGGCCCTGCACAGGACAATACCAAGAGTCATACCTTGTGCCTGAGAGTATTTTTCCTCTATGAAAAAAAATTGATTCTAGGTGGTTTGCATATTACCATGAAAATTAGTGTCATGTATTGAGTTGCTGGACCGATGTATTTTGGAAGTACTTTTCTTTTCCTTGGTGAACATTGGTGTATATTCTACATTTGGTGGTGAAATAGTAGGAAAGAGTTATAATGGCTCATCTTTTAGTGTTATGTGTTACATGCATTTCAGTTTGCACGTGAAGGACCTAAATTTAAATTCCTAAATTCAAGCTTTCAAATTTAAGCTATTAAGCAATATTCATTCCTTCCTCTGTTTTCCCTCTGCTGTACTTGTGATAAGTTCTGTGAGTGTAATTGGGCTTTATTTAATTGTGCTGTAATGTTTATAAAGGCCAGTGAATTCCATTGACATGTTACTTTGTGGTAGGCCTTGAACTTAGATAGTTACGAATTTTACGTATTTCCTTTTTAATTTTTAGGATATCATAAAGGTTTCTATAACTGGCTCTTAATAATATTTCCTTTGATTTTTTTACCCCTAATTTTCACAGAGTCATAGACAGGTTTGGGTTGAAAGGGACCTTAAAGTTCATCTAGTTCTAAATGTGCCACCACAGTCAGAGATGCCACCCACTAGATCATCTTGCTCAAGGTCCCGTCCACCCTGGCCTTGAAAATTTCCAGGGGTCAGTCACTACTTTATTGACTTACAAGCAATTATGATTTTTACCAATGGTTAGAAGCAGTTAACATTTTTCATAGTTCTTTAAATGACTATGACTGGGTCTTTGACAATCTGTGGTTTTCTTGAACATTGCTATATGTAGTCAATCTAATCTTCAAAGAGAAAATAGTTTTGCAAACTACTTCTAATTGACATTAGGAGGTGGTGTGTTAGATTTATTTTTACTTGACTAATTCAGTTAAATATTTACTGGAAAAATTCAAAAAATGCTTTACAGATGACACTGGATTAAACATTTGCAGTTGTTTCATCAGTGCTAAATGATTTGTGTAGCTGTTTCATTGAGCAGGTCTAATTCTTTCACTCTTTGGAACAAGCACTTAAATATTTAGAGCAACACTGTTATTTCATTGAAAGTTATTTCATAATCTTTAACAGTGAAAATGAGCTATTAGATTTCTATATCACCCAAAAAGGAGGCAAAATGTATCTCTAAACAGACTTCCTCTGTACATAAGAAACATAACTTAAAAATTCAGTATTTATTTTTTAATGTTTACTGATGCGGTTTAAAGTATTCAGGAGTTAAAAGGAAAGGCAGAGAACTGTCAAAGAAACTGAAACTAAAGCTACTACTCTGCCTTGTTTCTGCACTGATTATCCTGAAAAATGAATTGTTTCTGGAATAGTAATACTACCAATGGAAGGGCAATTGGTCAAAAAATAGAAACACAAAATTGTTCTTTGAAGTAAAAGTGCTATGTATAATTTCTGCAGTCTCAAATCACAAATGAAGATTATAATTTATAGAAAGAAATATGACAGAAGATTAAGATTTAACAAATTCTTCTGAAAATGTGATCCTTAGCACCATAAAACATATATAACTAATTTTGAACTCTTATGATTTTGGTTTTGAGACGCTCTGAATCGTTTAAAACATTGTATCCTATTATGTCTCCATCACTATTCATTTTGTTATGCATTGCCAAGAATATAAAACATAATTACTTTAGCATTCCTGAAGAAAGCTTAAGTAGGTCTTATGGAGTTTTTGAATACTTAAAAATGTTCAGAAATAGCTGAGAGAGTTGGGGTTACTCAGGCTGGAGAAGACTTTGGAGACACCTTACAGCTTTCCATTACTTAAAGGGGGCCTACAAAAGACATGGAGAGACTTTGACAGTGGAGTGTAGTGATAGGGCAAGGGAGAATGGCTTTAAACTGAACGAGGTCAGATTCAGATCAGATGTTAGGAAGAAATTCTTCACTGTGAGGGTGGTGAAGCAGTGGGACAGGTTGCCCAGAGAAGCTGTGGATGCCCCATCCCTGAATCCATTCAAGTACAGTAGCAGAGAACAAAAGATGGAACAAGAGATACTATATTCAAATATGATCCTATCATATGGATATAAACTTTCCTTTGCATACTTTATGTATAGCGTACTACAGATGACATCTTACAATTTTCTGGTTATCATCTTACTCTATTTTTTCTGTATCCTAGGCAAGTTCATCTGATTATTTGGGTTAATTATTAATTTATGTAACTAAGGGCTCATATCATAAAGAAAAAAATATACCCTTTTTCTGTAGAGGAATGATAGACTGCCAAAATGCCTTGTTTTACAAAAAGCGCCTGTCATGTGATATTTGTAACTTCACTTTGAGCTATTCTTAGCTGGTCATTGACTTCAACAGAATTTGACAATGAAGTTGTCCGGACTGGTGTTCACAGCAGAGAAACATTAAGGAGCTGGCTTAGGAGGTGCTTCTTCTTCACGAAATCCTGCTTCTTATGGCCAAAACCTGTGCAGGCAATTTTTAAGGTTTCTTGAAGACCTGAGACTTTTGCCTCTCTGTGTAAATTTTCCTGTTCCTTCTGACCATGACAGCTAATTTTGAGTCCTTCCAATGTGACTGAAGTTTTTTTACTTGTTAGAAAGAAAATTATTGGCAGAAACAGAAGGTAATGAAAATGACATAGAAGAATAAGCATCCTCTTTCTTCACAGTGTACCAAACTGTGCCTACTGCTGTACAAAAAGGGAAAATGAATTATTACACTGAGAATTAAGTTAGCTACCTAATCACGGGTGAGATCTAGTGTAGCCTTTGGGAGGTCATTCACATTCTTCTACAAAGTTCTACAATAACCTAAATAGGTGGTAGCAGATCTTATTAAATAAAATTTAGAGAGTGTTATTTCAGGATAGCATATTGTTAAGCCCGCCCCGTAGGTCTAAAAGTTTACTTACAAGCCTCTCTGCAAGATCAGAAAGTGGATTGGTGCTCTTTAGAAAAGAGGATGCATGTTAGCTGTTTTCTGGGAGGCTATCTCGAGTGAGTGCAGTTGCCCTCTCTCAGTATGCCAGGGTTGTCTCATAAACCACTGTCCCTTTAAATGATACTGGGCAAAAATACCCATGAGGCAATTTAAAAAAAAACAACTTCTTGAGATCTTCCTGGATCACGGAGAAGAAGGCATGGAGCTAGAGGAAATATGGGGCTAAAGGGGCATCAAAAAAAATTAATGGAGGTGACCTGTTATTTAATATATGTCATAGTAGGGAGAAATATTTTTGGCCTTTTTGCTGCCTGAAGAGACATGGAACAGAAGTACACCTTTTTGTTTTCTCTGTACACTGCTTCAAAGAAATATTTGAGTTCATCTCTAATTTATTTCTTCTAGAGTGACTGGCAAGAACTTTTGGCTGAGATTAAAAGGAGTAACAATGAAGGAGTTATTTGATCATTTAAAATTAGCACATACACCGTTCAGATGTCATTTTGCCAGAAAGTTTACTTGTGTAACTAGAAATGCAGTACAATCGGAAAAGGGGACAGTAACTGCTTCTCATCAGTGAAATAAGGTGAATATTTTAATCTTTACCAGTGTTTTTGTCTTCTTATGAGTTTTAACACTATGGGAATGACATTGGCACTGCTAATACTGAAATTTAGACTTGCAGAATTTTTTTACTATGGTTTATGCTCCACCTACACATTGAAGTTCAGACACTTACTATTAAGGTCATTGTTTTACCTAAAAAATTAATTTCATACACTGCTAATGTGATGGCCCTGAGGAAAGACGGGGAATTTGAGACTTGTAAATATACAATAAAATACATTCCTGGAAGACCTACCAAAGCCTGAGAAATTAATAAGCATGATTCAATTCAGAATTATTAAAAACTATTTTAAAGTAGTTGCATTTTGAACATGATATAGGTTATTTTCTTGATAAAAGTTATCCATTACCTATTGCATCAGAAATCAGAGAACACCTTCAAAGTTGTTCTTTCCGCACCCATGCAAATGACAAGGATTTACAGTGACAGGACCGTTCAGTGATTTGGGCATAAAAGATTTGTTTCACTGTCTCCTTTATAGAGGTGCTCTCTTCCTTCTCTGGAAAGCTGGTATATAATATTTCTCTTTTTCACATGAAATAAGGCCTTTTTGTACTGTGGAATGTTATGGCAATGGTTGTTATAAATACATTTGTACATACACATTAGAAATGCACTCAAAGCTACTTGCAATTCCTAATTTTTTGGAGGGAGATTCTCAAGCTGGAGAGTGAGTGAACTGAACATTTCAGTGTATAAACACTAAAGGGAACTGGGAGAAATTCTAGGGTCATTGATTAGGGACAAAATAGGAGAACACTTGGACAGGTGCACACTGGTCAAAGATAACCAGGACATTTATAAAGGGGAAGCCATGCTTGTCAAATGCTATTAACTTGTTTGAGGAGGTGACAATGAGAGCTGACAGGGGTGAAGCAACAAACATAATCTGCTTGGACATCAAGATGGCTTTTGATACTGGCACACTGAAGAGCAGATACAGGGTTAGTAAGAATCTAATGATAAAGTGACTGATAGAATGTCTCTAAAATCTCTTAAGACTTAGTACTGCTGGCATACCACAGTACAACATGAGAGAAAATGTAAAAAAATGATGTATATAAATGAATTTGATAGGAATTTTTCACAATAAAAAAGAGGATGGATGAATTAGAAAGTTTGTAAAGTCGGGAGGCAGAAAAAGAGGAGAGGTGGGAGAGGAAAAGAACTGACCTGTTCATTTATTTCTGAAAGAGAAAAGGCTTTGAAGATTAGTCTATGAAAGATCACTGTAGAAGACAGGAGCAAAAACATCTGATATATCCCTCTATACCTGTCCACATCATGCCTTAACTTTGTTGCAAACAGGAAGTGGTTGCTGAAGGGAAGAGGTGATTTTAAGTACAAGCTGGATATCTGCTGGGAACAAGACTCCTAAGAACTTTGTTTTGAAAAGGGCAAATTTGGGGTCTTATTCCTACATAGAAAGTAGCCCCGTGCTTGACATCTTCTTATTCTTTTTAATGTAGAATAGAAATAGAAGTGTAAAGGATCCTTGACTTCAGCTTCCTGTACAGTCATTTCTCTGGACGTGTCCACATTCTGTTTCGCATGGTAGTATTTGCCTTTCATCACCTTCGCTAAGAGAAGCAAGTAGAGTATTTAACAAATAGGTACCAACTATAACAGGTCTCAGGTGAAAAAAGTTAGTGAACATATTTTTGAGACAAAACTTGTGGTTGGAGTGGATAACCATATGGAAAAAATGAAGTAATAATCAAACAATATATGTTATAAGAACTTTCCATTCAATCATATGTTCTTAGTTTCCAGAATGCTGTGTGAAGTTACAATATGCCTTTTAGTTTTCAGATAATTAATGTAGTACAGGCATAGACAAAATACTCCATTGTGAATAGAGGAAGCATAGATTACTGATGTGGAATAGCCATGGGCAAAACAAAAAGACATCTAATGAGAAGACCTAAATCTTAATGGATAAGTTATTTTGGAGGGTTTTTTTGCTAGGCTTTTTGAAATACTTTGCAAAATCTTTGACAAATTTGTTTCATGTCCTGTTTTAAATTTTAAAAGCAAGAGGAAAAAGTTTTGCAACATATACTTCAAATTAATTCATTAATTTTATTGTTTTTACATTTAAAAGCTTGTGTACTAGCTCAAAATGGTGATCTGTTATAATTTAATGTAGTAATCAGAGACAGAGAAAGCTGGTCCTTAGCAAGAGACAGGAAAAGCCTTTGTAACTGAAGAATAGGTACAACAGGTACAGCCCCTGTTTCAAAGAGAAATGCAATGGATCAAGAACTTACAAACACTGTGAAGCATGATGGTATATCAACACTCCGAGAGAGTGCTGAGCTAAATTTTTATTTACTTACTGAGATGCATAATTTGTGTAACTTCTAGTTCTAAGCAGCTCTCCAACTGCTCCCAATCTTGACTGAAAACTTTATTTTCGTTTAATTTCCTTGAGTAGAATTAGAAACAAGCCTATGTTTAGGAAGAAATCTGCTTTTGTAGTTTTCTGTTAGTTAAGAGAGAAGGTTGCACCATGATGATGGCTTCAGTGGCCAAATGCATCAGAAAAAGAACACAGAGCACAACTAGAAAATAGAGGGTTCTTCCAATTTTTCAGAATCTGACTGTTTGGAGCAGATTCATCACCAAATTTGAATAAGGGAAGGATTATAATGGGAAAGAGGCCAACATCTTGGGACAACATGAAAACATAGCCCCAAATTTATTAATTTCTTGTTTTTCAGTTATTTTGTCTTTTCATCATCACATCTTTCATGTGTTTTGGTTTATGTCATTTGAAGTAGTTGACGTATAATTATCACACTATATCAAATACAAAATAGGTATATTTCTGAATAAGGAAACTAATGCATACTGGAATAGAACAGGAAAGCAGAAAGGTAAACTTGTGAAATAGGGAACATCATGCATTTGTATATTTCTATGCATTTTGTTAGCAATCTGAATATTTTAATGCTACTTTGGATGCTGAAAAAAGACAAGGAAATTAATATTTTTTTAATATAGATGTCACCTTATATTTTATGCCTGATTCATTTGAAAATGTAGATTAATTTGCAAACAGTTTAGAGAGGTGAACTATTGAATTGAATCCTATAAGATTTAGGATTTGTCATCTTTTAAAGTTGACACTCAGTGAGAGCTTGTCAATTACAAAGAAGTGAAATGAAGTGAAAATAAGCCTCGTCTTCATCTTCTTGTTATATGCTTGGTTGGTTATAGAGACACCATTTACAAGCTGAGAATAATTACTTGCAAAGTATTTTCCCCTTTAAACCAAAATTATTTCTTATTTTACCTTACTCCATTTTGATATAGCAGCTACTGTAATTTCCTAATCTCGTAACCAAAACAGTCTTTCAGTACACGTGGCTACCTGAAATTGTGTTTGAGATGAAAGTGAAAAACACTGTTTAGAGTAGGATTTTTTTCTCAAACATTACTAATCCTCTTGTGACGGGTTATGCAGAATTTCTTCACTTTATAAATCTACAGCAGCATGTAATTTGACAAACACGTGATAGACAGAGAATGGCAACACTAAAAACCTTTTCTATTTACATGCAAACATATCAACATGCTCTCCCACTTTAAATGGGCATTATGTTATCAGTCTCTTGCTTCTAGATTTAATTTTTGTAGAGCTCATTCTTTTAAACCTTTCCTTAAGCTCTAACACAGTCTTTCTGATGTGGTTTTCTCAGATTGAAGTGAGTTAGCACTTTTTTTTCTTATCAGTTTTATTCAGCACAATGAATGCTTAGAGGACTTCTGTAATCAAATAACTTGTGTCATCCTGCCTTCTTTGCATCTAACATTCCTGTACTTCACACATTTCTGTATTAAATTCAATTTTATCAAAATCCTCTAGGTGTTTTAGAAGAAAGTACTCTGTAATTGAATTGTTTTCTTTTAAATAAAATAATAAGGGTGTATCCAGCAACCCTGCTAAAGCATTACCTTTGATATTTAACTGAAGCTCTGAGCTTGTTTTTTTTCTTGCTTTTTCCAGTGGTCTATCATGACCAGCCGAAAACAGAGAGACCAGATCAATTTTCTGTGGTGCTTAGCAAACCAGTGGCTCAACTTGAACTAGAAGAATTCATCTCCCAACTCAGAGACTTGTGCCCAGACCACAGAGCTCCCTAAAATGAGCTCCTCCCAGCAGAAGGAGTGTTCAGGGAAACATAGCAGCCTCTTCCTGGATGGGAACTGGCAACTGACACCAGTCATTTTATTTGTAAATGTACACATGACTTAGTGAACACATATCCAAAATATAGATGTCAATTATTAATGAAAGTTTTTAGAGGATATTTACCAAATTTTTTGCCATGCAGTTAATTTTCGTTATTAGTTGAACTGGATAATTTTATTTGTGCATCATTCTTGTAGTATTTGAAGCACAAAGCAAATCTTATAACACCTCTTGTATTATTTCAATTTTGTCTTTTAGTATTCATGCAATTCCCTAGTAGAATTCAGTTATGCTATTTAAATGTACAGTAGAATATTTCCTTTTTATTGCAGAAGAATGCTTTGATCTATCAAAAAGTTTAATTGCATTTCATGCAGTAGTTTCTGTTTGTAATTAGGTGTATGTGTGGCAGTTGCTAAGTGTTTCTTTCATGTCCTTCCATTCATTTTTAAAGCAAATTTTCTGTTACACCATCACATATTGTGCAGTAGGTGCTTTGCTCGGATTCTGGAACTTCATATGCATATCTAATTCCCCCAGTCATTCTTGAAGTGTTTTGGCAGTTTGGCCTTTGCCTTTGCTTATTTTAATAATTTCCTTACTGGTTTTGATAGACAAATGCATGGATTTATTTAATATTTTTATATCTCTGACTCTGAATAGAGGATTAAAGATCAATGAGAAATAGAGTGCTGACTGTAGCATCCCTTTCACTATTTTTTTTTCTTATTTAAATAATACCTGAAAAAGGAAGTTTGGCTGATAAAGAATGCAAAACAAACAATGGATAATTTGGAGATTAGCCCTAGGCTGATACTGTAATATTCCTATCCTACTGAGTAGCATGATATTTCACATGGAATCCTATAGAACAGCTTGAGGAAGAAGGAAATAAAAATTTGAAAAACGTTTTGGATCTAGGGATTAATAACATATCGATTATTACTAAGGATGTAGAAATACTATCGGCAGAGAATAAAAGACTACTGAATTTTAAATCAGCAGGGAAATATATTTGGTTGAATTGAGACTTTATTCTGTTTTATCACACTCCTGCCCATACTTATCATCCTTTCTTCTCTTATGGAAAAAGCTATTGATTTTTCTTCTTCAAATTGCAACAGGTGTGGAAAATTGAAATATATTTGAATTCCTAGATAAATGACATTTGTATAAATATCATTTTAAGAAAATGGCAAAATCAAGTTAAAACTACTGATTAGTCACACTTAATCAATACTTCCTTTCTATTTTATTTATCCTTTTGGTATCTCTGATATGACATCCTGGGTTTTGTTTTTTTTTATGATAGCTCTTCACTCATCTTTTCTTGTAATGCATTTTTATTCTTACTTTTCTTCTGTTCCTTTGTGTTGATACTTTCCTTTTTCCGGTATAATTTCTCACTCCTCTGTTTCAACTACTACATCTAAAATTTGCTTTCTAAATCTAAGTCCTTTCTCAGTGTTCTCTCATCTACAGCCTTCATGCGTCTTTGTGGCTGCTCAGCCATTATTTCAAACAAAGCTTGTAGCTGAATAAGGTGTGAAAGAAAAGTGGAATGAAAAAAAAAATGGGAGCACACTCAACTGAATCCGTGAATCAAGACGCAGAACTTGCATAGCTGCACACTAGGCTGGAGAATCCTAGGTCTTAAAAATCACTGTCTTTGGTATATGGAAGTATGTGGAATTTTATAGGGTCTGGCCTATCTCAGTATTTTTTTTTAGAATATAAAGTCTGCAGTTATAAAGCAGCAGGATTCTATACTAGCCTCTTATCTCCCGTACTGGGGCTATCCCAAAGGAAGGAAGGAAGCTGTTGTTAAAGTGCAGCCTCATTGATTAAAAATAGTTTGCCAATGCCATTGATTTCTCCTTTCAGTTAAAATATTTAGATAAAGTTTAGATCCTGAGGAGAGAGCAATCTGGATTGGCACAGCTGAATGAATATACAACCAGTTTCAGACAGCAGCCAGAGAAATTGGCTTCTCAACGTGGCTCTGAGAAGTATGGATCAGGCTGAACTGTGGTGATCAGTGGTTGACCAACTGGCCAGACAGCTAGTTTATTTGTGAGCCTGCTAATATGCTCAGAACTGCCTCTTGACATCAGAACAAAGAGGTGGGATGGAATATCAACAAAAGTTACACGATACAGATGTGACTAAATAAGCAGCCCCTTACAAACCTCACTGCTTTAAAGGCTTTTGTGTTGGTCTAAAGAGACAGTGGGAAATCTTCTGTTTTGTTTTGAACAAAATGTTTTCCTCAAAACACTGATGCTTAAAAAGAATATTTTGCATTTTCCCCAACAAAATTTATGTCAGAGCCAAGGACTCAAGGGAAAGCGACTACAGATTTCTTAACAAGAAGGGCTCATGATAAAGCGGCTTAATATTTTGTTGCTAAGGTGAATAGGAAAACTTATATTCTAGCTGTAGATAACAAAGTTCTCTTCAGTATCATTACACTTCTGTACCACCATTTTAATTTAAAAATATATTTCATGCCTTTTCCATATTTTTTCTTTTGTACCCCTGCCAATAATTCCTGAGCATGTTACTAATGCATTAGATGCTGCTGTTGAACTAGAGGCACTAATACTTCTCCCTCCTGTCCCAAATCCTGCTTCAATGTATAAAAAAGCAGCTGCTGCAGTCAAGGGTAGCATGAGCTTTCTGAGGAGAAATGGAAATAATTCCAAAAGCAGTATGTATTTATTGTGCATCTGACTGAACGTTTCTCATCTAATTTTGTTGAAGTACATCTTAGAATTTTACACATAGAAAATTAAGTCAAATTATATAAGTGAAGCACAAAAGAAATGAGAAAGTTCAAAGTGTGCTGTGATTATACAATGGAATTCCCATGCACCAGTGCTAACAATAAACAGGATAAAGATTTTTTACCTTTTTTTTTTAATGAGTGAGCTAAATGTTATATAAAATGGTTTATCTGTTTTGCAAGAATTTTGTTTGAAATTGTTAAAATGTGTTTCAGATATAAGCATGTATTTATGAGCTGTTTTTCAGCACTTTCAATTTTACTTTTCAAAATCTCAGAGTAGGCTACTCAAATACCTATATATTCATGCAAGTATTATTTACTTCTTAACTGAAAAACACAGAGTCATTTCTATTTATGAATATTTTTTTGTAATATGACCTGGCATTTCTCATCACTACTGCTTGCAGTCTAGTCTTATAAAATTTAATGGATGTCAAAAATGAGCACAGTATGAAAAATAAATAGACAAAAGAGAAATCCTTTACATGTTAACAAATGTCACAGAAAGATCGCTTGAAGTTAAAATCCCCATGGAGAAAAATCATTTAGTCTTGACCAAAAGAAATACCTCTTTAAGATATATGGCTAAGGGAAATCTTGGAATTTTCTGTCTTTTGAAAAGAGTAGACTTAATTTGTATGTCCTCTCAGACTATGCTTCATCTTTATTAGAGAAATCCTTCCTTTCCAATGGTTTTAGGCAGATTAACTGGCCTAATTGGACCTAAGCTGCTGTGAAGAGAGAGGGAAAAAAGGTGGAGGCACAAGCTCTCCAAGTCCTCAAGTCACATCCTCCTGGTTGACTGGTCTGCTTAGCCAAGCTGAAACTGGTCTTATTGTCATGTTGGGTGCATTAATTGGAGTGCAGACTAATTTGCAAGAATGCTTTAGTGCCCTTTAAAAGGTGATTTAAAATTCAAAGTGATGGAAATTGTATAAAAGCGTGCTGATCTGATCATTACCCAGAATTCAGTTTGACATTTCCTCTATTTTTCTGTTTTTATTGTTTGGACTTTAAGTTTACTGTGAAAGACTTAGGAGACTGCAACAATTCATGATATTCTCTGGATCGGTTGATAACCTTTCCTTTTTTTAAACTCAGAGAATGCACATAAAGTAAACAGGTTAAGCACAAAAATATCTTGTTTGGGGACGATAAAATAAAGAATATATTTAGATCATGCAATGTAGTAATAAATACAGCAATGGATTTCTCTTGTTTCCATCAAATACATGAAAATACACTTTTTGGAGCAGTCTTACCAAATAGAGATATTAGCACCTCATTACCATAGGCTTGAATGGTAACAAGGATAATGAATTAATATTTTCCAGGCAAGAGGCCACAAACACAAAACTGTGCACTATTTTTGTAAACTCTGTAGGTAAAGAGATATCCATTGCTGAAGTGCAACTGTGTTCATGGGTAAAGAATGGTTTCTGACAGCAGTACCAAACAGCTCTCCACAACATTTAAGAAGATAAAAAGATTATTTGTCATATGAAATTATACAAGATACCTTAAGATGGCTCATAATTAAAGTATATAAATTAGATTCCCATGCAATGCAATAACCATGAAAAATTACCAGGGATTTTTGCATGATGGACTGTAGGAAACTGCAATTGGAACCTTTCTTCTGCATTTTACTCAAAGCCAGCAAATAGATTTTAGTCCTGACACAAAGCAAGTGAAGTTTTACCAAAGTGAAGGCAATTGATGCTATCCCTGAATCATACTACAGTTGTCTGTACCAGAAACTGGTAACACTGGCTAATACTAGTGCAAAATCCTTGGTGGCCAGCGCTACTTCCTGAAACGTTTAGATGCAATGTCCTGAAAACATATTTTTATTTGGAAGTTGCCCCCTTCTACTCCTCTGATAAAGAGAGATTGTGTTGGCAGGAATTTGTGTAGTAATTGGCACATTTGGATTGCAGGCTACCCTCTACCCAGGTAGTGTCTCCAAGGCCATTGTCTTCAGTGAAATTTTGAAGAATTTGTATTCCATTACACATGGAATGGTTTCTTTTTGCATGTAGCTTAGTTCTTTGCTTCAAGAGACAAATGAGGTAGGTAACATTTCTTTCTTGTTCTGTGCAGAAGAGGAAGAGAAAAGAGATTCCACCTTCCAACCTACCAGTCAATGTTTTCAAATTCGGATTGAGAAATGGGTCCACATCAGAGTATGCTGAAGTAATGTAACTATTTTTTAAAGAAAAGTTTCAGTGTTGCTTTTGGGTTTTTTTCCTGGAGCTGTAATTTGTTCAGGCTGAACTGTGAGATTCCAGCTCTCTAAGACTGTACTTGTATCAAGTTTGTGTCACTACCTTCAGATGACATAGTGAGGCAGAGGCTGATTTAGAGATTAATTCTTGCCAGTAACAATACGTCTGCAAGGACTGGAAGAAGGACATTCAGACCTTAAATTGAGTTTCTAGTCTGACTGCAAATGTCAATTTAAAAAGTGGTAAATGTGACTATTGAAAGGAAACATATGGAACCTCATGATTCCATAGTATGGAACTAGTCAATCAACATTTTAAAGAATCAACACTGAAATTTTGGCCTCTCTGTTAGCTGAATCAAGCTAGTACTTGTACGATGTATTACATGTTTTTGACTGTGCAGCTGTCTCTTGGCCATTTCAACTTTATTGCATTTGAGGAATTTGCAAGTTCAATTTTTTTGTTTTGGTTTAATGTAATGAAATGTTGGAGCTTACTTACTGAAAAACCACTGCCACACTTGTAGGTAAAATAGTGTTGCTTAATGTAGAGTTGCTTATCGTAAAAACAAATTTTGCATGTATTTGTTTCTCTATTTCATTTTATTTTCTGTTAAAGAAGAAAATATTTACCATGGCAACCTGGACTACATAAAATATGCATAATTTGTTCTAAGAGTCATGGTGATGTGCAATGAAGTCTGTCCCTGAGATATTAATAATGTTTTCATATCATGCAATGTGGTCCCATTGCTAGTTGCACAAGATTACCTGTGGGCAAAAAGCAAAGCATTAGGAAAAGCCTAAACAATTGATTAGTTGTAATATCATACATTGAAGATGGACAGTCTGTATGACAGGTTGTCTTGTATGAGAATTGTCTCCTTAACAGACTCTACTTGCATTATCACATTGAGTAACAAAAAAACCCCAATATGCAGAACGCATCACAATGAACGCCCCAGCTTCTGTTATGTAAACAGCACACACTTATTGTCTTCTCAATGCTGCAAGAGTTTAGGAGAGGAGGGACCAAGGACAGACAAATGACAGTAATGCAACTTAAGAACAGGGCATGTTCCACTAGTAAGAAATTAATGGTAAGAAAATGTGATAAATAGATGCATTTATGAGCACAGATAGAGTCTTCTGAAAAAGTGACTTAAGCCATGTAGTCAGATATTCACTGAATTCTCTGTGTGAAATGTATATATTAGCTATCCATGCAATCTTGAATACAAAATCAGCTTTATGTTCTAACATAGGTAGGCATAGACACATCTCAAGTGCCTAATATCTAACAATGTGCAACTCTGGTACATTAGATTTGCTGTGGACATCAGTAGGGTCAGGCATTTTCTCAGTATGTCTTCTACTTGTAAGAAGGCTTAATATAAATTTTTAACTCACTCAATATTAAAATCTGAAATTTTTTGTAGCTGTTTGACCAAGTGGCAAATAGCACTACCTCTGCATTTTCACCTGAGCAGATTGAAAACTGCACATTATGCTGATACTTTCTATGCAAACACCCACATATCCACTTCTTAGCATAATTTGGAAAAGCTAACTTCTGAAGAAACTAATCTGGTATTTATGCTTGTACCCTTGGGAGTATCCTTGGAACTGTACTCTTTGGGATCCAAACCCTAGGACACACAGCTAGTACAGCCGGGCTATAGAGAAGATCACTATATAAGGAAGAGAGATGGAGGAAACCTTCCCCCTGTGCAGCGCAGCACAAAGTCAGCACCACCACATTGGTGCTACTGCCGCTTGCTTAAACTAGTGCACTGCATGGTGGCATGGGCAAGTGGCAGATGAGTTGATTTAGCTACAGGGAGCTGGACATGCCAGCTCTTCTTCCAGAGTCCCAATCCTAAATTGCATAACTGAGATCTCGGAGTACTGCCTTAAATCTCCACATTTCAGACTTCTCTTTTACTTTGTCAATCTTTCTTCCGGGAGTTCATCTGCGTTTAAGGCCAACTGATAAGAGCTCTTGGCCTGTTTAAAAAATGTGTGTGCTCAGCACTACTATGGCCTCAGAATGCTAAGCATGGCATTTTCTCTGCTGGAGGAAATCTGGAGAACAAAAACAGTAATGCATGTAAGTCATGGGAACCTGACCGCAGCTGAACAAATGGGCTTTCACTGTACAGGGAAGGTTGCTGCAGGAGTAGAAGAACTATATGTTCACAACATCCTTTGTAGAATGGATAACTAAAGGGATTAAATTAATAAAAAATATTATTCAGAATAGGCTGTGGGGAAAACTTTCTAATAGTAGGGATAATGAAGCTCTGGACAAGAGTGCCTGAGGAGGTTTCAAGAATATCCGTCTTTGATAGTTTTTAAGAATGGGTTCAACAAACAATTGTCAGGAATAATACAGGTATATTTGATCTTGTTTTAGGCAGTGGGTGAACTAGATGACTTTTTGAAGTCCCTTCCAGCCATAATTTTCTAACATTCTGTGATTTTAAGAGATGGTCTCTAGACAAAAAAAAAAAATTAATGCACAAGCAGAATCTATTTACTCAACAGAGAGCAACGTATTTCGGAACAAATGAACCAAATTAGCTGTCTGTTTAGTGACAAAGACCTGGAAATTAAATAAAATATTTGGGACATCCATAGTTTCAAATGCTTTATATTTTATGAAGAAAGTGTTATAAAAAAAGTGCAGAGTATTCAATACTCAGGGACTTGAGGTTGCTTTCTGCAAAAACTAATTAGATAGACTATGTTTCTTGAGAACAGCTTTTGCTGTAAAATTGTATGGGTATTTTTTGATATTTAAACTAAATTGTCTCTTATGAAGCAACTACAATATTGATCACCTACTAGAAAAAGAATATATGTGATCAAAAGAATACATTGTCTCACACTGTGTAGTCTACTCTGTCTACACATGCACACTGTACATATTAAAATACTTTAAAAATATCAACCATAATTAAAAAAGGTGAAATGTACTTAAAACAATTTACTGACAAAACCACATATACCATATCATATAAGATCATATTGTATCGTATCATATCATCATATCATATCATATCATATCATATCATATCATATCAAGATCATAACACCATAAATAGCTTTTTGAAATTCATCCTCTATTTCTATTACTATGGTACTTATCCTGAAGCATGGGCAGGACTTCACAGTGCAGTATGAAAGATAGATGTTAAGCACATCAGGTGCAACACTGAAGAATATTTTAAAAAATACAGACAAGGACAGGTAGGAGATCATTAGGATGCCATGTCACTAACTAATATAATTTGACAACATGAAAAACCAACTGTTAATGCTAATGCTAAGCATTTTGTTTCTTATAGAACTGGAAATCTAATAACTGCTTCACTGAGGAAAAAAAAGATGACATCACTTTTTAGCAATAATACTGCTACCACTTTATAAGACTAATATCAGTAGAAACTATAAAAACTAATCTGAAAATTTACTGAAAGTCCAGTAAAAAAAACATACATGCCATGACATATTTCCAGTAGTAGCTACATTTTGGTAAAGCTATGTGGGTAGGATATCTGATGTTAGTACATGAATTGTGCTAGATCATTCATTCTAAATGCACTTGGAAAATGAAGTTTTGTAAGTGTTTGACATATAATGTCAGTTGGGGCCGAGGAAAATCTTAAGGCTTGACAAGAGACATAATGCTAGGAGATGAGTGTTGTGTGCCAAAAATTAGCAAGTGCTGTGTTCATCTTGAAGGAACATAATACCTCCCCCACTAGCACCCTTTTTAACAAAAAAAATAAAAAAGGTCTTAAATATATCTTTACCCACATGGGTACATAGAAATCACATGTAGCAACCAAACTACCAATACTGGCAAGTACTCTTAAAATGTACCTGTGTGTCCTCACTAAAATATTTAACTCAGCATAGCAGGCTAGAATCAAAATTAAGTGTGTTTTAAAATCTGTATCAAAGAGGTTGAAGTTAGCAGACACTGTAAAGCTGTAATACTGCTTCTTAAATTATTTGAACAGAACATAATCCAAAACCCATGGTAAAAAATTGGATGGGCAAAATGTAACTTGTGTAGCATGTGTCTATTCCTGTTAGCTGAATTGCCAATGAATATATATATATATATATGCATATATATATATGTGGATATATTTAAAATACTAAGATATCTGAAGGAAATCTGGAAAGATGGTTAAAGCGTTAAGACAGTGTTTGGTAAAGTAAGGGGGAACAGATTACCATGGAAAATATTTTGACAGTAAGGTTTTTCACCTTTTATTTTAAACTGGAAAATTAATTGAAAGCTCAAAAAAAAAAAGGACATTACTGCAATCTCCAGAAAATTATACATAGTATACATTATTTATTAGCATAATATGGTTTTTGCGTATGGGTTTTGCTCTTAGGGAAAGTACTGAAGTTTTTGAGGTTTTACCACTACATACAATAGTGATTGTAATTAAAGGAAAGCCTGTAGAAAGAGAATAAAAATAAAATATACTTGTTCTATCCAATATTTGAATTGCTCTTGTAAATTCAAAAGATTTTCAATTTTATATTCTCACAGAGATAAGACAAAAAAAAAAAAAAAAGAACCAAGCTAAAGATGATGGAAAAAGTAATTTTTTTATTAAATAAAGTCTTTCAAGAATTTCTAAATTGGTCCAATCTTCGGACAAACTATTACTTTTGGAGGAAGAGGGTCTTCCCCTGCAAAGGAACTAGTAGTTTAAGATTAATCAGCTTTGGCACAGAATAGCACAGTCTGTTGGTTATATTGTTCCCTTCAGAAGGGGCTGAATTTCAAAATCTGTCGGGACAGAAACATGAATATCTATTCATGCAGCACCATTAAATGTTTTAAGGATGGAGCAATTGGCAGTACTACAGAGAAGGTGCAGCTGAATGTAGAGGCAGTGAAGTGGATTGCATGCTATAGGAACTCTTCTCGTGGGCATGTCAGATCCACCTGCAGCCCCTGGAGGAGACCCACATTAGAGCAGGGGGATGCCTGAGAGGAGGCTGTGACCCCATGGGAGGCCTGGAGTGCTGGAACAGGTTCCTGGCAGGGACCTGCAGACCCATGGAGAGAGGAGTACACGCTGGAACACGTTCCGTGAGGGACCCAGGCTGGAGCAGGCTGTGCCTGAGGGACTGCACCCCGTGGAAAAGTGACCCACATGGAAGCAATTTGCAAAGAACTGTTTCCCGTGGGAGTGATGTTGGAGGAGTTCATGGAGGACTGTCCCCTGAGGTGGGGACCCCACCTTGCAGCAGGGGAAGGACTCCTCTCCCTGGGCAGTGACAGGAACAGCAGGTGATGAACTCACCAGAACCTCCATTCCCTGTCTCCCTGCATTGCTGGGGGAGGAGGTAGAGCTGGGAAGGAGGGAGGGGTGAGGGGAAGGTATTTTTAAGCTTTGTTTTATTTCTCATTACCAGGGTCTGATTTAGATTAGCAATAAATTCAACTAATTTCCCCAATTCAAAATCCCTGTTTTGCATGTGATGCTAATCAGTGAGTGATCTCTTCCATTCTTTATCTGAGTGATCTCTTCCATTCTTTATCTCAACTCATGAACCTTTTGCTATATTTCCTCTCCCCTGTCCGGTTGTGGAGGAGAGTGATAAGAATGGCTTTGGTGGGGGCCTGGCATCCAGCCAGGGTCAACCCACCACATTAGGAAAATCAAAAAGTCACTTTAAGCTACCTCTCTCCCCAAGCTCTCTGTCTTTGAAAATATCAAAGAAGTACAGGACATTTGGAGGCAAAAATAAACAAGGTGAATTTTCCTTGTAATACCTGTAATTCCCTGTAATCAGTGGTATTTCTCAATATGTGATTCTACCTTTAATTTTGAACAGAACTTTCATCTTGCAGCAAAGACTCCTACCAAGAGCCTCAGTTCTGACAAAACCTGATTAGAATCCATCTTGTCAGAAAATGTCTGAACACCACTAATGTTCATTTCTTAGGCTACACTGAAGAAAATCTGCCCGTGTTGAATATTCCCGTTATGTTCCTCAGTGTCAGGTGCTTGAAATTTGCCAAGTTTGTGATTTGAAATATCATATGCTTTGTAGGCAAGAATGTATCTGCAGGAATTTTCTGCTAAAATATTAGCTATTTCAAAACAAATGGGGGGTGGGGGGGTTTATTAGACTTTTTAAACTAATTTTGTATGTAAAAAATTATAGCTGATAAAGCAAATGCTGATGATTGACTTAATTTCATTGTCACAGATCCATCTCTCAAATGATTCCTTGAACTGATCATCTTTTTACGGTAAAGAACCTGAACACTTACTACATTCTTAGATGTGAGAGGAAGCCATAAGCACAGGAGGTTGAAAAGAGCTGTGAATAAGCCAGGCATCCTCATCCAAGCAAGAGTTATTCATTGGTCTTGGCATAGACTGCAGCAGCCTACGCACTGCTTTAATTTATGCTAAATGGCTGTTGACCCACAGTGTCAGTTGGCAACCAGCATTGTGCATTCTGTCACAATCTCCTGTCTCCAACAATTCATCTTTCTAGGGTGAGTTGACTAGTAGGGTGAGTTGACTACTTTGTCCCCATTGCTCAGAAGAGGGACAGAAGGCCTAAAAATTCATTCTCATGAGTTTAAAGCAGTATTTTAAATAATAATTTAAAATATTAAACCATATATTTTTATGCAAGAAGAAAAGATGTTTAACATGAATAATATTTAGTATAGGAAATGATTAATTGAAATAAATTATCCTTTGCAGCTCCATAAATTCAGTCCAGTAGCCTGCAGTAAAAATAGGCTCTGAGTTGATTTGTAATGCAGGGAAGAAATTAAGTGGATTTCTTCATTGAGAGAAGATTTTTTTCCTTTGTGTATGTAAATATATGTGTCAGAACTGGCAGATTTTATCAAAAGTTTGCACAAAAGTATAAGTTGCAGCTGTGCTACTGAAGAGTATGAGCAGAAGTAGGTTATACTATACAGTCCAGCTACAGAAACACCTTGAAAGAAAATTCACGGCCCACACAATGGTCTTTGCCTGCCTTATTGCAGGGGAAGTAATCAATTCCTACCTTCAGAGAAGCAAAATAAAGTGTAACATTTTGTGTATCTTGGTCACAGATCTGGTCCAGGTATGGACCTTATGATTGGGAATAGTAAGGGGATAAGATCATTTTACTTTCACTTGTTCTTTCATTTTCTTCCAAGTCTTCTGTTTTTCTCCCAGAGTCCTGCTGTAACATATTTTGAATCCAAAAGCCGTAATAAATTTATCACAAAATGCAGAAGTCCATCACTGACTTCTACTTGTTAATATTGGCTTGGAAGACAATGGTAGCGTTCTGAACTTAAAGAGGTTATAAATGCTTTGTTAGTGTTTACTAAGTGGTTGCAAAATGTTGCTATATACTTTAAAAGCACATCATAAAAGAAATTATAAACTTTACTATCGAAGCATTTCCAAGGAATTCTATTTTTAAGACCTTCATACAAAAAGTGAGTTAAAACAAGTAGGATAAACTATGCCCAGTCCTGCAGGCGCTAACATGTGACTACTCAAATGAACAGTCAGTAGGTGAAATTGTGGACATGCATAAGCATTTATAGGGAGAAGAAGCCAAGCTTCCTGTATAGATCTATTAAGGTGGATTAAAATTTTGGGGAATTATTTCATGGCATCTGCACAACGTTCTAGAAAAGAAAGAATGTAAGTGTAATCTTGATATCTTCTATAATTAGGAGACCATGCTTGCAATTCTTTAGCCCATAGGCATTTAGCACGCAGTTTGCCCTTAAAGAGAATGAAATGTAGCAGAATATGTAGCTATAATAATGACCTTGCGGCATCTAGGCACAACCTTTAACCTTGAATCCCAGTGGTAAATGAGCTCATGACAACCGTTGTGCCTGAAACTGCCTTGCTGCTCTTATAGCAATATTACTGTAGGGGGGAAATGTCTTTTCTAGTGAAGAGATGAACTTGGCAAACTGAAATGTTAAATGATAATGTCAGAACTTTCATCACAGTTGTGTGGTTTGTGTTAATACTTGTGTTTACCAGCCAGTCTGAATTTTGCCTCTAGTCTAAATGACTTAACACTTCTATTCTCTCAACTTAGTTCTGCACTAATTTTAAAACTAGATTCAAAAGACACTCTCTGATTTTTGTGAAAGATAGTATTTAGTCAAGTGGACCTATTTTTTTCATTTAACAGCCACTCAGATTTAGTCATCAATAAGATGCAGAAAAACTAAGGACATTAATAACCTGGAATTACCAAAAATAACAATGCTAACAACCTAGTCATTAATGAGAATTACTAGTCTTGTTACTATAGAAACAAGACTGAAGCAAATAGAAATTATGTGTAATTTCTCATTCCCAAAAGTGACACATATTTTGTCATTACCATAGTAATGATATTATTACCCCAAATGTAATAAACTTGAAAGCTACTTACCATGAGAGGACACCTCCACACCTGAAAAAGCTGACATATACATTCTGCTGTTGATCTCCATCAAAGCTCCACGAAAAAACCCCTGAAAGTAAACTGACAAATTTATGAAGCCGTGGAGATGTTGGAGTCCTCTCAGGACACTTGCCAAGAGTTTGCTCTTTTTACTTATGGCAAACCCAAATTTAGCTGTCAATCACTGTAGACCACAAAAGGACAAAGGTAAAATTCAGTTTAGCCTGCTGTCCTTTTTTGGTATGATCAGTAGTAATTGTTGGCTCAAACTGGAAAACAAGACAAAACTTCACTCATAAAATGGTTGGCCATTACCACTGCAGACAGGACTAGGAGAAAGGAATGTCTGTTTGCTTGTTTACTTTTCCTCTAGCTATATTGGAAAGCCAAACTGAGGGTTTCTGTAGGAATGACAATACATGTGTGATGGATGTGATGTGTTAGATAAACATAGGAAATGTTTTCTGAGAGTGGGAATAAAGAAAATCTTGCCTTGACAAAGAAAACACTGGAAACTTCTCTAACAACCACAACTAGCCTTACCATTCCCCACCAGGTTTGTTTTTCCACTTGAGATGAAGTACCCTGGAGGTCAAATATTTTGAGGATGGTGTCTTCAACTATTGTTGCTATTATTTTTTTTGTCCTCTCTGTAATCACTTTTTCAGCGTCATGCCTGGGATAAATCCCTTTACACTGGAAGCAGCAGTAGAGTCACTGTGGCTAAGGTCTGACAGTGAAGTTGCCTCACACAATTAGCACAGGAACAAAGAGTATTCATGCATGTGTTGTCATTGAGTCATTCATCAAGTGACTCAGGCAATGAGTTTTCTGTTATTCCATTATTAATTTTTATTAAGACTTTTTTATTGTTTCAGAACTTGACACATACCTATTGACATAAAAATGAAAACAAAACTCCAGAGTGTCTGACTGTGGAAATCGCAAAGCAATCACAGTGAAACTGAGAGTTATCATTCCTAGCTTTTGCTTCTCCTCATCACTGCTGGTTAACCAGTACTATTTTTCTTACAGAATTTTTCTCTGTGAAGGTAACTGAGCACTGTCACAGACAGTGGGATGTGTAATCTCTTGAAAATGGAGTTTGGAAATATTCAAAAGACATCTGGACATAGTCCTGGGAAACCTACTCTAGGTGACCATACTGGAACAGGAAGGGGTTGGATGAGATGACCTCCAGAGGTCTCACCCAAACTCAAATTGTCATTCTGTAATTTTTAAAGTTTCTAGAAAACCTAGGACAGTAGCTGATTAACTATCTAGATTTGCCTTTTGGGGTGTCTCAAAATGTTGTGGTAACTCATGTCTCATCGATTCAAGTTGAAAACTGTTATTGTTTGCTTGGTAAATCAGGCTGATCATGAATTTATGAACTCCTTTTTTTGGCACAGAGAGCTGAACAGGCCCTTGCCCAGAAATCAAGTTGCTTGAGGCTAAGGGCATAAAGGTAAGAGCTACTTAAAGGCAAAGGTATGCAAGGATTTTATGTCCCTTTAAAAAGTTGTCTGAAATCACATTTGGAAGGACCAGTAATAAAGAATAAATAGAGTAGAAATAGAATATCATAACTGACGAATTCCTGAAGATATTTTAACAGTACCCAATAGAGTTTACACTGTCATTGCTTCTAATAACATAGAGGCGTTACAAGAAGGGAGAGAAACCCAGGTCTCATTCTCGTTTTCCATTATGTTTGCTTGTTGCATCCACACAACTTAAGAAAATCTGCACTAAAATGCCCAATATGCTTAGAGAAATGATACGCAATACAGTTCCAAATGAACATTCTGTTTATGATGACAGAGAAAAATTACACATCCAGGTATTTTCTGTTAAAATTTTGTATTAAAATGACAGAAGATTTAAATGCAGCTACGCTTAGCTCTTTATTTATATGCCTCTATTACAACTTAGAATTGTGTAACTTCTATTTTTACCAAATACAACAAATTTAGCAAATGCACAATCTTGTGCCTGTAGAGCAAAACACTTCTCAGTTTCTAAGGCAGTGCAGATGATTACCTATAGCCTTTACATACACAGAAGTGTGATTTGCTTTCCTCAAGCTCTATGCTTAAAATTTATGCAAGTCAGCTTTTGTTGCAGAGCTGTGTTGATCTATCAAAAGCTGCAAATCGTCCCCAGTGGTAGCTCTGCCCCTGAAAAGCAAAGGAGTAGAATGAATGAGAAAAATGTTGATTTTGCTCAGAGCACTGTAAGTGAAGGAGCCAGCAATCCAGGCCTTGAACAACCTAATGGTATTTGGAACTCACTGTGCATCGCTGAGTTACAAAAACAAGAAGAGGCATGATGAGTATATAAGCATGAACGGAACTTGGAAAAAAGCCCTAATGACTGACAAGAGTTATTTCAATGATAATACTCCAGCTCTGGTGTAAGTTGCATGAAGATATGTGCACGCAATATTCTTCTGTCACCATTTTTGGACATAGTGGCTAGCTAATAATTAATGAAGCAGCAATTCATGCCTAATGGCATAAACAGTCAGTTATTCCTTTGGATAAAAATCTGAGTTTGATTGACTCAGATACACTGTTTGCAATCCATAAAATCACAGTCATGAGCAATAATTGATTTATTCACCTCCCAGCTGGCAAAACTGTATACTGACAAACACTGAAGTTGGGATGTGCCTTTTATTTACAGCTTACAAAGTGGATTAAGGTCATTACCTCTATTTATGGATCATATGATAGTATTACATTATTTAATAATGCATTTTTCAGTGGAGAAAATCTTGAGGAAAAATCAGTGAAATTACAAGAAGCACCCAGAATACTTGACTTTTCTGCTAACCTGGGTATTTCACTAACCAGCTACATCTTTTGGGACACATCTGAATTTTTTCATTTTGGCGGTTATGTAGCACGATCTGGTTTAAACCATACCCTGATATTTCACTCTTCTTGAGGCTTTGCTAAAAATACATGTATATATGTAAATCACTTGATTTCTTGCCTGATATTTGAAATAATTTACTACCTTCTGAAGCTTTTACAGATGAGTTTAAGCAGCAACTTCTGCTTTCATCAAATAAATGGATTTAAGCATGAATAACAGCTGTGATCTGTATCAGTATCTTACTGAGGCCAAAAGACTGTAGCAAATGAACGAGGAAAATTCACCTCTACGCAAGATACAGCTGAAGGCATGTAAATACTTGGTTTTGATTGAGAAGTCAATCGTTCAGAATCTGATTCTCTAGCTCAGAGAGGGCCAGTTTACTCTTCTTTTATGGGCATGTGCATTTCTGCTCTATAAAGGTATTTAATGCAGAGTGTGAACATATTTCCTCCTTAGGGCAGAATGTACAGTAGATGCAATAAGGTAAGCAGTTGCAGGCCAGGAGAAACAAGAAGAGTATGTGTTTAAAGGGTGTGGCTTTATTAGTCTTATCCACGTATGTCAGTCTTGCAAAAGTATTACAAAATTTTAACAATGCAAGGCACAAAACTGACTTGCTCACCACAGTTTTGAATGAAGAGGAGAGACATAATGTCATTGTGCTTATCAAAGAAAAAACAAACCCACAATTTCTGGGGAGAATGTCTTTTACATCTTCTGTATCTTCAAGATTTTCTAGTCAGTGCCACAATTACTGAGATTGCAGTCTATTATTCTGGTGTTAGGAAATACCAGTTGTACAGCTGCACACTGAATGTGAATTATATTCCATGGTGTAATGCATTATTATGCAGGCTTTAATTATAGGATAATTGACTGGTCTTTTCCACAAAATTCTGACCTCATTTACTTTGATTCTAAATATTTGCAAAACTGGCTTTGACATAATCATGAAATATCTATGTTACTTTGACGCATATGCCCTGAAGAAAGACTTGCCTGACCAAAAAAGTTTGCATTTTCTGGCCGTATTCTTTGAACTAATGCATTATTACACTTCTTTTTGCAAACCTGTGTCTGCCTATACACTTAGAAGATGGTGGTAACAAAGAAAATCCTTCTTGCTGGAGCAATTGTCTTTGGCATATGAAAAATCTTGTATGTTTGCTTAGTGTTTCATGTTCTTACCAATGTCCCAGTTTACAACTGAGGCACACAGGCACTTTCTTAAAGAACTATTACTTTTAAATTTCAGTCTTATATTTGTCTCATAGACAAATATAAATTCAGCCACTTCATTATATGGCTTTTAAATTGATGCTTTTCTTCAGACTCCTAATATAGCACAGTTATGTAAAATTCTTTTTTTGTTTTTGAGGTTCCTATTCAAATTGCAGAACTCATTCCTTTCCCTGTTTAAACATGTAAACCAGAATAATGAGTTTCAGGAGTCTCAGTCACGAGAACTGTCATTAAAAGAAAATAAAACTCAGAATCCAGTTCTGGATATGACAATATTTAAAACTTCCTTTACCCTATTAACTAGAGGAAGCTGTTGAACAAAGAATTATTTTCATCTGTCTCTGTACAGATTTTCTAATTGAAAGATTTTTGCTCAGATATTGGTTTCAGACTAGGAGACGGATGCCCATATACTTTGAAGATTTGTTCTTTAGTGATTTGTTCCCAGGGTTTTAAATTCTTGACTTTTCTTCTCTTTGCTGGTTTTGGTTGGGTTAAATATTTCTGTGCCGCAAATATAGTATTTTCACATTGCTGAGTAGATCAAAACACATTTTATCTGTAATAATAGTCCTAAAGTCAGCAATATTAAAAGTTTTTTTCATATTAGTAGTCAGCATTGAGTTACTCTTAAAAGATCCTCCTTTTATTAAAGACACAAAACCCACCCTAATCTAGAAGAAGCCAAATACTATGAGACAAGTAGCCAGATTAAGATTTTTTTTTTAAGTTGGAACTCAAGATGACAAGTAGGCTTGGAGAGAAAGGAGATTAAACAAATCTTATTCCTTACATGGAGTCAGGAAAGCAAGTAATCACAGTGACATTAATAAAAAGTCATATTTGAAATATAGTTGAAAGAGCATATAGCATTGGCTGGCTGCTCTTTTTAAGAAGACAAATATGAAGAAAAGTTGCACTTTTCTTATTTGAAAACTAAGAAGAGTCTATAGATGCTCTCCACTTTAGATATATTGAGATTTCTTTCCAGGTTTATTGGAAACATTTAACATTTATTGAAGTAATACCTGTTCACACAATACTTCATATTGGAAGAGCATCAAAATCCAAGATAGATTTTTGGGTCACAGCTGGAAAGACATTGACTCCAGAAACTTGTGGCATTTTCCCATATTCCATTGACCCTTGCACTGCATCTCATTGTCACATTCTTCGCTTCTACTTTTTATCTTTCAGAAGAACTTTGGAAACTCCACTTTTTCTTATTTAGAGCAGCCTCATGCTTCCTCAGCAGAAGAGACAATGGAAATTTTTTTTTTTTAAGGATGAGGATAAAATAGTTTGCATCATTCTCACCCTTGGAAGTAGAAAATTCAAAATTGCTCTACCAAAAGAGACTTTCCCAGGTATTCAGGAGTGAGGACCAAGAATCAGCAAAGGTGTTTTGGGGCAAAGTAAAGTAGATAATGAGTCTTGGAAAGTCAGGAAGATTTTGGTGGGCAGGTGGGAGAGATGGAAAGATCACATGCTTCATGCAACAGTTTGTGCCTACCACCCTTGCATTTCAAGTAGTCCTCCCAGGTGCAAACTCCTGTGTGCCTGGACAAGAGAGAGAGAGTAACACAGAAGGAAGTGGAAGGAAGGAGACCCAAGAAAGAGAACCAGACAAGGCAGAATGCCTCGATAAGCTCACCACAAGCTTAAGGCTCAAGAGCAAACTGGTCTCTCACAATGCTACAAGATATTTCCAGCACCAGGTGACCTTCAGGAAGACCCTTATCTACCTGTGTTGTTTTCTTCAAGGCTGTCTATGTCCAGCTGTTGAGAAATAAAGTGAATATAAACGGTTTGGTGGTGCACAGTACTTGAGCACTGGCAAAGTGGTCACCAGAGCAATATACACCTCTTAGAAAAATTGGTTTCCTATCCTAAGAGGCCAGGAGACCTTATTTGGCATACAACTAGTCCTACAGAAAGGAAAGCAAAAAGATCTTGAAAAACATTTCTCAGGCTCAGAAGAGAGTTTCCTGACCGGCTCTTTTAAACTGTGATGTGATGGCCTAGCAAACCCTAAGCCTTAAAAACACTTTAACCTCTGAAAACACATCCATGATCTAAACATTGGCCAATGATCTAAAATGCTTGAGTGGTTAGGGCAGTAGCATATCTCTACCTATGTGTTACTCTGTGGAAACTATGTTCATAAGAACACTTTGTCTTCTTTTCCTAAGAAGTATTTTTTAAAAGCTATTAAAGAGCACACATGTGTGGATTATTAGAACTCAGGGACAGAGCTGATAAATGAGCATTTTCTGCTAAATAAAGTGCATACAAATATGACCTTATTGCTCTTGTGGGTAGTGAATTTCAGTTCAGAGTGAAAAATCTGAGAAAGTATCTTTTAAAATAGATAGTTTTAAATAGAATTCTCTTTGTTCACTAAAATAATGAAATAACATTGGGGATGTATTTTTTAATTCTGTGATCTTCTCCCAGACAACGATCCTATCCTCCCACTTGTATCTGTTATGACCTACAGGAAACTCAGCAGTGGCATACGTGGAAAATATTCATCACTGACTCACAAGAAAAATCATACTCATTCATTTTCTTCCTTCCAAAAGAAAAATCACCACAAAACGCTATTGCCATTTAGTGTTCTCTTTCCTAGTTGCTACATGCTGTTAGCAATACCATTACCACATATCAATGGGAAAACATTCTGTCCATATTTTCAAGAGACATTATACTATTGACTTGGAGATCTTGTTGACTTTTCCCAGCTGTTTTTATTTATTTGTTTAAAAAATTGCTACTGTGGACTTCATAATCACTCTCTCCTCCTGGCAACCAGACATTAATTTTTAATCTGCACAAAAAAGCAGATCTAAGTGGAGAGGAAGTGCAGGCAGTGTGTGAAAAGAATATTTGGGAGCTTTGGGTAAAAAAACCTGATAGATATTAAGTAAAAAATTGCATAAAATTAAATTAAATTAAAATTCAGTTAAAATAAAATATAGAAAATTAGGGTGAAAGCTCAGCATTCCCCAGGTCTTCGGAGATCCAGAGTTATAACTTAGATTAATGAATAGGTGAGCTTGGTTATGACTGTACACATTGCATAGGACTGGGGACAGTGTCCCAGTCATGAAAGACAGTTCATCCTGCCTTTCCATCCTAATCTGTATTTACTTAAAGATTTCATATATTTCTGTTGACCTTCAGGTAGACACAGTTGTGTTTTATCAGGTATTAAATAATTGCCCTTACTAAGCCCAGAGCTGGACTGAACCAGAAAATTTAATGTGTTTGACATAGGCGCTCACATTTTCAAATATAAAATTGCCTTCAAAGTAAAAGAAAACTATCTAAATGTCTTATTTACTTTTGTGTTTGGGACTAAAGATACGTGACTTTGTCATCAAAGGAACTTGTGATGTTGAAGTGAAATTAAATTTGTGCCTAAAATGCCTAGACAGTATACAAGATTTTCAAAAACAACCTGAAAAGTTTTCATTTCTTTCTTCTTTACTTGTGCTAAGGACAAGTGACTTCACTATCAATGATGCTTATTAGAATCCTGTAATATAATGAAAATGAAATGCATTGTGCCCAATATGCCTTAGTTTTCATAATAATGACAACACATATGCTGTATTTCTTTCTTTGTCTTCTTTGTGTCACTGATATAAACTGTCTTTCTGCCATCACAAACTGTGAATAATGCATGAAATAAATAAAAAAAATGTGAAGTATGAATAGAAATAAGCTGTGCAAGAGACCCATATGTTCTACTTGGGGATGGGCTTGATTCACAGCCTATCAAAGTCAATGCCAAGAATACTATGGAAATTAACAGGCTTTGATCAGGCTCTATAGTCATATATTTTGGGCCTGGATTTTTAAGTAGTAAGAAAAGAAACAACTTGTCAATGAACAGTATTCTTTTTCTTTGTGCTGCTCTTCAGGTGCCAAGAGCTCTCTCCACGCCTGAAGTTTGGCTTTGTTGCCTCTTCTCACACTTGGCCCTGCTACCTGTGGAAGGTCTGGGTTTAAGCATATTTAGATACAGTATTTAGACATGAGATAGGGAAATAGAGCAGCTGAGCTTAGAGGGTGATTGGTAGTTAAATGAGATCCACTACAATCTAACTCCGTGTTTATTAGGCAGATGAGTGTCTCACTCAGAGCCTTGAGCTTTGATTTGTTAGTCCCTTGAGTCATTACTTAATACAGGGTTGACATTTAAAAATAATACTTCTTGCACAAAGGGCCAGCTTGTGAACACCAGGCCTGGAGAGTAACACTGCCTGGAGCTCCCACCCACAGTTGTAGCAACACTAATGAGTAACATGGAGTAATAATGCCAGCTCCCATGAATTAGGAATGAGTAATGGGCTTCTGGCAGAGACTGCAAGATGACATGGGAACCTCCAGGCCTCCAAAACATTTTGGCTCTGTCACAAGGAAAGCCTTTCATATTACCTGCCTCCCAAACTCACTCAATTCCTGAGGAAAGGAGCCAGTGCAGCCTGCTGTGGGAGGGCTTTCTCTTCTCTCAGCAACCTGACAGAGGACTGTCCACTTCATTCCCCACCTTACACATGAAGTAGGGCAGGGAGCTTGCTTCTTGCTATGTCTACTTGCTGTAAAAGGAATTAATAAATGATCCTTCAGCAGTAAAGAAATGGAAAAAATTAAGTCTATAAGGAGAAAATAGGGCTGGTACGCTGGTAAGATTTTACAGGAGATTGGGAACAAGAGATTGAGAAAAAAATTGAGAGAAATGAGAGCTGAGGGCAGAGCTTGAGATGCAAACTGGTGGTTCCAGTGCTGGGCACATGGGGCTTCAAGTGGGGCCAGCCTGATAGGGGCAGAGACCATGCTTGTGCAGGGCTGAGGAAGCTGATAACAGGGAATTAGTTGTTGAGGAGCTCATTAGACCATTCTATGTTTCTATGTAGCACCAAATGCTTTAAATCACATTGATGACTTTCCATTTTTCTCCCTTACAGGGCTTCAATCCAGACAGGGAATTTGGAAAAGAAAACACAGCTTAAAATCTTCAATACTGTTATTTCTATTATTTGAAATAAAGCATGACAACATCAAAGTACCATTTTCCTGTTTTCTGAGAAGGAATATCAAGACCGAGTGGAACTCACATAATTTTCAGAAATGCAAGCTTTTATTTCTGAGAAAAATACAAAATATCACATTTTTTAAAATATGTGTTTACATTTCTGTATATTTATTGTTTTCCATGTAAAAAAATGTCCTGACTCAAAAATGGCGTAGGTTGGGCCATTAGGAGTCCAGGAACTCTCACTCAATATAAAGAAGCCTTCTGAGGAGTGTGGTAAGAGGAAGGAGCCTCATAGAAGAAGCAAGACAAGGCTGACCAGACCCCCCCACCAGTCCAGAAATGTTATTTAGGTCATGAGTGAAATGGTACTAAAAGAAACCGAAACCATATCTCAAGCCCCTTTTTTGTTAGAGACAAGCATTTTTGTGTTTATGCAGCAAATTAAAGCAGTACAAAGCATTTAATTCAGATTAAAGAAGTACAAAATTTAATTTAGGATATTGAAGAAGAGGTCTTGCGTTCAAACGGTAATAGATGGGGGAACATCCTACGTAGTCTCATCTATAGGTCAAATATGGTTTTTCTTTCTAATGGAAAAGTGGAGATCGAAAATACAAGTGTGGATTTGTGGTATACACATAAGAAAAACTAATTTTTTTTGTATCTTCCTAAGTACTCAGAAATAACTGCTTCTGTCCTACATTTGCAGAGCTTCTAACTAGCAGTGATGAAAATAAAGGAAAATTCTTCACAGAAAAGAAGGAATAAAAAAACTAACCAACTTTGCATTTTTTGTACTTGATTTTTTTCCACCTGATTTTTTTCTTTTTAAACAGACAGGTACGATTCAGCAATTCGTAAAACTGTATTTTCTTTCTGTCTGAGTAATGATGAGTAATGTACTGATAATTACGACAAAATATGTCTTGGTACCCAGTAGAAAAAAAAATAGATCATAAAATTCAAAGGACATTCCCCAGGTATTTGGCAGGAGAGAATCATTCTTGTCCATTTAAAGACTCTGTGTAAGAGTATTGCTCAGATGCAAAGTAAAGAAAATGCATCAGAATAAACAGACCACATCTAATGAAAACGTTACTTAAAATCTCTAGGAACCTAGACAGGAAAGCTTTTGGTACCATTCCTCCTCTCTCAACACCAATCTTTAAATCATATGCCCATTTCTGCTCTAAAATCATTTGCTTGCTGCAGCTAGTTGTCGGAACTTTTGGACCAAATCTGTTATTAACATGATACTGATATAAAATGGGTATAAAATAAATTGTTGGGCAACACCTATAAACAAAAGCACTGGAAAATAATGGTTTTCATATCACTGATTTGGAATTATTTACATGGGTAGATTATTTCCACAAAGGTATAAAGTGAACAAAAGGAGAGACTACTATCAGAAAGACTTCTGATAAAATGCATTTTGAACTTCAATCATCTCTAAGCCATAGACTGTGTGGATAGACTAAAGTGGACCAAGTTTTCCTTTTTTTTTTTGACAGTTGAGGAAAACTTTTAGCTTTATTTAACCATGCACAAATTATTTCCTGTGTACTATCACAGAGTCACATATACAAATAGCATGCAAATCTGCCAAATTTATAAAAAGAAATATTGTACAAATATTTATTACTCAGTAAGAACCACAGAAGAGATACACAGTAATAAATACAGACTATTTTATATTTATATAGTCAGAGTTAGACCTACTAAAATGTTAAACCCCAGCAATGCTGATGAAAATTGACAGTGATAAAAGGCTGAATACAGCCTATATAAGCATTTTAATTACTGTCCTTAGTTTAAATAAACAAGGCTGTGAATTAAACTTTCATACTGGGCAGGTATCTCAGTATCTAGGTTAAACACAGAGCATTCAGGCATGGGATGTAAGATAATAACTTTCCACCATGACTCTTAAACAGTGCCATGTAGCAAATATCAGTTATGCCTAATGTATTTAGATCTCTGTGGATTACCTCCATATTGAAATGGAATATAAGCCAACAGTTCTGTATGCATGGATGGGTGGCATGGGTGTTGATACACAGTTGAATCATATTTGATGAATTTTGCAGGTTTTGGTGGGCTGCCTGTTTCTAATTTGCAGTTATGTGTGAGCTTGAATTACAAGCATTTGAAACCATGCTGCAAAGATATCGAAATTCATTATTATCCCTTATGACAAGTGCAGCAAATGTATACCTATAACAGATTTTGTAAGGACTTGTATTCCTGTAGGTATATAGGAATATAAACTAAAGAGTCTGTCATTTGTAAAAAATGAAACTAATATGCAAAAACTTACTTTTTAGTTGGGATTTGCAAGCACTAGATCTGTTTTACAGAAGGTAGATTCTAAGTCATAACAGAATCGGTGCATTGTTAAAAATCATCGATAACCCATCTATAACAGCATTTGGATTTTTATTTCAAAGTGAAAAACTGTAAATTGTTTCTACTTAGCAAGCAAATATATACCTCATCTCCTGGTCCCCAGGTCACAAAAGAGGGTTATCCTGTCACCACCACTGATTTCTTAAAAGTGTGACATGTATTTAGTTGTCAGTTCCGATCAGCAGCATTCACGAATCAACATTACATCAGCAGCAAAGCACACCATTTTATGCTCTTTTGGAAGATAATTAGAGTTCCCTTTTGTTGCAAATAAGATGTAAAACAGCTATAACTGCTGGTGAACGTGATTAAAGTAACCTCTATAGAACCCCATTATTCTAGACAGATTCCTTCAGATGCATAATTTCCCCATTTTAAGAAAACATAATGCATGCATATAAAATTCAAATTGTCGAGACACCTCTAACAAAAATTAGTTGTCTATTAAGGCATTCTTAGTAGCTGGTTAACATGTAAAACTCTTTAAGTGTATTTTAAAATAATCATGAAATAATAGCACATGTCATTAAAGGTAAACATTTTACATTGAGAGGTTTGTTCAGACAAGAGCTGTGTATTAAACTTTTTCTTACAAAACTCCCATTAGAAGAATATACCACAGTCTCGTCTCTATCAGGTATGTACCAGAACATCCGCCTGCCTCCAGCTCCGTAATCATGCTGCACTATACACAGACAAATTAGGGAACATTGTCATTTTTCAGCACATAATTTATAGCTGAAATGCCTTCATTAGACCTCATCTAATATTGTAAAAAAATTTGTTCATATAAAAAGTATTCACCCACTGTTGAACAACATACATAAATTTTTTATTTGGCACATGTGGTCTGATCTACAGAGATTGCTGGATAGTGGAAAGATTGCCCATGAATAATCTTTTTCAACAAGGGATAGAAAAAATTGATCAAGTAAGCCAGTCAATATTAATCTAAATGTGCTCACTATAACCCCATTTACCAGTTTTAGAAGGTATTTTTAAAAAAATCTGAAAAAAAAATGAAAAAAAGGTATTTGAAAATATATATCTTGCTTTCAAATAATCAATTGTGATTGAATTGAGAAAGGGAAACACAGCAAATTGTTATAAGACACATGGATGGCGTTGCTAAATATCCAGTATATCATTGTTCTTTAGCAGCAAGTGTCAAATTTCTCCTGAGTGTAGCTTTGTGCATGCTGTGCTCTATGATGTGGAGGGCTGGGTATAGGGGCTGGTTCTTGAATGGTGCAGGACACCTCAGGGCAGCTGTTGAGCAATCTGATTTCAGAATTGGAAGGATAGAGTTTGACTCTAAGCATACAGGGGCAGTATGAAGTGCAGTTTCCAGAATAAGGTCCTTGATAATAGTTTGCCTCTGAATTATGTAGCAGGTAATAGTTTATTTGAAATTTTCAGAAGATAATAAACTATGATGAACAAATTAGAAAAAGATTGCCAATAGAGTGACCATTACTTTTGCTGAATTGTTATAATTATAAAATCAAATCCTGGTTTGCTCTGTTGGGTACCTCAACATCTAAAGGAAATGCTATTGAAGAAGCTTACAAATGAATAATCATTCCCAACAACTCACAGCAGCACTCACAGCATGAAAGTACAAGAAATAGGGAAAGTTTTCAAGGAGGGAACTGATTAGGATGAGGATGATTCTCTGTCAGAAAAATGTATTGTGCAAGTGTCCTCTAGAGAAAAAATTTTCGCCTGAAAAGAAACAGCATTATGAACACTACAGAACTGTATATTACAGGACACTGATCTTATTAAGAACCAATGCTAATTTGCACACTGTCTCCCGCTGAACTAGAAGCCAGTTTACCACTGGGTTTGTTAATTTACACAGGACACCATTTTCTTTGGTTGGACTTAATGTATCAGAGTAGATAGAGGTCATTAGCTGCTGGGTTCATGATTATCTAGCATGAATTACAGACAGTATCACAGAAATACATTTATTCTGAAGCTTCATTTCTCCTCATGTGATTTTTTTTTCCCTATTGGTGTTTAATTCCATTTGCAAAACCCTAGACATTGTGTATTACACATATACACATACACTGTGGGTCATTTTGTTCTGTTTTCTTTTGTTTTTTCTTCATTAACCATTCAGAAAAGTAATGCAATTTTAAATAAAAATAATGTTCAATAGTATGTACTTTGCATTTAATAGAAGTAATAAACAGTCAGCTTGACTTTTTAAATTTGCAATAGTAGACATAATTACAGTGGAAACTGTAAGATCCCCATTATGAGTAAATCAATTATTTAGGTAGTTCAGTATTGGGGAAATAAGTGGATAAATCTTTCCCTTAGATGCTATACCATGCATTTATCTAAACTTTCCACTGGACTTCTGAAACCTGTCCTGCACCCTGAAATGTTGTTAGAGAAAGACACTATAGACTGTCATTGGAATACTGTTTTTAAGAATAGCTCCCTAAAATCTTACATCCACAAGAAATCAGCCTATTCAATAAAAATATTTGTGTTTTCTGGTTAAGTAAACACATTTTCATAAAGATCTATGCTCAGTCTATTTCACTTAAATGTAACCAACCATCTACAAATTCATTTACAATTTTTAGATCTGTACAAGCACATTCCTAATAGCAGGGAACACTTTTGTGTCTCGGCATGATATCTTTAGAAAGAGGGGATTTTTCATTTATTTAATGCAAATACTCATACAAGGTAAACTGCTTAGGCATATATGGAGCGTGTTTTCATGGGAGCTTTGTGGCAACAGGAAAATAATAGAACATAATTGTACAATAAATGGAATGTTTCAGTTTCAAAATTACTCATGCTATGGTGCAGTGAATAAAAAAGGATACAGGAAGATTGAGATACTATTTGCTGGGTTTTGAGCTTCTTTGCTTACAAATGATTTCATTCTAGTTTTATGTGTATTTTAGGAATATCTATTCTTTTTCACTAGACAAATATCAACGGGAAGATATACATGATCTCTGAATACTGTTAAAGCTCTAGATACTGGAAGTTGTTTGCATTGTTATCAGAGCTTGGTGAACTACTTCAGCTATGTAAACTACTCGCAGCAGCTATGTTTTTTTAATAAATTTAGCATACGTTTGGTTCACAGATTTTATATAAATAGAGATTTTGTGTTTTGAAAGGGATTTTCTTTCCAAGTTATTTCTCTTCTTTACGCAAACAATTTAAGCCTTGTGGTTTGTCATGAATTACCTACTAAGACTATAGTTTTGCTTATTTCTGCCTATTTTTATTCACTTGATCTTACTGGTTACTTGAATAACATGGTATTTTTTTCCTTCTGTCTGCATGGTTGAAATATTCATGAGGAAGAGAAGGACTTGAAACATTACGCATGCTAAGCAAGTGTGCAGGTGTTCATGCGCCCTTAAACATTCCAAGAAACAGAGTATCTTGTAAAAATAGTTGTGAAAAGTAAAAAAAGAGCTTGTATACTTATCAAATTGAATTTGTGATTGAGCTTCTTGCACCCTGAGACTTCTGTGTTTAACTGGTCTT
Organism: Ifrita kowaldi; assembly: GCA_013398055.1. Lineage (NCBI taxonomy): Eukaryota > Metazoa > Chordata > Aves > Passeriformes > Cinclosomatidae > Ifrita > Ifrita kowaldi. Next base: position 883,556 of record VZRS01007688.1, on the reverse strand, counting down.
TGATGTACATATTACTTCGGTACCATTCTGTCGGGTCACAGGTGATGTAAGAATTGCTCCTCAGTGAGGGTATGGCAACAGCACACAGTGGCATTTAGGAAGAGATTGTTCCCACTGCTATGTGCTCTCTATTCTACTGAGATCATGCATAGCAACTGTAAAGTTCTCTAAACAGACAAGGAGATCAGGAGGAATTCTGCTTCCCAAGACCACTCGAATTCTATAATTTTTCTGCATATAGGGATGCATTAGGTTTGAGCGTGTGTATAAACTCCTACAGCCTTTATTGCAAACTTTACTGAACTCAAGAAGAAATTTGCCAATGTCCTAGATAATTCTCCAGATAATAGACATTATGAATATTTCAAATAGAGATTAATGACTATAAAGCTAGTCATCTCCTAGCTGGGCACAGTGTCTTGTCCTTTTATTGACATGAAAACTGTGCTTTCTTGCTTAAAGATGTTAAGGCAATGAGGGTGGAAAAAAAGAGAAAATAAAAATGAGGTATTGTATACTTTATTTCACGACTATTTTTACAAGAACTTTTGAGCAATCTCTGCAAATATATCATTTTTATGTACCATTTCAAGACCAATATCCTCCATATAAGATATAGGTAAAATCCAGTCAATTATGTGGTTACAGCATTTTCAGTGTAACAGAATGTCATATGCTGTTCTGAATAACTCCTTACTATAGACGTATACTGAAAAGAATGAATTAATTTATAAATCATCACCATCATCTTTCAAAATGAAATCTTATTGGAGATAAAGACATTTTTCTTGCATGTGGTACTTAGTTAGGATTTCATTTGCTTTAATCCCTTTGGGATATGTCATCCCCCTATTCTGGTTCTTTGCTAGACCTTGCAAGAGAGTTCTCCCTGCAGCTAACCTTAATAGCCACCACCCTGCACTGTCTCTTTCCCCTTACAGATGCTCCCGATCACCTTTACCTTTTATACCAAGTCATATTCATTCCTCTATGGATCTCTTAGCTCAAGACCTTTACATTAAGTATCTTTATATAAGACACCACAGGAGAAAACAAGGCAGACTGCTGTTATCTGTACAGTCAGTTTGTTAAAGATTGTGGAATGCTGGATTCTAAAAAGGTTGCTGACAGAAGGAAAACATGCATGGAGATAGCAGTGCACCAGACATGATACCACATGGATAAAGACTAAAAATTTAGTCAGAGCTTAAAAGCCTGAACTCTTCTGTTTATACAGAAAATTGTTATTCGTTCTTCTTTCTATTTTTGAAACTGTTCAGGTGGAGAAAGAAGGAAGGCATAAAAAAAAAGAAGGGCTTTCCATACTCTCAGATCTTGGTCAGATGCTTAGCATTCACACATATTCATTGTCTTAGGCATTCTTTTTCTTTTTTAGAATGATGATAAATTCTCTACTATTGAAAAAAGAAATTCAGAACACCCAGATATGCCTCTTTCTACAGAGAGAAGGAACTCTTAGGCTGTATTATGTTGAACTGCCACTAAATATTCTAGTGACCACAACTACCAGGATACAGAAATGTGTCCCAAGAAACTCATTTACTCAGATCATCTACCTCAGGAGAAACAATGTAAAACTGAATTAGGAGAGCTCCTCTGGCAAAACAGGAAACTCACAGAAGAGACCTATTAGCAGTATTGTGTGATATACCACCTAAAATAGCTCTGCTAAAATGGACCTGGTAGAAATAGATTCCAATATATCTGTGGTTATTTGTTATTATGAAGCATAAAATAGTGTGTTGACTTCTTTTCCATTTATGAACACACCATATTTGTTTTGCTGTAGATATCCAACCCAATAAAAATGCTTACTGCATTGTAATCCAAAAATGATTGCCAGGAGTGACTTATCTACTCTGTCTTGGCAGATTTAAATAAAAGGTTTTCAAAAATCATAGAGAATAAATTTGAGGAAGTGCTTATAAACATCACAGAGTTTACGGACAAGTTTTCTACTATTGTACAAAGACAAAAAAAAAAAGAGAAGTCTTCTGGCATAAGAACTGACAGATTATGTTGCTGTCCACAATTGTGGAATTGAAATGACTGAGGCCAAATTGTACAGAACATGTAGGTGACGTCATTCTTCACATCCAGGAGGAGGTCACTCTACCTGTGGAGGAAGTGCTGACAGGATGTTTATGTGGTATTGAAGTCAGATATAATACAGGCAAATGAGGGCAGGAAGAGGGTGTGTAAATAGGAAGTCCCTTAATTTTGTTTAATTTCCTTAATTCTCTTTTTATTGTAACTTCTTTCATACCTGAAAACTTAACTCTTTTCCATGCAAGAATGATAAAAACATGAAACAATTTCGTTGCCTTCATACACTTCAGCCATTTCTATAAACAATTATTTTAGTTTTACTTTCTTCTTTATTTACATTATTTAGGGAAATGTAAGCATAAATGTCACTGTCCTTTGGCTGTATTTTTTATTTATTCCAAGTGGCAGTGCAAGTTCACCAAATCTTAAAGTGTGAGTTGATTAGTTTTTAAAAAGTAAAGTAGGTGACACTTTATATAACATTATTAGCACTGTTGGTAAAAGATTCAAATGAAGATTTATTGAGAATGATTTTAACTCCAGTCACTTAGAAACTGATGCTTACTGACTTATTGTCCTCAAGTAGATATACTATAAAACATGCAAATGTAATGATAGCTTTGTTATAGACAATGAGTTAGAGGAAAAAAGAATTTTATAATAATTGCAACACCTATAATGAAACTATAATATTAGTTTATTCCCCATTTCTCCCATCACTTCATTAATTTATTTTTTGAAATATACCAAAGAAAAAATACCTAAAGCAAGATGAGAATTTTAATGAATGTTTTCTCCTGCTTCCAGACAAGTGTACAGAATGAGCATAACTTGGCAAGTTACATTATGATAGAGCACAACAAATGGAATTATAATTTTATTGTGTAAATGCCCATATTTGCAGGTTTTCACAGCAAATCACAACAATAAGTTCCAGTCACCTTTCACAGATTGTCCACATTAAAACACTGGCATATATTTCATAGACTAAAACATTTGTGACACAAAATACACTTTACCTATATTAGATGGTAAATAGTCAATATCAAAAACCATTGCTATTGTGAAACTTTGATGCATGATCTCTCTGCTTATCTTCATATAAAAAATTCTTTGCATTCATAAAAAGAAGAAACAGGCCAGTAATGGAAAAGGGAACTCTGAAGGCAACTTCACAAAGGGACATCTGGTCCAGCTTTGCTCTTTTTTTTGTTCCCTGCCCTGCTCCCCCCACCTTTTACATTTCCCCTTTTCCATTTTCCTTTCCTTAAATTAGTCTGTAGCTATCTTTCATTGCATTCTAGCACAGGCTGTTATTTTAGTCCCCTGTAAATAAACATTATGGGATGATTCTGTACAGTTTCTGTAAGAGATAGGGCACTCACTTTGTTTTATGACAGATTTCAGTAGAAAGGGAGACTTATGGGAATGTCCTTGGTGACTGACACAGACGTTCTTCATGATTTAATATCTTATAACTGGATTTTGGTCCTGCAGTCATGTCTTGCAGGGTGTTTTTGGATCCTAGCTTGCTTCAGCAGGTAAAAATTCTGGCAACTTGCAGAGTCTGGTTGCAGAACACAACCTTGCTCTGTTAAGAGAAGAATGCAAAGACTCTTCTTCTACAGAAGAGGGAAACCTGTCAGAGCTTTCATGACCAAGTTTTCATTTTCATACTTTACTGCACTGATATACCTACAGTTTTTTTATTTAAACACTGAATCTCCTTTTTGAATGTTATTTTACTTCTACTTGGAGCATTCTTTGCAGCATCAATGTGTATAAATCATATATAAATCCCACTGCCTGATGGTTTTCTTTTTAAAGTAAGAAGAGTTTTTTGAAAATAAAAACTATTGCTCCTTTGAAAAAACAAGGACCATGTAGTAGCACCACTCTGTTCCCTAAGACAGGTAGAAAAAATGTAAAGCTTCTCTCAACATCTTCATGATCAATAAGAATCATCAGGTTACTGAAAAGGTAACATTTCTGATTTCAAATCATTGCCTCCTGCCCTAAGCTGTAGGAAAAATTGGTGGCACTGCCACAAGGAGGTGATGTCTTATCCTGACTAATATAACAGGAGGTAGGGTTAACAATTTCAGCAGATGAATGTGATTTCTTTGAGGAACATAAATGGGTGAGCAGCAGCTCCAGGGAACAGAGGAGAAATTCTGAAGACCATTTCCAAATGTCAACTGTTCTTTCATAACTTTTTTCAAGTTCTTACCTGAAGAACCTAATGCCATGATACAATAACATTTTACAGCTACTAATTAGCAGAGTCCATGAACCTGAAGAAAACACTTGGGCCCTCATCAATGAGGTATTTTTCTGGAAATCAGTCCTTTTTCGATCAATATGCCTTTCAAGGAAGTACATCTTTTTTCCAATGAAGAGTCTTAGCTTGAAATGTGTAACTCAAAGTGGGGTTGTAACCCTTTTTTTTTTAAGGAATAAGTGTGGGAGGTGAAGAGAAACAGTTCCCCATAATCAAAACATGCCCTCCTGAAGAAATGTCAATGACAACATTTCGCTTCTACCAAGACAATAATTTGGTAGTTTGAGAAATCATCCAGGCCCGACAAGTTTTCAGTGCCTCATCACTTCAGCAGGTGCTTTATGCCTCAAACCATATATATTCTTGTGAAATGAGGTGAGGATTTCAGTCCAGCTGAGTCTTCTCCCCTTTTCATGCAGTACTTGTCACACAGAAACTGAATGTCACTATTTAGCCTTGTGATTACAACACACCTGGCAGGGGGAAACCAGAATTCAATTCCTTTGCTAATTTGTTTGAATGGTTTCCTCAGTGGAATCTCCCAGCCAGTGAGTTAGTCCTTTTTTGCTTTCACAGTGCCTCTCTCTGGCCTACTGAATAGTTTTTATCAATTGCAAACCGCTGTGCTAAATAAGGTACGGACAGTTGTCATCTTCAGCTGCCTGAGAGGCACATGCTGAGTGTGCCACACTGGAGCCAGGTGAGCTGTGAGCAGGTCAGGTGCAAAACTGCAAAGTCCTATTGCATCACTGTACAGCAAAACCCTGCATCTGGTGTAGTGGTCAAATGAAGCAAGGAGAAGTCATAACAAAAAACAATAGTTGGCTAAATATGAAGCAACCAGTCGCTAACTCAAAAATTACCTAAAGAAACCTTCAACTGTGTTTACATCAGTGATCTGAAATTCCTGACAGAACGATATGATCAGAATGCATCATATATTACCCAGGCTGGGGCTAATAATTCTTTTTTAGAAAGTGTATTTATCTGTATGTATGTGCTTGAAGGTTTTATTTGACGCTGCATACTAGGCTTAAAAACACAGTGCTCCTGGCTTGCTTTCTAGTAGCAAGTGTTAATCAATTATTGTTATACTATTGCAATAAAGCTTTGTAATAAGGATAGTGAATATTTTTCATAAATTTCAGACTACAAGAGAAATGCAGGCATATTTGATTTGTAATTATTTGTGGAATCTGACCTGGAATGAAATGCTGCCTTTTGTTAATTTCTACTGATGATTGGATTTTGTACTAACACAAGTAAAATTAGGCAGAGCTTCATTGCAGAATTAATCCTGAAACAATAAATAAAAAGTTTAAATAAGAGTTTTGCCTTGAGCCAAGTTAAAGAAAAAATGTCCTGCCTCAATCCCTGCTCCACTCATTCATGCATACACCTTTCTATTTAAAATAATAGTGCTACACTTGAATGAACAGGACTTGCCTCTAGTAGAAGATCTGATTATTAAAAAGGAGCTCAAAGGAACAAGATCTGCAACGTTAGAAGTACACCAGAAGTAACTGAAATCAGTGAAACTGACAATACAAAAGAGAGCTTGCAAAATCAGGTACTTTGGTTTTGAAGAAAAGGAGAAAAATAGAAAAAGTGAAATAATAGTATATTTACCACTCCTTTGGTGAGAATAAATATGTTTTGGAAAGAATGTAGTTTCGCTATATCTGATTTATCCAGCATGGCAGAAGGATTTACACAACAAAAGACAAAACCTTTTAATAAAATTGAATGCAATGTGCGATTACAAAATGGACATTTCCTCTTGTCCTAGTGAATAACATAAGGATCTTGTATGCCATTTTAGTTCACAACACCTGTGATGAATTATTTGTAAATGCAATGAATAACATTACTAGTAACATGTCAAATTATACGTTGATAATGAATTTTTGGATGCATCTGCTATGTAATTGTTCCCAGCGGATGTGTATTCATCTTCACCTGGCATTATTTTCCTGATTTTGGGGTTTGTTTTTTATTATGCATTTTCATTTCTATCATAATTGTTGCAGTGATCCCTGTTCCTTTGTTCTAATCAGGTCCCTTTGATGGTGTTGCACATTCTGAACAAAAGAGGAGGGGAAAACACACCAGGCTATTGGCAAAACAAAACACTGGCCTTTATTTGTGACTTTCTAAGTGCCTGCTTGGCCTCAGAAGGTTGGGTGGTGTTGACAGGGACCAGTTGTTTCCCTGAATGCATCTGCCAGCTGCTCCAGGCATGTGTTCCACAGAATAGGAGGTGAATAAACACTAAAGGCTGCTCTGCTGACAGACAGGTACATGCTGCTTTTACAGAGTGCATCTGAGACTTTTCTTAAAAAGGTAAATAAAGCGAATTAGTAGCATAGGATGGTATGCTTTTTCACAACACTCTGATATACAGAAATGCTCGCAATGAAAATATCTGTCATCAGTTCATGGTTTTAGTAAGCAATTCTACATTAATTGTGTTTACGCAAACTTTCTGTATAATGTACAGTTTCTCATGCAGAGGTCATTTTTACTTAACAGAGTATACTTGTCTCTCAACATGAGTAATTTCAAAAAGCTGCCAAAATCAACTGATCAAATACTGGATATATGAGTGCAGAACTTGGGCTTTTATTAAAATGTTACCTTTCTTTGTGATTTGGTAAATCATTTACAGCATCTGCCTGAGACTGTTTTCCACTCTGAAATATTTGCTCTGCACTTTACACCCTTTTGAATTCTATATTGGTATATCCAGCAGCTGATATTTTTCTGTCTCACTGGATAGTGGATTGAACTACCTGAACAATTTTAGCCACTGTGAAAAGAACAGTCTGGTTCTGGTCTTTTCCAGATGTTCAGGATTTCTGTTCAAGGACTATTTTTGAGATAAAGGAAAACACTGAGCTTCATATCTAGATTTGATTTTCTCTCTTCCCCTGAATTAAGAGGGATGTGTTTGTCCCTGTCTATGAGAAATGTCTGCAGAAGTTTTAAAAAACTTAATTAAAAAAACGAAACCCAGAGCCTGAAAGAGCTAAAAGCTCTTCTCTTCTCTTCTCTTCTCTTCTCTTCTCTTCTCTTCTCTTCTCTTCTCTTCTCTTCTCTTCTCTTCTCTTCTCTTCTCTTCTCTTCTCTTCTCTTCTCTTCTCTTCTTTCAAACACTCATTGGTATTCCAAATTTTAAAAATGTCTTTAAACATTTGTAGACAGGCTACGTTCAGCCTGACAGGTCCATGAGGTCTCATTATAAGAATTTATGAGAATCATAGAATTGCAGAGCTATTTTTATTGGAACCAACCTTGAAGATCATCTAGTTCCAACTCCCCTATCATGGGCAGGACACAAGATAGGCAGGGCAGGGATATAAGATGCTGTTCTTAAAAAAAGAAAAAAAAATCTGAATGTTTGGCTTTATGAAAAGTGATATAATCTGAAGGTAAAATACAACTGGTCTCTTTAATCAACAGGGAAATGTTTGATTCAGAATATTTTTAAACTATTTTTCCCCCAGTGCTTCAACATCAGTCTCCCTGCATGCAGCACAGCATGCAGCTACACAGCGTGTATCTAGATTTTTTTCTTTAATTGTGATTGTGAAAAATAAACTTAGCATGACATCACCAACATTAGTTTGCAGTAATTTTTACAGGTCTACAAACATGTCTTCAAAAAGAGCACTGCATGAATGCAGATTATATTGCATTTATTAACATTAAATAATTAGAAAGTGAGCATTAAATTGACAGTAATGTAGATGTGTTTATTTTTAAGGCTTAATAGCTGCAGTACCATATCAATACTTTGTACATGGACAGCACCTCTTAACAAGGAGTATTTTCAAAAACATTAATGACCTAAATGTTAGGGTCACGTGGAACTAAATTTTAGTCTTTATTATGATAGCCTGAGCTAAGGAAATAGATGTGTTTAACCTCATAGTTACTTCGTGAACAGTGGGAGCAGAATCCAGTCAAATATGAGCTGTTAATATCAATACTTTATAGATATGTTGTAAAAGAATTTGGTTTGTACTTACAGAATATGTTTACATTTCACATGCAGATATAATTGTTTTTCTCTTCACTATCTCTTCATGTCAGTAGGTCTAAAATGAACAACAAAAATATTTATTCACCATGATTTAGTGAATGACACCAGCTCTTCCTATTGAAATCTGGACTTCGAATTTCTTCAAAACAAAAAAGATTACAGCTACTATCTCTTGTATATTTGGAAGTTAGCCCAAATTGCAGCAATAGGCATACACAGCAAAATATTTAATTTAATCATTCATTAGTCTAATATGTATGTTCCTCCTCTGATCCTGCAAATTTCTAACGAGGCAGTTGAACATCCTCAATTTTTGTTCCTCTGGGATTTTTTCATCTGTCAAGAGAATTTTGCCCAACTATTTCCAAAAAATTATGAAAATTAAATTCAAGTATCACAGCTTATAAAAGCTATAATAAAATAAATGCCACTTTCTTCATTATGTTAAACCAATTAAATCTAATTTCTCTTCAGTTTCCATACATAAGCAACAGCTGTACATGCCATCCATTGGTAATTAATTGCTTCCAACTGCCTGCCAATGAGAGTGGTATTTCTTTAAATCAGTGACACAGCACGCCACCAGCCTCCAAGTACCCGAGAGCACATCAGACTATGCCACATGTGTGACATATAATAAGGCATTTGTTTCTGCATGTACACAAGGGGAGCAGCACATGCTCCTGCAGTTGGTGCCCTGGAGCCACCGCCTCTGCTGGAGAACGACCACTGACACCACGGGGCTCAGCACACAAACTGTCCACAGGTCATCCGACAGGGGTGGACAGAGGATGTCATGGTTATCTAACAGGTAAGATGTACAGCAGCTTTCCACTGTGGCCCTGTTGCCAAACACAGTCTCCTCCAACCCTCAGGGAGCCATTGCCTTGGAAAAGTGGCTTGCCATCAGAGAAGGACCAATACAGATTTCACCAAATTTTAACAGTAGGTGAATTTCCGTAAAAAAAGTGGGGTGAATTGTGAAATGGAGACTGGAAGTAGTATCCCAAATGTGCCTTATAAACATCTTGCCCCTTCAATGGATACAGTAAATTATCTTCTTTCAGAAGAGGACACATAGCCAAAGAGCCTACAACTATAACTGGATTGTGTCTGGTCTGGATTGTTATAGAAATTAGTTTATGTGACCCAGAGACAGCAAGGTAGCCATGTGGCCCATAATTAATAATAAATTACATTTTTATCCTTTTTTTTTCTGCTTGAAAAGTTCATCATAAAGATTTCATGTAACAAGAGATTTTTTCCATCTCCATTAGAGAAAAAATGAAAGATATTTGAAGAGGAGGGTGGGTGGTAGCCGGAAAAAGCTTTTATTGTTTACACTTGAAGTTCAAAAGAAGTAGTATGTGTGCCAAGCCTTTGTAAAAGCAAACAATAAACAAACATTTTTCAGTGAAAAGTGAAAGAAAATGCAAGGATTTTAAAAAAGGTACATTGGTTTTTCAGGCTTAAGCCATCAAGTTAGCTTTTACTGTCTTTATTCTGACATGTTTTTCTTTACTTGAGTTTTCCAGTTTTGTATTCTGCATGTATGGATATGAGTCCAACTTTTAAAACTGTGTGTATGCGAAAGAGGAGAGCAGACCCAGTGTCCAGTGTACTTTTATGTACTCTGATCCAAAGTAGAAGAGAAAAAACTAAAGTCTTTGTAGCTACACAAATGTAAAACTTGGGTAAATGAGAAGCAAGTTAGACATGAATAAAATCAGGACATGTTAAAAACATGAAAAGACCCATGATCAAAATACCCCAGTATTCTGTCTCTGACAGTACTGCAGGAGACGTTATGGACAACACACAAGCCCACAGCTTTCTACAATCAATTCCCCTCATACCCCCCCAGTAAGCAGAGCTGCTGCATTAAGGGATATCAGAAGGCAGATGCCTGCCGAGTCTTTGTAAGAGTCATTCATGGACCTGTTGCTTTTCTAATTCCTTTCTGAAGCTGCTCATACCATCTGTCCTTCACAGCCTTCTGTGGAAGTCAGTCTCTAAAGTGATCTAGACTCTGTGCAAAAAAAGTACTTTCTTTTGTTTATTTTTTAGATGACTCCTACAGAATTTAGTGACTGGTCCTTGCTCTCATACTGCGTGGAACTTGTTTACCAGTTCCACAACCAGATTATCCACTTGGTAATAAACCACAATTCTCCCCAGATCTCTCCAATTCCAGGCTTCTTAGCCTCCTTATAAACAGTTGATTATTTTAATTGCCTCCTATGTTCCTCCTTCAATTTCACAGCATCCCTTGAGACAGAGACAAGAACTTTACACAGCATCAAAACAGTGGGCACACACATTTTTATACAGCAGCAAAGTTTTGTGCTCTGTCTTGTCTGAAAAACCTTTTCTGATGATGTCCTGCATTTTGTTGATTTTGCTTGATACTGCATACTGAGCTTGCGATCTCAGAGACTTGCCGGGGATGACTCCAAGATACTTTTCCTGACTGCTGGATGGTAATTCTGAATTCAGCAGCATGAATCACAGCTCAGATTATTCTTCCCCATTGCATTGCCTTAGATTTTTCTACACTGGATTTCATTTAACATACGACATGTTTCTCTGCTCAGCTTCGCCACCTTCCTTCTCAGCTCTGAAGTTCCTTCAGCCAGTTGGCAATGACTTCTGACCACACAGAATAGCTTCATATAATCTCAGACTTGGAGATTTCAGTGCACACTCTCTTCTCCAGGCCCTTGATGAAAATGTTTAATAAAACCAGTGCCAGTGTCTATCCCTCAGGGACCTCACTGCTGAAAATAAAATATCCATTCTGTAAAACAACCAAAGAGCTCTACTCTTTGCTTTCTATTCTTTAACCAGTTTGCAATCCATAAAAGACCCTCTACCAACAGCTGTGGTGATTGTGTTTCTTTACTAACCCTGTCAAAAGCTTTTAGAAAATCCAAATATTTTACGGCTCCTGTATCCTCTTAATCCATGTGCTTACTGACAGGACTCAAGCAGGCTAGAGACACAGTATTTCCTGGTGTAGAAGTCATGCTGCTTCTAGGTAGTTTCTGTCTGTGTGCTCAGTGATCTTAGTCTTTATTGCAGAGTCTACCTTCTTACCAGGAATAGAAGGATACAAGCACAGCTCGTATGATTTCATCATTCCTGAAAGGCTTAATGAAAGATCTGTACTTTTTTTTTTTTTTGTAAATCATGTCATGCACATGCTCTTTGTAATATGTCTGTGGAATACAGCTTTTTAATATCATAAGCATTATTTATTATTACAAATTCATTAAGAATGGAAGTTTTCTACTTGCCAGTTTTCATACCCTGCTGCAGAATCATCAATTATTCAATAAACTGTGAGGAAGGAGTCAGAATATAAAGGTATGGACATAGAAAGAGTTTAGTTGCACATTATGCTTCCCCCTTGCACTCCAGGTCTTTTCCAGAACCCAATCCTGCACTCTGTCTGGAAATTGGAAATCTGCCCTGTTTGTGAATATCAAACTCTGGCACCCCTCACTTGTTTTACAGAAAGGCATGGTAGCATATTGGTGTTAGTCAATAGCTTTAGCCATTTTATACTGTTTCTTCTTTAATAAGAATACATCTAAAGACTTTCTGTAAGAATTATACTTACAAGTCAGTATTCCTGCCTATATTTTAGAGCCCACATAGATTTTTGCCCTGGCGCTTCAAACACCAAGTTCTGTTTTTCACCTTTGGTACAATCAATAAAACAAATGCCTGACCTCCCCTACCCAAGGCTCTAAAATACTGATCTTCTTAAAACTGCATTTAAACCAAAGAACATGATCAATAATCTGGTATTTTGCACGTGTCTATTATGAATATATTAAATACACTACATATGCACAATAAAAATATACTCACTCCCTATAAATTCTATTCTGTGTATACATATAAACCACAGCAATTTAGTTATTTACTGGGTACTACAAGAGCTATAAAATGCCACTTTCTAAGAACACAACTGAGGCTTAAGTCAGCATTTTTATGATATCATCTGTACTGGGAAAACATTAAAGGCTCAATATTTAATAAACATAATAAACATCCCCATGAAACAAATTGTTCATAAACTACCTGTTTAATTTTTCAGGGCTCCTGAACCACATATTTTCTTATTAGTTGTGAGCCTGCTGGGTTGCAGGATAGATAGGGCCTGTCAGGGATAGAATATAATGTAGCGGTTTTATGAATTATTTCTGTGAGGAAAAGCCTATTACAGCTGACAAGAGGATGATGATATTAGCCCATCATCATTCAGATGGCACCACCCTTCCCCCTTTCATCCATCAGACCTCTTGTATGGAGGCTGAAAGCCATAGAGTCTTTGCATAGCCAACACAAAGACAAATACTGCTCTTTTTCTGCATCCATGAAACATTTAGTATTTCATTTTGAATCATGGCAGATGACAGTAACAAATGGCCTAATGAATCTCCCTTATTGTCCCTTGTGAATCTGAAGATGAGCTAAAAGTAAAATCTCTGTTTCTTTTTTTGGACATGCTCGTTTGGGATTGAAAGGCTTTCACTGCATTCTAAATAGCATTCCTCAGTAACGGAAAATTAGACCAATAAACAAACAACCAACTTGCAAACCTCACAACTGTACCACTGCAGACTATTCTTCACTCTGTACCTTACCAATATTAATTTTGGGAAAGTGCTTCAATCAACTTTGGCACAATTACGTAAGTCAACATACAAATGGGAAAAAAAGATAATGAAAAAACAATAGTAAAACCACATAATGAAGGCCTGTACTAGACAGCAATGGAAATACATCAGTGGGCATCATGATTTCTAGACCAATTTTTACCACCTTTTTGTTTAATTTAGAAGAAAATACGCTAACAATGCCCACACTTTACCACAATAATATACTTCCACTTATAAGATCTGGACTTATAAATGCCCACACAGGGCATTTTACAGGCGGAAATTAATAATGTGGCTAGAAACAGTTTAGTGAGCAGTGTGTCATAAAGACTTTGCTCACCTTGATCCAGCTGTTACACGAGCTTTTCTTTCAGCTGTGTAGGTGATTGTTGCATTTGCATCTACCCGCTGCTGTAACTTGTCCTAGGCCCAAGATGGTCAGTTGGTCAACCAACCTGGGTTACTCTGGGCTGCATGATGCCCCCATGCACTCTTGGCATTCACCCCAGCACGGCTGGATCCCACACCTCGTGTAAGCCACAATGGCCCCACTGTGCCAGTTTGCTCGGTGTGGCCATGTGCCTTCATTCCCTGGCTGCCTCTCCACTCCAGGTCAGAAATAGAAATGTGAGTGCCGTTCCTCAGTGTGCTTTAGTTTCCTTTCAGCAGACACCTGGATAAACAAGTATAGGGGGAGCTGCAGCAACGTCCGCCAATCTCTCTGGTGAGGAAACTAAGACTACAGACTGCATCTATCCTATGGCATAGGCAGGAAACTTTATTCTCATTTTTCTCATTTGTGCTTCACTCTGGCTCCAAGATGTTCTGATGTTCTGTACATGCATCTATGACATTACTAAAGTTGTTGAGGTGTAACCTCTATGCTCAGTCTTACTAAAGTGGTATAATTATGTATATAAAGAAGCAAAATCTTGTTTCCTTCCTTTACTTGAATAACTCTTCCCTTCAGTTTATTTCATTTTTTTCCCCATGTAAACTGGTTTCATCTATCCCAAAACATTGTGATTCATTGAGCTTTACTCTTCAATAATGTCTCCCCAATTCCCTCTCATGTAACACTCAAGCTTTCCTTTAGCAAAGCACAAGAGAGAGGAATGGCAGGAGCTTCTTTTCACTTATTATGAAAAGTTGCAAAAGTACTTCAGCATCAAATGCTTATTTTGTTTCATCAGGAAAGCTAACCAAAATGGCTGTCTTTATGTAGGAAACTTTTTGCACAGCTTTGTTTGTATCTGCTGTAGGCACATGTGCATTTTTGACATGACAGATCATAATGGCTCTTTCAGAGCCATTACAGTTACCAAGTAAATCCTTCTTAGTTCAAGTACATGTAATTGATTCCCATAGACTGTAATAGCTCCAAAACCAAGGCAATACCCTTACCAAACATAAAAGCGGTGGCAGGACTAATACATAATAGCAGTCAGTTTTTACCACCATAGTGCTAGAAAATGATGAAGTGCTAACAACATGGCTTTTTTATTTGCTGATTTTTGGCACAAAAAAAGGGTAATAATTCCATAATATTACAGTGGTATCCTTCCTGCATAGTCGTGGTAAACCTATAAATCCTCAAATATCACAGTAGTCATCTCAGTCTCCATATGGAACATAAACTAAGGGTTAGTCCATTCAACTTCTTTGCGTACAAATATTCTGCAACAATTTACTGGGGCAAGTGCCTGAATAAGTTTGGTTTGGCTTGGTTTGGTTTTTTTCTTGTAAATTAGGGACGCTGAATAAAAGCAGTCCTCTTCTGCAGTCAGAAATCTGTAGATTTGTATTGCTCATGGAGGAAGTGTGCAAAACCCATTCCCAAGCAGCTGGGTGAGTAGTGGTAATACAGAGCAGGCATTACATTTTTTAATGTAATTGTCTGCTCTTCAGCGTGTCTGATAGATTCGATAAACAGCTTGGCAACATACATCCCTGCCTTCCTACTGCATAAGGATATTCAAAAGGTTAATGTCTGTGCTCATGAACATAGATGAACAATGACCCTAAAAGGAAGGAGAGCACCAAATGATATATTGATAAGGGCCATTTTCTTTGACACGGAGAAAATAGGCAAAGTACAATAAGAACATCCTCCTTCTCTTTTTCTTTTTTTTAATGACTTTTGAAGAAAAGATAAGTTTTTAACATTTTTTTTGTTCTGAAAGAGTTTATATTACAATAGAAAAAGGTGCTGTAAACTTCAAGGAGATAATGTACCCTCTCTAAAGAAGTCTCAGTGGAGATCATAGAAATTTCACGACTCCCATATGTTAATAATGTCTTTGAATATAAAATCCAAATTAAAAACTGGAGCTGAATAAAATACTTTTGTTAAAAGTAACATTTTGAAATGCTGTCAGTAACTATCATAAATATTTGAGAAGTTAATATTTTAATCTTCAACTATAGCTCTGAAAACACTTTTAGTGACAGACAGTGCTTCATTAATAGAGTTCTGTATGTCTAATTGCTTTAGGCAAAGTGGGTTGCATTATTTTGACACATGACATGCAATTAGTATATGGTCACACGGCTAAAGGAAGATTTTACACCTTTTTTCCTTCTACATTCAGAGTGGATAATTAGCATATTTTTTCTGCTTAGAATAATCATCAGAGCCTTAGATCAGAAATTGCCTAATGAGGTAAAATTCCAGTTGTTGACATTAATACATGTGACATTTTTTTCAGTTGTAAAAGTAAACCTACTGCCGCTATTTCACTTACACTTTCCAGAGTATTCTTAAGATTCAGCTGTGGGGTTTTTTTTGCATCAAGCCATTGAATAATTGTATGCTTTCAACAGAGAGAGGGATGAATGAGGTTTTTATATTTTAGTATATTTACTTGATAGTGATATTTTATGAAGACTAAATTTGGCTATAACCTGCAGCCATTGTAGGTAGACTGCAGTTCTGTTAACAAAAGAAGCAAACCACAATCACAAAATACAGGTTTCTTCCTTATGAATGTCTTTGATATATTATATATACATATATATACTGAAAATGGGAGCTCATTTTACTCAGCTATAAGACCCACACTGTAGGCTGTATGCAACACTCCCATAACAAAAATCTGTCTTTTTGCATAAAATCATATTTTGATTACCTTTTGTAGAAGAAATAATGAAGATTTATTACAGATAAGATGATCTAACATAATACACTTGGCCTACAGAAAATGTTTTCCTAAAGGAGAAATTTTGAAAATTTTAAAGAGGATTATTTTAGGTTCTTTTAAGTAGACTTTTTTCTCTTTGCATTTAGCACAATTGCATATAATCATATTTTATGTTAAATTTCTAAACATCATAATAGTTAACAGCAAAGGAAGTGGTCTGTATTCTCATTTCTTCACTCCTTATTCAGGCAAACTTTCCTCTGAAAAATTTTCATGAGGTGTGGGATCTGCAGCTGAGGCAGATTTTCAGGATCTGAGTTCTGCTATTAGCTCTGAGTGTAGAACATATGCAGAGATTTTCCAGAACTACATTAGAGACTAAATGCTGCCTATAACAAAGGGCTGATTTAAGCACGGGTTTGTAACTTGTAATACCCTGCTATTTCATTAACTATGTAGAAGAGAAGAATCACAGACCACGCTCCTGCCTTATTCTGGATATATTATATTTACCAGGTTTGAAACAGTTGTAGGGTTAGCACTTAACATTGATAGGGAAAAAGACAAACAAACAAAAAAGGCATAGGCATTTACCTTTTTTTCCATTTACTGGAAGGTAATTGTGTTAAAAACAAGTTTGTTAATCCCAGAGGAAGTATGAGTTTATAGAGTGACCTGACTATATCATAGACATCGCAGGAGACCAGGATGTCCATCCTGCTTCAAATACAGTTAATTTTTTACCCTGTTGGGTTTTATTATGAATTTAATTGCAAGTGAACAGTACTAAGGTAATAATAATATCTTTTTTCAGCATAGGCGTCCCTGGCATACTTTTCCTATTACTATTTACCTAGTACCTAGAGCAATGAGTTCTTTAACATCCCTTCTTTTATTACAATTTTCTACTTCTCTCTACATGTGTAGCAGTCATATTGATTTTACAACTTTTTAGGTAATCAACAGCTGCTGCTTTAAGAACTCCTTTCAGTGCTAGCCCATCTTGTAAGACCTCTGAAAAAAAAACCCAGTGTGAGAACCCGTGCTTCAGATCATGTGTGTGATGCAAGCTAGTTCCATTGAATGGAATGGAACAAGGCAAAACAAGAAGGCAATAAAATATGCTAGCAACTGACAGGGAACAAAATAAAGCACCTCTCCTCTGTCACTAGCTTCAATTTCCTCTTCTGAACTCCTTTACAGTGAATACAGTGAATTCGTAGTAGAAGTCTACAAAAACCAGGATAGAGGAAGAGGAATCCAAAGTCCATTGGTGGAATATCATGCTGATAGTGAAATGTCCACCTCTGACTCCCTGCTCCAGTAACAGCCAGATGCTTGGAAGATGTGTTCCCAGAAGACAATTGTCATGCATACGTGTACTTTTACTCTTCTCTTATCTTCTTCTGGTCATTTATCAGATGGGCAAGATGGGATAGATATTCTAAAGCAGTCTGACTCTTCTTCTATAGCATCCATAAAATGGTGTCTTGATGCTGTTTAGAGATAAATTTTCATGAGCCTTAAATAAAACTGATAAGCTGTTGTATATGACCATTTTTACTCTGAACATGTGGCATATAGCATTATTTTATTAGTGTATTTTCTGCTATGCCATAAGGTGGATATGCATCCCTGGTTGCTCCAGGTAGGATAGTACGGAGCTCAGAGAGCTCATATGTATAGTACTAGCTACTCCATGTATATCCCCCTGAATTTTGGAATTACATTGTGCTGCTCTCTAAAAGCCTGCAGCTTCTGATAAGAAAAAAAGCTATTCTAAACTACATTTACACTTGTGATGAGATTGTGATAGCGGAGTTTAGCGGAAAGATGCAGTCATTTAACAGCAAGTTAACGAGAAACCAAATGTCCACAGATTATGTTAGACTGCCATAATCTACCACATCACAGTAAAGCAATGAAGATCTAATTGGCAAACAGCAGTATGCAGGAAATCAGAAACACCAGACAGGGCATCTTTGACATTTTTGTTTAAGCATACGTTCACTGATCTTACTCATTTTCTAAAACCGTGAGAGACTAAATTCACAGGCTAAACCCAGATGTAGAAAGAACATCACAACGTAAGAAATATTGCTACAAATTCTCAAAATAGCCTGAAACCAAACCAAACACATACCAGCAGGATTTGTTTCAACAAGGCCTACATGAAAAAAAAAATTCTCAACTTGTTTCAGATGGTTGCATTGGGTTTGTGCCGCAAGGTTTTGATAGCGGGGGAGCTACAGCAGTGGCTTTTGTGAGAAGCTGTGAGAAGCTTCCCCATATCCAACAGAGCAAATTCCAGGCGGGTCCAGGACAGACTCAAAGCTGATCAAGGCTGAGAGAATCAGCAATGGTAGTAATACTTCTAGTATAACACATTTAAGAAGGAAAAACAAATTATTACACAGAAGTAATCACAGCCAGAGAATAGAGGAGTGAGAACACATGAAAGAAACAGCTCTGCAGACACAGGGTCAGTGGAGAAGGAGGGGCAGGAGGTGGTCCAGGTGGCAGAGCTGAGATTCCCCCTGCAGCCCGTGGTGAAGACCACGGTGCAGCAGAGATCCACCTGCAGACCGTGGAGGAGACCCACACTGGAGCAGGGGGATGCCTGAGAGGAGGCTGTGACCCCATGGGTGGCCTGTGCTGGAACAGGTTCCTGGCAGGGACCTGCAGACCTGTGGAAAGAGAAGACCACACTGGAGCAGGATTTACTAGTAGGACTTGTGACCCCGTGGGGACCCACACTGGAGCAGTTTGTGAAGAAAAGTAGCCCATGGGGGGGGATTCACATTGGAGAATTTTGTTGAGGACAGCCTCCTGTGGGAGGGACCCCATCCTGGAGCAGGGGAAAGAAGGACACCTCTCCCTCAGGAGGAACCAGCAGCAGAAAAAATTGTAATTCTCATCCCCCATCTCCCTGCTGTGGGGGAGGAGATAGATAATCAGGAATAAAGTTAAGCCTGGGAAGGAGGCAGGGATGGGGAGAAGGTGTTTCTAAAATTTTTTTCACTTCTCATTATCCTACTCTGATTTTGATTAGTGATAAATGCAATTAATTTCTCCAAGTTTGGTCTCTTTTTCCCATGATGGTAATCAGTGAGTGATCTCTCCCTGCCCTTATCTCAACTCATGAGCCTTTTGTTATATCTTCTCTCCCTCGTCCAGTTGAGGAGGGGAGTGATAGAGAGGCTTTGGTAGGCACCTGGCATCCAGCCAGAGTCAAGCCACCACAATGGCATTCAGCTAGGACCATGATACAAATGGTAGGGTTTTTTTTAGTGTTGATCCTGATCTATTATTTCCTCATTTTCCTATTTTTATCACTGGTACCAGCTGGTAGATATTTGAAATTAGACCTGAACAAATAATTGGATGTTTTGGTTCACTGACACAACTGAAAAACTGGAAGTGGGGGAAGGGACTGATCATTTTAGACTGATTGGGAAGGATTATTTGTTTGGTTTTGGTTCTTAGCCACAGAACAATGAGGGAAAAAAAACCTGCTTCTGATAGCTTAAAATGATTGTTTAATTTCCAGGTTGTGTGCTTTATTTTAATTTTATAAATATTAACTTAAATGAAAATACAAAATATTTCTTTAAAAAACCTTCAAATTATTTTTTTCTTCCACTTTGATGCTGGCTGAAACTGTTCACCAAAGTAGGCATCATTTTAACAAGAATTTTTATCAACACAAATCTTTTTTTTATTTTTTGAATACAATATAGGATCACAAATGTTTTCCTAGCTCTACTTGAACTATCTCTGGATTCTGGCTTCCAGACTTAATTATGTAGGAATCATACAGGAATCATTTTGTGTCTTTCTTATTCTTAGGCTCCGTTAGAGAATCAGCTCCCTGGAATTCATTAGGGAAGCTATGGAAACTGCCATATTATCTAGTTTCTACTCCTTGCCACGGTTCCAGAAGGCATGTGGCAGTAAAGGATCATTGAGACACATGGAAAATATTATACCTACACTGTGACCCTTCTGGCTGGCTGTATCTGGCACAAAGAGCAGTAGGGCGATGCTGAATCTTCGTTTTTTGTAATCACATATAAACACTTCTCAGAAATATGATCAGTTGCACTAGGCAATGTTTAATGTACTTGCATATTTTAGCCTTTTGAGAAGGAAATTAGGTGTGTGGGGAAGAAGTGCAGATGCTTTTCTGATTTTCTAGCTTTGATGAGCTTTTTCTTTGACATCACCCATTTTAGGGTCAACACATGAATTCCAATACTTCCAGAAAAATGCACTCTATTGCTTCCTTGCCTAAACTTCTTTCAGTAGCAGCTACAGAATTTAATTTCAGGATCTTTTTGTCAGAGAGTTCTGAGAGTAAAAGTGATTATTTCCCCAACATACATTGCTTTCTATATATTTCTATATATTTAAAAATTTACATTTGTAACTAAAGTGGTACAATCCCTATGAAAGAAATACAAGAAAGGGTCTCTTCAATATTTTTTTGTGCTGTTGCTCTGAGAACTTCCTATGTGTTCTTGGTAGAGAGAAAATGAAGCAGAATATACTAAATATTCTTGCAGAATATACTGAATTATACTAAATGTTTTACTCTCTTGCTTTTTAATCTGTTTACCAGCAAGAATCCTGTAATATCTAATGTAACATGTACATCGCTTTATTGCTTTCAAGATACTAAAATAATTTCTCCTAGATTATGATCTTAATTTTCTTCTTCCACAGCTTTGAATATATCTTTCTCTTATCTTTCATGAGGAGAATGCAACTTCCTCCCCAGTGCTTTCTCTGTAACCTGAACAACCCTATTTTACTATACCAAACTGTAAAATATGACTGAAAATAATTATTATGAAACAATGTCAGCTTCTGTGAATACATGCACTGGGCACTAAGTGCCTTCAACAATTTTTTGATACCTATATCCTAGTACACAGCCATGCAACAGAAGTGAATGCAGGGCCACTAGATGGGCATGGCTACTTGCAGGGCAAGGGCTCAGAAAAAAAGAAAGTTGTATACAAAACTTGCCTGAATTACAGTCTCATACGTCAGTCAAAGCTGAAATTTTTCTCGGTTGGAAACTGCAGTCAAGGTTCGCAGGTTTTCATCCCTGCTTTTGGTTTGATTAAGATAGAGAGGCTTTGGTAGGCCATCAAATAAAATATCTTTGAAATATTTTTTTCACTTCCTTTATTATGCAATCCTGCCAGAAATTTCTATGGAGTAACTATTAAGTATATGTGTGCACACACACACACCCCCCTCCCCACACACACACAATCCCTGCTCTTCCAAGGGAATTTGCAGGTCCTGCAAAACGAAAGGCATCTAAATTCAGAAATTTACAATGCAAGAAGAAATAACTTGGAGGTCTTTTTAAATTTCATAGGTCAAGCCTTTAATGAGAATTGGAAAGTGGGAATTGGAGTGCTCTCATGAAATTTTCAAGGGCCACAACATTTAAATTATTGTATTATATAAATAGATGCACTAAATGTAAAGAGATGTATAGAGCTGGCCTCCATTTACATTCAACAGAGAGCAATGATAAATTTATACATAACAAATGTGTGTCCACCAGCAGAGCACGTGTCCTTCGGCAGGATACATTGGTGTATCCCAAAAGCAGACAATAGCTTAATAGGATAGGGGGGACAGAGAGACAGAAAAAACTACCCCAGCATAATACCATTAATAATGTTTATTTTAGTTCTATTTTGAGCCACAGTTTTAAAAATCAACAATACATTCATAATTTCAGTGTCCCTCATTCCATGTTTTGATTCTGATCTGCCACAATTGTTACATGAAATTACGTTGCAGTTACTTCAACCAGAAACACAAAAAGGTTATGACTTTCTTGTTTCAAAAGACAGAATTTATAGCTAAAGGGCCTATTCTTCTCTCAAAGAGCACATATAACACTAATTAAGGGCAATGGGAACGACATGTCTCTACTAAGAGGAAAATTTAAAATTTGATTATAATATTTGTTAGTAATAATGTCAATTATTAAAGTTTATAGTCTCAATTTAAAAGAACTAGGTCATTTTGAGAACTTTTTATAATACTACTTTTTAATCTCGATTAAAAAAAAATAATCTGCAAACCATTTAGATAGTAGTAGAGAAAGTAGGATGAAAAAAGTTACATTTAATCCACAAATAAAAGTTAGAAAAGATCTTTACAGCTATTTCCCCTTCAAATATTATTTTAAAAAATATATTTACTATTTACATAGTAAAAGATACCTCACTATGCTGCTCATAGATAGAGATGTATTATTACAGCATATTAAGTCTCAGTATCTTGGATTTCACATACTATTATTTTTCATTTTTGTATGATCTGGTATTCATTAATACAATTAATTAGTAGCTGTAGTTTGTATTAAATGTTTAAATGCTTTCTCAATGTCTCAGATATGAAATTTTTTACATTCAGTTTTTATTTTACTTTAGATGTCATTCGAAGAAATGTAACTGCTTGAAGCAACAAAATTTCAGTCAGTTCAGTTTCAGCTTTTATTCTGTGAGGTATAGCTTGCTTAAAGGATGGATTTAAAGCATTATGTAATTAGGCATTTGGAAAGTTTTTGAAACACCGTATTTCAGTAAGTAAAAACTTTTCTTATAACCCATATAAATTATTTACTTCAATCATTTGGGAAACTAGCCATAATCATGATGACTATTTAATTAAGGCTTCTGCAGAACTTGACAACAATGCTAATAAAGCAATTGAGGAGATACAAGTAGTTGATCTTAATTGGAAGAGATGACATTATTTACAAGAATAAATGACGGTAGCTAATCTCACATTCGTAATTATCAGTGATGGGCCTGCTTCAAAGGATGTTGTAGTTCTCGTCTGCTTTAGCTGAGACTCCCAAATATATGTGTTTATTCAGAGTTTACATGTTTATCTGAATTGTAAATGCAGCAATTTTTCATACGGGAGGCAGCTGAGTTGCCTCCTGGACCTGAACACGTCAGTGACACAATAAGAAAAAGCTTTTATATTTGCCACCCAAACAATCTCTCTTCCCCTTTTCATCTTTTGGAGTTGTAAGCTCTAGCTTTGCAGTTTCCCAGCGAAGAATATATTTGATTATCTGGAGCAAAGGAGGCCTGGCTGCTCTATGGGAAAACATTGGGCAACCCTATCCTCTGACATCATCTGCCTGCACCTTGCCAGGTGGAGCTCCATGCATCCTCTGGAATTCTATCGTTCTCTCTCCATTTTACAAACCTGGATGACAAGCCTAGTACATAAAGAATAGGGCTTTATAGCTCCTGGTATCCAGTTATTCCCTCTACAGGAACTCCAAACGTGAACATAGGTCCAGGACGTGATGTCACTGGGTCAGTATTTTCAAAATGAGCTATTTTAGTTACACTATCATATTCAGGAGAAAATAATCTTATACGGCTATTTTTTTCTTCATAAAGTAAAAACTGTGTGTTTAACAAGGCCCTGAATATACATATAACAAAGCAAACAGTACTCATATCTAGACCCTGGCTGAGACAATCCAGTGAAAAGCACATATCTCAGAATAATTACTTTTCTCTCTCTTTCTCAACAAGGAGTTTATCAGAACCTGAGTATGAGTAGTTAACTACTCACTGCTGGGCATTTTGGGGTGCCAGTTAAGATATTTGAATTGTCATCATTTCCTGTCACATTCTGTCACAGATAGATTTTCTTTTGGTTTTGTTTGTGGCAGCAGGGTAAAATGTATTCTAGAACTGAAAAGTTCAACTACTGCTATTTGTGGACCACCTCAGAAAAAGTAAATGAAGTGATTTACATTTCCATAATTTGGAATGGATACTATGCTCCCCACACTGTTTGTCTGAGAGCTGGACTTACACTGATCAGCAGGTTCTGTAAATGAAATCTGAAAAGAATGTTGGTGGCATATTTTCTGCTTGGAAAGGATATGACTCTTATCCTTTGTATGACCGTATTCTCTGCAATGAAACATGGCAGCAGATCAAGAGCAAACACTTTTAGTTCCCTCTAGTCTCAATGATGGTGGTAATAATTGTTACTGGAAACCTCTGGTGATTTTCTCATTGAAACCTCTTATATCAGGATGGTTCGTCTTCATTCAGCCCCAGTTTTTCATCTCCTGCTTGATGGTATGCAAAGACCTAGAGGAATAATAGTAACAGTTCTGGTGTTTGATGACTAGTGGCACTATCAGTGAACTGTGACAAATATATTACAAAGCAAGAGGTACTATTCCTGTATGAATTTTTCAGTAATCTTCCACACTATACATTGTATATACAAAATTTTGATTTGCACTAGGGATTTTCCTGCATCTCACAAAAAACCCAGAGCATCTCAGATCATAACGTCTCTGCTAGGAGAAGACATTGCAGCTGAAATTGAGGCGCAGTTCCTACCTTGACTAAAATTGGTTTACGACTTCTTTAAAAAGTCTTGAGAAAAGTTTTTCATGTAAGGAAATATGAAAAGAAAACAAAAAAGCAGAAAAGGTCACACTTCATGTCTAAATCACCAAATCACAGTAAAAACATTTTCTCAGACTCAGGTCCCCAGTGAATAGAGTGTGAAATTCTTTGTGAACAATAGTCAAGCAAATAAGTTTTAATCCTAACAAATGTGCCTATCAAGCAGGATCATTTTCAAAATATTGATGGATCCATTGACACTGCTCTTTCCCTTCCTCATTAGACTACCCCTTTGGTTCTTAGGGGTCAATTGCCTTCCATACAACGAATTTGTATGCCTTCTTCCTGTACATTTTTCTGTGGCTTGCATTAGCGTTTTCTAAACAGCTTATCACATGCTATTTATCACGGGAATGACTTTGATACCTTTCTATGAGCTCCACAGACCCCCTCTTCTGATGATTAAATCATGGTGCCTATTCCATTACATCATATTCATAATGAATTACTTCATCCATCAATTATTGCAGAACTATTCTCATATCATGATAATGATATGGACTTTCCACACCATTCAAAACAGGGCATATAGCAAACAACCCTGCCTTCAACGAAATATGAAAATGAAATTGAAACAGCAGAGCAGTCAGCAGCTGTGATACCTGTGAATGCGCTGCCAATGGTTACATCACTGTGAGGAATGACACACTTTCTTCCACCAACACAAATATTGCATACACAGGATATGACAAAACAAAAAGGTACAGCATGCATTAGCACTATATTCTACAGGTATTTCCCTATTCTGAATCAAATCCTTCTGCATTGCCAGTAGTTATTTCATTGCTTTAGATACAGAAAACAGTCATCTAATAGAAGATAAATTGTCAAAATTAGTTTTACAGAGCTCTGATTCTTTTTGCTCTACAAGTGTTTTTGTTTAACAGTTCCAGGAGAGAAACAATTCAGGGGGCTTTTCACAGAATCATAGAAATGCTGAGTTGACACAGATCTTCAGCAATGTCTAGGCCTGTCCTCTACTGTGAGCAAGAATGTGTATACAAATGTTTGCCATTTTCCACAATCTCTAGTTGACCTATCCTAATTAAATTATCTTTTATGCCGAAACAGTTTTCCTTACATATTTACCCTAAAATTCTGCCACTACAGATTAACTTTCTGTCTTTGCAACCTGTCTTTGTAGGTCCTGTATTCCACACCGCATCCCCTAATTCTACTTGCTGCTCTCTAATGTTTGTACCCCATTTTAAACTTTATTCCATAGTCCTAACCCTGTGCTACTCAAAATTGGACACATAATTCCAATTGCAATTTTTTTGGTATTTTGCAGACAATAATAATTACTTCTGGTCTTAAATGCAAAGATCTTACTGGTACATGGCAGACTGACACCTGGGTTTGGTTTTGGTTTTTTGGGTTTTGTTTTTGGTTGTTGTTGTTGTTGTTTTGTGGTGCTGTTTTTTGTTTTCTTTCCCCAATATCATTATTTGTTTTTTCAACTTGGATCCAGTTTCATTATTCCTTCTAGTTTTCTCAGAATTTTCATTTATGCAGTCACGTGGGGGTATGGGGAAAATTTCCCCTTAGTACTTTGCTGTTATTTGTACTGAATTTTATCTTACTGCTCTCAGATCCTTGCAATTTATCAAGGTCTCTTTGAAGTCTAACCATATTTTCCAGAATATCAAAATCCCCCTTGACTCAATGCCATTTTCAAATTTCTCAAGCACAGTTTCCATTCAGGTACCCAAACTGTTACTCAAAATACAAACACCTGGATAATGGGATAGACTGTTCATTGTTCTACAGATTAAGTGGAAAATTATGGAGAATCACAACGTGGTATACACTGGAATTCTATTTTGCTTTAGTATGCTTTGAAAACTGATTTACACTAACATATTCTGTGGTCAGTCTGTCTTGATTGATGCAGCACCTACAATGAGCATTCCTTGTCCAGGAGCCTGGTAACTGTGCTTCCTGCCTAAGGGGTTAAGCTTAATGGCACAACGATGTTGAGTCCAGCACCACTGCATCCATTAAAAACAGTATCTATATTTTAGTAGCTGATAGCAACAGACATAATACTTGTCATTGATTTTATAGGTTGAGTTTGCATCATAATATATTGACATTGTACTTTTATATAGGACTTGCTTCAGGGTGTAGCTGCATTCCACGCTGAATAACAGGCTAATAAAAACTGTAGCAGAAACAGCTTTACGACCCTCCATTGACTTGTGTTTTACATTGTATTATCTTATTGCAGACATCTGAATTAAAGGTTAACAAACACTATTTAATGGGTTGTCGGAATGAATGTACAGTACATGAATACATGCCTAGCAATGTCTATCAGTTATCATACTGTACATGCATTGTGAGTTGGATGAAGACAAGACAGTAAATGGGTGATGGCTCCTGACTCTTTTTAGTAGTATGAAATAGCACATTTTGTTATACTTCCTCCAATTAAGTGCATATCTACCATTAAAGCAATCTGTCATCATTTTAACAATGTCATTAACTTCTGCAGTGTCTCACAGATGCTTTGTTCTTCCTTCAAAATTAGCAGCACATACATTTATAGACAAACTTCGAAGTGTAAAATAGGGAAAACAAGTTTAAGAAGTCATCATCTGTAAATTATATAAATAATAAAAAAGTGGTTACAGAGGAAATGTGACTGCTTTAAAAAGAAAAAGTACATAGTACTTAATCTGCAGAAAATGTACAGTAATAAAAATGTACTAACCTATAAAAATATAAATTATTTTTCTCTCTCTGGTAATTATAAGGAAATATGGTTTACCATACTATAAAAATGTACTACCCTATAAAAATATACTAAATTATTTGTCTATCTATAGTAATTATCAGGAAATATGGTTTACAACAGAACAAAAAGTACTAAGCCTGTAAAAATACACTAAATTACACTTCTAGCTATAGCAATTATTAGAAAATATGGTTTACAACTCATAAAAGTAGCATTTTAAATATAATAAGGTTGTCTACAGAGCTACAGGATCAAAAATGAAATTGATTCTTTCCTATATTATTCTCAAAAAAGCTAAACTTACTTGAGATTGCTCCAGTAAACATAGGAAGAGCTACAAAATGCCCTGCGCTGCAATGGGTGTTTAAAACAATTGATGGGTAAAACATGAACACATTAAAAAATATATAAATTAATGTATTATTTATTTCCTGAAAGTTTCACATTCAAATTAATAGTGATATGTCAGGCTGATGAAGTATCAGCTCTAGAGGCGAGCTTTGTTAGCACAGCACTATATTTTTCTAAATATAGTTAAGCTGTTATCCCTTTAAATTTGATTTCAAACAGTATAAATCAAGCATCCTATTTAGTTAAAAACTAAACTGTAGTAAATTAATCTATATTACAATTTTTAATTCCTTTCAACTGAAATGGGGCAATGATACCAAAGACTACTAAAAAAATATATTGCATTTTGTCAAAAATCTGCATAATCTATAGGGAATATAAAAGGAAAAAATTTCAAAAGCATTCAAATCACTTAAGAACCTAAGTTCTAATTTCAGAAGAGACTTAGGACTGGATCTTCAAAAGTATGAAGCCTACAAGTCCTTCATCATAGGTGTTTTAATGTTTTAAAAAAAACTATAATATAGATAAATGCATAAATTTACTAACTTTCAATGAAGTTTCTGTCACTCACTGCTGTCACTTCAAACAACAGAATCTCAGGTCACTTTTGGTAACTTCCTAAATATTAGCCCTAGTTCCAACAGTAGCTAGTCTTTGTACTCAAGAACCACTCCGTGTTGTTATCACTTCTTTAAGTACTCTCATCAAAGTGACTATTACTCTTTTATTTCTCAATACAATTTAATGTTGGAATCATAGACGTCAGGAAACTGGCATTTTTGCATCACTTCAAATTATTTTTTGTAATATTTACATACATTATTGTCTATATTCTGAGTCTTTCATAGCTTAAAATATATTCTTGAAAGCTCATAGGAACTCAAGACATTCTAGATACATAAAGATCTTATAATCTCTTATACGTCTTCTCTTTCCATATAATGATGATATGATATGATATGATATGATATGATATGATATGATTGATATGATATGATAAGAACATTGTGTTCATTACAAACCACAGGTTTTACAGGACATGGAAAGGAATTTACATTAAAGAAAGCATGGGGCACTGTTGCAATGAGGAGCGACACAGATTCCTCAGGCAGGTGCAAAGGAGAGCTGCTTTATTGCAAAAACCAGGCCTTTTTAAGCACTTAGCTGGTTATCAGCTTACATAGTTTTAAAGCAAAACAAACATAACTCAACCAACCACCATACACCACGATGTGAGCACACAATGGTTATATAACATGTTTTTCTACCCCTAATTCAGCTCACAGTCCTTTTTTACTTAGACGAAATAACAGGCCTGAGCCATGATTTCACAAAGGCAACAAAGCCTTCATTTTGTAGGGTTTTACCTATATGCAACAGGGCACCTGTTAGACTGGGGTGATAGATTTCTCATTTTTAATTCAGGGAAGAATGCTTGTCTATGTTTTATATTAATACCTCAGGTGAGGCACTGTTTTCTTATTCACAAATGCAACTGTAGTTATTTCATACCATTTCATTTCAAGCACTGAAAATAAGAAAATCATCAGGTAAAAGGAGGCATTAGAGAAGGTCTTAAATACTGGGAATTTGAGGATCTTCTAGTTCCAGGCTAACAGAAGTAAGAGATCAGTCCTAGATATAAGGAGAGTTACCTACGTCAGTACTGAAAATCTTGTACCTGCACCATTTCTGGCGTGTGTGAGATCCTCTAGAGAGGAGAAAAAGAGTAAGAATCTTTTGCTTGCAGTGTTTCAATTTCTGCATAATAAAATGGATACCCTACTACGTACTCTTCTCCACAGAAGCTAAGGGAAACAGAATGGCCTTGTCATTATCTTGACATAGACCCAGAAAATTCAAGGGGATGTGCCAGTAATTCTACAAGAGCCTATTCCTTGGCTTTCATCCAGCTTGATCCTACAGAAGTTTTGACACTAGTCCAGCAAGACAGAAGGCCTGAGTCAGTTCTCCAGAGAGGCCTGTGCTTTGACATCACTGCGCCATTCAATATACTGATGAGCTGGTGACTTCAAGGGCGCATGACAAAGTCTACCACTTTTAGACACACTAGGCTGGAGACCTCAGGGAAACTTATGCTTTCAAATCAGCATGGCAAACTAATGTTTCTGACCCAGTCACTTCATTGTTACTCACCACTTGGCAGCAGATGAGAAAGTTACAGATAATAAGCTAGAGACTTCATAGTGGTTTTTCCTCATTTCAAACTGTTCTTGGTTCTTCTGCCTCAGTATCAGTTCAGGGAAGCTGCTGAAAGGGGTCTGCCTTGTTTTACCTCCAAACTTGTATGTTCTACCACTGTAGCCTCTCAAATGCTAATTCTTTCCCATGTGGTCAGCAAAGTAGGACTGCTGAGTAAGACAGAGCATGAGAGTTTTTGCCTTCATGTAAGGCCGGTAAAATGGATCTGAAAATTGCAGTCTCAAGGAGACAAGTAACTGTATTTCACATAGGAATTCAGTATCTAGCATCCCTCAGATATTATCCCAGGTTCCCATAGGTGCTAAGCTATTGACTATATTAACTGAGACAGAGATCTTCCAAATGGTCTTTGCAGGAAGTCAGGAAATCCATATGATGTGACAACTCAGTATGAACAGGGCATAAAAGCTCTCAAAACTTCTATTTATATTTATCAAAAATTACACATCCTTGCTTTCAAGTAATTTTTATTTTTAATTCCGATTTGCCACATTGAGACAAGTTAGATTAGAAAAAAACTGAGAGGGTATGCCTTCCCTGGTGATGGAGAGTGTATGATGGGGAAAAGGACGTGGGAGAAGAAGGAAACAGCTATGTTTGGAAGATGCTGAGAATGATTCAATGCATGTAGACAGTACAAGGAGATAGAGTAGCAATAAAGAAGGTGTCAGTCTGTTGGGTAGTCGAATTGGAGTGAGTAATGAAAAATCTCTCAGCATTGTGGCTGTCTTTCATCCTGCTGCGTATGCAAGAGGAAGACAGTATGGCTGCCAGTTAGCAAGGGTTCCCCATTTCCCCATTTCCTAACAACCCGAATCCTTCTCATAGCTGTTGCTTTCCTGTATTGCCTGTTTGACCAAGTTATTTCCTTCTGACTGCATGCATTGCTTTCAGGTGCCCTTAGAGACACTTCTCACGGGTGGTATGTCCCCAGCTTTGCATTGGTAGTTTTCACATTACAGGAAGTAGGTACAATGTGAACTCTGGTGTTCTGAGGGAGCGCGGAACAACTTGTCCTCTCTTCCCCCACACTGACCCGGTAATTTAGAATAATGCAGTACCCTGTTTGGTGCTTCAGCTAAGAGCTTTCATCACTTGAAATAAGAGGTCTCCTACAATGATTGTTAATTTTGGAAAGAGTACTAATCACATGCAAGCATGTTGTATTATTCCCTTGATGTACACTCCTAACTTCTAGACATTTCCTTCTAACATAATGTCACCTATCAAATGTACCAGAAATAGAATTATAAAGAATAGTAGTTCCATATCCTTGCTTGGCTACTCTTCCTCCAGTATTTGACTGTGAAGGATCCATGGCATTGTCTGAGTAGCATTACTGTGGTAGTTTTTGAAATGTTAGATGAGGGAAGAAAGATATATCTGATAATATTAGAAAGAATGGCTTTTTATCTTTTTTTATTGGCAGTAAGTCACTTGTGACAATTGAAAAAAGTTATCTGTTTTCCAGATGCGTGAAGAAAATTACATAATTACAGGAAAATACATGGGGTGCTGTATATTATTTTTCTAATCATTTATTAGGCTATTCATTATATGCATACGACACTATGCGGGAGTAGGTTTCTACCCATCTTCCTAGACATATGACTGAATTCACCTATAATGCATTAACCTGTTGAGGACATGGTGTGACAGTCAGTACTAAATGATATATGATGAAATTCAAATAACCAGACACCAGGTCCTATTGATTGACATGTCAAGAACATGGCATCTTAAAAAATTATAGACAATGAAATAGATATCTTCCTGCAATATCATTTAAATATCTTTCTGTTGGTGTAATTAAACCAAAGCAGCACCTGAAATTTATCAAACCAGTTATAGATTTAAAAGAAATGCCCTATAGGGATTGTAAAAGACTTTTGAAATTACATTTTGTATCTTTTTTTCTGAAATTTTAGTGAGTACAGTGAATCAGATGCTTTTTTTTCTTTTATGTATTTTTATTGGCCTCTGTTGCTAAATATTTTAAATATTGGGTTAGATATGTTAAAGGCTTCCCTTAGTGAAAGGTTTTTCTGGTATATGTGTTAAGCTTCTGCTCGTATAAAAACCTTTCACAGATTATGGATTTGACTGATTACATGTAGAGGGCAAAAAGGGATAAAGGTAACATAAAGACCAATTATTTTTATTTTTGTTGAAGGTATTAAAGGAGAGACCTACAAACTATCTTCTCAGGAGCTTCTGGAGTAGCGGGGGAGCCACAGCCAAGACCCAGTAAACAAGGTGTGTAACTTGCTGGGAAGGTGTGAAGGTTGGTAGAAGATTCTGCACAGTTCTACTTCCCCAGGTAGCTGGTCACAAGCCCTTATAGCTAAACCATTCAGCTCCTAAAGTCAATAAAAAACCCCGCAGAGAACATAGAAGTATTTTAACACAACTTTATTTCTATTTCCCTAGGGTATAAGTTTAGTGCTGCACCTCTTCCCACACAGCAACTTATTCAAGCTTCTAATTGCTATCCACATTCAAATCTAAAACCCATAGTATTGCTGCTTGAAGGAATAAGAGAACAATTGTTTTTTAAAAAAAATTGCAACAAAGGAATATCATGCGGACAGTACATGACTACTTAATGAAAAAACCTCCAAAGTCAGAAGCTTACCTGCTGTCTTGTATGTGCAACTGCAAATATTTGTCCTGGTTACTTTAGATAAGGAAAATTACATAAGCAGTTTTCCAGATACTGTCTGCTTAGCTTACACTCTTTACTCGTGAAGTGATGTGAAACAAGTTATTAGGAACAAGACTTCATCTATCATATGGAGAATTAAAGAAAAAGATCTTCTCCCACATTTACTTTTTACATCCTGGACAATGACACTTCTTCCTTAGCTGAGATCACCTAGCCAGAGTGGCAAAGGTAGATACAAAAACTGTTGAAGTTGAGAAAAATATTCACTTCAAAATTTGGTATGTGTGAATTCTGCTGCCCTAAAATATCAGCTCTGGTCAAGGGTATTGGCTGCAATCCAAGTGAGAAAAATTAAAGCAGTGAGACAATAAAGCAGGTCAGAAATAGCTCTAGTTAGATGAAGCTATCACTGGAAAACCTGTGTAAGACCAGGTAAGTTTTTCAGTTAACAAATATTATGTCACTGAGAAGACCAAACAGAAGAAACACTTTGCTGAAATGAGATCTCACATTATGGATCATATTGTATCTCAAGAACAATCTCTGTGCCTATTCATCAAGGAAAACAAGATAAAAAATACTTCTTCAAAGTTTAAAAAAAACACACTCAATTTAGCAAATACATTAAAAAAATAATTTGTATGTTAGTTTCATTTTTTGGATTCCATAGTATACATACCACGTTGCGATTTCAGTCTATTAAACTGTTTTACCAACTATAGAGTTTAACTGCCCACAATAGCACACTACAGTATTATCCAGAACAGTGAAACCTTCCTTTTGCTTTTGTCTTCCTTCCAGCAGACCGTATATGCTAATGCTACTAATTTTTAGTACTAATTTACTGTTTCTATTGGGGGCTGATGTAATGCCCTTCAAAGTTACTGGGTGTCTTTCAACACATTTTGGTGGTTTTACTTCAAGACATTTATTTATACTTTCACAGAGTTTCCAGCATATAAAAGTCAAATATGTTGTTTGCTCTACCTTGCAATCAGGCTTTAAAGCTTCCTCATTAATCCAGATTTGTCTTAATATTAATCATAGTACTGAACTGTCCTTCCTCTGTCAACAGGAGTGACTATGATAAGTAGCAATGTCTCCTCTGAGAAAGAGTTAATTTTAATTAATCAAGACATCCATCTGACCTTTAATAGAAAAAATGAGGATTGTCACAAGGATCACTTGTTCTAAAACTCCTTCCTCATAGTCATGAAATAATTCCAAGCCTAGGACAGTAGCAGAAATGTTTAAGAAGAAACAGAGTAGAGATGGAACAGAATGGATCAAAGATGAGGACTGAAGATGGGGTCAAATCTTCAGGGCTTAATTTTGGTTTGATATAGTGTGAAAAAGAAGAAAAGACTATTCAAAATGCCATGGAGTTAATGAATAACTACTGTCTTGAACCTGTGTGTAAAAGTATGAGTATATAGAGTTGAGAACTTCATTAATGTCAATATACACTGTAATTTTACAGGTTTTGTACAAGTGTTTTTAACACAAATCTGAATGCTTATCTCTAAATGTGCAAAAGTCATTTTTTATAAATTAAGAAAAGCATGCTAAATATAAAACTGAAGTTATACTTTTTGAGTTTCTCTTGCGAGTATCCAAATATTACAGTCAACTCTGGCAGTGATAACTGTCTTTTTAATTTAAATGCCTTCCCAGAAGACTGTATGACTCTGTGCAACAATATTTTTTTGTTTGATTCTTGTGTAGCTGTGATCCTTTGGAACAACAGCATCTTAACCACACTTAATTCCGCATTTTTAAAGCAAAGGAGCTAGCTGAAACAATGCTGAGGTAATTCTCCAAGACTACAGTATTAAATAAGCTGCTTTCTCCATTTCCTATGAAGTGATGTCAGCTACTCCTTGCTAAACATAATAAAAGGTATTCAGTTACTTAAGAGGTGCTATTCCATTACATGGTAGAGAAAAATGAAAAGGAAAACTTTATCAGTCCTTGTTTAAAAACACCTTCTCAAGCGTGTGGTCAGTGGAAACCTGCTCAGATGTTCGCTTATACATTATACAAAATGTTAGAAACATTTTGAATTCTCTTTCAGATGAATGGCACCTAGCCAGCACACCTGCCCATCGGGAAAACACACAGGCATAACTCAGTTAATTACAGAAAGAGTTTGTAAACTCTGTCAAAGAGAGAAAAAGGCAATACATTTAGCCTAGAGCAGTCTGGCCCTATAAGGCTTTTCAAGGACTGATGAAGAGGCCATCAAGCTGCTGTATATATATACCTTTTCCTTCATTTTATCTACTATGATATTGATCAGCTGGAATATTTCTTCAGCTACAAGGAACAGACATTTCTGGCACTGAGTAGTTAATCCTGGAAAGAGTACTTTAGAGTATTTTTGGAATAGTAATAACAGCCATGGTATTTGCCAAGCAGACAAAGTGTAGGCTACCCTACTTCCAGAAAGATTGAAAAAACATTTTAACTGATGATTTTCATACTAAAATACAGTTCCACACCAGATTTAGCCTGCACATACAAAATGGGCTTGGATAAAAAAAAACATGTTCTTGGACACATTCATAGAGAAGGAAGCGGAGTCCTATCACTCTTGTCCCCAGTCCCCATCTTCCTTAGCTGCAGGAACACCTGGGTCTACAGTTTTGTTCTTCCAATCACCCCCTTTTATCATGTGTATGTCAGCAGCCAGCTTTAAGGGGACAGGGTGGTGAAGTGAGCCCTGTGGGCAGGAGCAGGCAGGTGGCCACCAGCTCCATCCCTGCCAGACTGCTACCTTTCAAGTTGAACAGGAACTCTTTTTTTTTCACTCAAAATTTAATTTCAATTTTGGTGATGAAATAAATTTTTGAATTTTATTTTTTTTCTTTTCACTTCAGTCCAATCTCTCTATCCTCTTCTGCACGGTGGCTTAATACCGGTAGCTTTCACACAATGAGATGGATGCCCTAGGTCTGCTGAATTTTGTCAGGCTGTTATAACTTACCATCCTAGTCCTGGGAAAATGAATCGTTTTCTAACCTCAAAAACTAACAATGAGTAATTAGCCCAATTCACATGTTGCTATACTTAACTGAGGACCAGATTCAGAAACTGAACAGGAGAATGAAAAAAATTGCAGTTGTCCTTCCTTTATAGTGGACCAGACCAAAAGCCTCGATTAAAGTGTTGTTCATGGTTTATTCAAGAGGTGAAAACCAAATGCTGCAGCAGAGGTTATCTCTTTTTTTACATCAAAATAAATTTAATACGAGAAAAGTTGTTCACAAAATCTCTCTAGTATTTCTAGCTGACAAATAACTGATAAAATCAGCCCACAGATTTTTAAGAGCATATCATAAATTAAAGTTTTCTTGCAATATGTACCAGTTGGCAAAGTATTCTCAGTTTAATTTTAAAGTATATTTTTTGGTCTACACAGCTGCTACTAGTTGCCAGCTCTCTTTCAGCTGTATGACAACATTCCACCTCATCCCAGCAGGTATGATGCTGTGCTGTCAGAGCTGCCATGGCAATTGCTGGTGCCTAGGGGGACAGGTAAATAAATGTTGCTTTTTTAGTATATAACAGTTTTCCCAAGTGGGGAAACAGTATATAACAGTATTCCAGCAAAGTGGGAGACAGTAAGCTACAATGCCAAAAGAATCAGAAGTGTGTACTCAAAAAAATCAGGGCCAATGTTCTGAGTGCCTTCTCCAATATCGGTGGAAGAATGGAGTCTAATATATCTTTTCCAGTTAAGAATTCTTCCACCAATATTAAGTAATTAAGTATCATATTCTTCATGTGTAATAA
Source organism: Ifrita kowaldi (assembly GCA_013398055.1). Taxonomy (NCBI): domain Eukaryota; kingdom Metazoa; phylum Chordata; class Aves; order Passeriformes; family Cinclosomatidae; genus Ifrita; species Ifrita kowaldi. The sequence goes on along the minus strand of VZRS01007688.1, from coordinate 847,084 downwards.
ACAGCAACTTTCCGAAGACTGAAAAATTAATAATGATGTGCATGCAGTATCTGAGGAATCTGGAACACAGTTTCCAAGTACTACATTTTTACCACAGCAAATTCAATTATCTAAGCTAGAATCAGTAATATTGGTGCAGCCACGATACTACAAAGAGAGTAAAGACTGTAGTGAAAAGTAAAATATTTAATAAACATAATTGGAAAAAAAAAGCTCTAAGGCAGAGAAGAATCAGAAGGATGGCGTGTGCAGCTGAAGGTTCCTTTGCTTTCTATGGCTACATTCATGAGTCTGGTAGAAGAAACTATCTCTTCTTACAAATTATGCCTCATTAGATTTGAAGCTCTTCAGCAGCTTTTGGCTGTCTTTGAATCCACACTGTTACGTTGCTCTAAACACACCCTAACAATTCTGTGTTTTGGATTGTGGCATCAAAGAGCTATCAGTAGACCAAATATTTAATCTAGAGTGAATGGTGATTTTGGGTGTATGGGTAGCAACTATGAGGGGGGAAAAAAGCAGAAAGAAATTCTTCAGCTTTAAAATAAATTGGGAAGTATTTCTAATGTTTTAATATCTTAAATATTGGTGTATCTTTATTTTCTTTAAAATATTTTCTGTTTAATAAAAATTGTATTCATATGTTAAAAAGCAAAAGTTTGTACTTGCATTTGCTGGTGTGTTGCATTTGACTAATACTGAGAAGCTATGATTACTACTGGGTTTTATGTGCTTATGGAGGAAGCCTAGAATATAGAAAAAAATATAAGTGATGCAAGTATGCCAGTTTGAAAAAGAAGCAAAGCTTTCAAGGTCTTGAGGAATTTTCTGAAGAGAAACTGTGGCTGAAGAGAAAGGTTGATGAAGAAGGAGTTAGGATAGAGTGCTGTGGAAGTATAGAGGGTGCTAAGGTATAAATCTATATGCAAGGCTCCTTCAGCGAAAAATGGTTAATGATATTGTACCTCTAGCTGCACATAACTCTCTGTAGTTCTTCCTCAAAAAGAAATTGATTTTACGAATATAAGATCGGTCTTAAGAACTTTACTAATCAAATTCTGCATGGCACATTCACCTGCAATAGATGGTAGGATAAGGATTAAAATTTTTTATGCATTATTGATTATTTCTTCACATAGTCAAGAAGGAGATAAGAGAGAAAGACAACTGTGACTGTCAGTGTATAGCAAGAGACAATTACATCCAGCTCAGAAGTATGAAAACGCAAAACAGAGAAATATTTTATGGATAATAATGAAAAAAAATCAAGTCAGATATTTGGAGAATTAATTAAAATGAGTTGTAATCTGGGACGCCTAGACAGGGGGGAACTGGCTCAGGTTGGTGCTGATAGACCTCCTTAATAAACAGGTAAAATCTGATAGGTGTTACACATAACCATTATGCATAAACCCTATTTACTTCTTGGAAAATATCAAATTGTAGTTATTTTGTATCTAAGAAATGAAACAGCACAGATGTGAATTGTTGGTGAAATCTGGAGGAGGTGAACTCGGGCAGCCGGTCATGTGGTAGCGGATGGGCTCTGCCTGTCTCCAAGGCATACCCAGTGCACGAGCTCTGCTCAGGTCCCCTCCAGATCTCCAACCAGTACAGGAGGCACAGCCACCCTAAGGGAGCACACTTCTGTTCCGAGTTTGGCAGCAACGTTTCTTTCTCTCCTGGTTGTCTTTTCCATAGGCGGCAGCACGTTAGGAGAGCAGGCGTGATGCTCCTCTGCACAGGAGTCAGCAGTGCCAGCCAGGGAAGCCGGCACCAGAGATGCCGCCCCACCTGGCACAGCAGACCCTGCCTGAATCCCTGCCACAACTGCGAAACCAAGAAGATGCGTGTACAACGGTGTAAAATTTTTCAGTAGCGTATCTGAGTCACTTGGAAGTGTAGATTTAAACTGGCTACCACTATTCACAAACTATTGTGATTTCATAAAATTCTAAAATTCTGAAAATTTAAAATCATACTACTTCTCTAGAAAAGAAAAGTGGGAAAAAAAAACCAAAAATGTTTTGGTTTTTATTTCTTAAAAGAAAAAATCTACCCCAAACTTGAATATACTTTAAAGGATAAAGCAATCTTTATGGCAGGCAAGCAAAAATATTTTAAGTTGCCTGACTTTTTCTGTTGTAGCACTGCTTACAAAAGGCTGGTGATATGATTTCAACAGTAAGGCAATGCAGTCTTTGGGAAATAACAGTATGCTGCTTCTTGGCTTATATATTTAGACTAACATAAGTCACTTACATGAATGGTATTGTAATATTCAGTTTAGTTATTTTCTAATCTCTGCAGATGCAGTTAGGCTTTATGAAAAGTGTGGCAAGAGCCACCTTCCAAAGAGAACAACTTAAAAAAAGCCTCAATTCAATGAACACACACTGAAGGAATTAATTCTTAATTAGATTTAATACATAAATGAGTTTCTTGAACAGTATCTGAAACTTAATATTTTTTTTGGAGATTCTGGACTACATATTTGATTACAATAAACTGAATTTCCAGGCAAACAGTGAGGACGAATCTTCTCTGTATGAAAGTTTTATATCTCCCTGTTCAAGCCTTGAATTTAAGAGTTCCTGTGAAAATTTGACATCAGTTGCAATGATTTATGAATCAAGTGACCTTGCTGTTGGGATAGTTTCTTTCAGTGCTGTTGGGCCTTCGGCATGCTGGAATCAGATACATGACATTTAGCTTAAGAGAAGCTTATTGGAGAAATGGTAAAGCAGCACAATCCTAAATATAGCTGAAATTAGTAAAATCTGTGCCCTAGTTTTTAGCTACTAAGGTGCTATTTTGAGGATCACATCAGCGTTACACAACTTCTTTCATCAGTGCTATGTATCACAAGACCAAAATGAGCATATAAATGTTAAGAAGTCGTGCTTTTGGGACTGAGAAGCTGTTGTCATGCAAAGCAGAGAAGCACCAATAGGTGCTGTTGTTGGGACAGAAGCAATAAATCTTTCCAAGTCACTTTTCTTGACTTCTGGGGTCCCTCATGTTAGTAATTGTTCACAATGTTAATATCAAATGATATTTTGTGTTGGAAAGCTATTATCTTAGTTGGATTAGCTTTAGACATGAGACTCCAAAAGAAGACTTGGAAATTCGCAACTTGGAATGCATATCCAGCATCTTAGCTGAGAGTGAGCTGGCTTATCCATGGCATGGAACAGACCATCACTTATAGTGGGATACGGTACAGACTCCTCAGTGGTGGCAAAGGAGCTCTGTCAGCCCCTGCCCGCTTCCTTCAACAACATAGAAAGCTCCCAAAGTTTGGCAGGCAGGGCTGCTGTAGCTGTGCTTTGCAATTTCTCTTCTTGCCCTTTGTTCCTGGGGATAGCTTCACAGATTTGGAGAGAGTTAAGGAAAGAACGTAAGCTTATTGTGTTCCATATTGTTTTCCCTTTTCTAGCAAATTTGTCTCAGTGGGAACATATGCACCTATTTTTCAAGGGCTCTGCTCTAATACTTTAAGGGCTCTAATAATTGTTAAGGGGGTTGTTCTGATAGATATTCTAGTAGCAGTACTGTATCATGCTCAACAGACCAGCTCGGTGGTCTAAAAGTGTTTTCAGTTCTCTGCATTGCACAATTTCATTTAGTCTGAGTAAGAAACCATTTAAAAGGTATTGACTGAGTCCACCACCTAAGGTGACATGATATGGAAAGTTGCCACCACTAGCTGACGTAAATTTTATAGCAAACCCCTGTTTCTCAAATGCCGTGTTGTTGTTTAAACTCTGGTGACAGTGACTGAAACTGGTAGATTGCCTTCTGGTAATATTTCTATTGGACAACATGACAAGTTGAATTACTGCTGTATAACAAATTCTACATACTACCACAGCTTTTAGAAAATTGTTTTTGTCAGCTAAGAAATTATTGATTGAGTAAAAAATATATTTAAAGTCAGGCAGTAAGAAAACTGGTGAAAAGGTTAGGTATAGTGTACTTTCCCAGAAATCGCCGCTTAAATTCTTCAGTCATCAACGCTAAAAATATACCACCTAAACTTCCAGGCAGTCATCTCTAGCTACAGAACATATGCTTTAGGAGACTCAATTTTGGTTGTACAGTAGAGAAAACAATAAATAAAACTTCTTATGGAATTAAAATGACTTTAGCTAAACTTGTTTACATCCTTCTAAGTTAAAGGAAAATGAAAATTTAGTTAATTTGCAGGTAAAATGCAAGAGTCATTTTATATGTCAGGACAGCAAAGTTAAAGGGAAATAGTGTACCTAGAAAAAGGAGTACTGGGCTTTCAGAGACATGATTGTTACTTCATAAGCATCTAGAATAACGCTGCTAACAAAAGCCTTACACAAAACAAAAAGACAGGCTTGCAAGCACAGTGAAGGGAGAGACTTGATTTAACTTTGTAGGTACAAAAAGTGTTAAGCTCTGGAGCAGTGTTTCTGGGGTAAATTGTACAGATTAATGGGAACCTGTATGAGTATGAAGGCACATAAAAGTAGCACGGGTGATATGGAAAGAGAGGAGTTGATTGGCAAGACACAGCCCAGTGAGAGGCACAGAGAGTCTGTTTATTCAGGCTCTGCATTGAATGCAACAGTTGTATTTCTGCTTAGTACAGACTGCAAGGATGGGAGCTTTCAAGAAGCCAGCAGGATAGTTTCAGTTAGGATGTCTCCTTAGTGCATTTTGTGGGCTGTACTACATTCATCTGTGTTACATATTGACACTAATTCTTAATTGTCCTATGAATACAATTCCTTGAGACCTTGCATCTTAGGGCCTTCAACTGTCCCCTAGTTCCTGAAAAAATATCTTAGTGTTTTAAGAAAATTGTAGATAATCCCATCTCTCAAAACCTGTCCATTTCCAGATGAGTCCTTCATTGCTTAATTTGCTTGTTCTGTGTGGCCTGATAGTGCATTTATGTAAAGATTCTGTTAGCATCCATGGGAGCAGTGGTTATGCAAGTACTGCTGTGCTAATGCTCTGCTGCATTTTAAAGCTTTGCTTCTGCCTGCCACTGCTCTAGGATTCTCAGAGATTTCTGAAATGTCATGTATGCAGAATGTGTGAGTTATGTGAACAGTTCAAGCATAATGTCTCTTCTAGCTTCAGCTGCTTTCAATGTCTAGAAATTTATTTAGTTGCATATTCTAGCCACAGATTTTTTTTCTTTAACAATATGATAATATCAGGCTATTGGTGTAAATACACATGCAATTGTCAGTTAACCTCACGCTATTATTTTCAGAGTGCCTGCGGCACTGCATCAGTACTGTCAGAGGAAAAATACCACAGAACAAGGTATTTCCACATTCTTTTCCATGAGCCAAGACACAAAATGGGCTCATTACCAATATGTGGCTTTTTACAGTTCAATATTAATATGTCTGCAGCTATCCAAAAAGCATAGTGTACATGTGCAATTCAATAAAATGTAAACATGTGTTCCTGAAGAGACCAGGTGCTGCCAAAATGGAAAGATAAAAAGTTTGTGTGCAAAACTGTTCAGAAAGCCTTTGGCCTAATTTTAGTACAACTGTGCTTGATTCGGAAAAATTGCAGCTGTTGATTGTGCCAGAGCTCGCAATCTTCTGAGTCTTGGATTATGATTTCTCAGAGCAGAGCTCCAGCAACCAGGAGCAACCACCTCAACCTTGGCTCCTCCCAGGGCTAGATTTACAGGGCTTGTGCCCACCCTGCAGCTACAGCTGTTTGTAGGAGGTTAATGAGCATTTTAGGTTGAGGTGGCCTGAACTCTATTTGAATAACAATTGAGTTCAGGTGTTGAGGCCGGTCCTGAGTGAGAGCTTGGCTAGTGCACACCATCAGGGTTTAAATACATATTACTACAGCTGATGGCAGCTGAAGGTGTTGCCCAGAATTGCTTAAAGTCATTAGGTACCACACTGGTGTACCGCACCTGAGGACTGACGAGAAAAAAAACAGGTTCCAATTATACCTTTGCTGCAAACACGCAGAAAGGACTTGTTTAAAATTATTTGTGACACTTAACTAATCTAGCTAAATGCATCCCTCCTGTAGCTCACGTATGAAGTTGGCCTTCTGTGTCAGTTGCACTGCCGCCTGTAAATAGTAATGATTATAGACACTTACCTCACAGGGATATTGTCAGGATACATTAGTTAATGTATGTGTGATGCCTTAAAAATGTAAAATTCCACACGCTGCAAAAAAGATATCATTAGAATGGTTTAAAAAGACCATTTTAGGGATCTTTTCTCTTTTTGTGTACATGCCTCTGTTGATAACAGGGACTTCTCATGCGCCTCAAGAGGGGAGTAATACATAGGGGTTTAAATGCTGTGGGACCATATCTCTTGTAATGAATCCTCAAAAATTCAGTCCCAGGGCATCTGGAGTCTTGCTAGTCAAAGTTCTTATAACAAATTTTGAAGTTTAAGTAGACAAGATTGGATACAGGTGACTATTACCATATCATATCAATTACCATGCCTAATACCTGTTTAAAATGTCATTATGAATGAGTAGTAACGTTACTTCATTGCTGTATGTCCTTATGCTATGGATGGAGTCTTTATATCCTTCAATGTCATATAAGGTGTAATCACCTCTCATAAAAGGTGCTCCTGTTGTAGACATTGACAGACTGTCATAATTATGAGACATATATTTTCATGCTGAGTAATGGTAGTCAGGCTAATTTTTAGCAATTCCAAAGTACCGTAGGCCTTGTGATATTTTATGAAGACAAACCTCCATTATATTTGTGAGGTAGGTGAGATAAGAGAGGTCAGAAGTTCTATGTAAAAAGAAAGTAGACCTTCTGAGGGTCATCTGATACTCTGGTCACCAAACCACTTTGATGAAGCCAGTAAAGTTACACCCACACAGTAAACATAGCCCTCTGTATTTACATTTGAGGTGGGGGGAGGGGAGTGGTAAATCATATTTGATAAAAGTGTGAATAGTCTATATTTTGTGGAAATCTCTCTATATTTTTTTCATATGAACGTATCCAGTAAGTGCACTTAGATCTGGACTGCGAGAGGAGCATTGTAACATACAAAAAGTAATGCCATCTTTTCTGGGACAGGGTGGTTCTTAACAAAGCTACAATTCTATATTGGAATTCAGACACTGTGGTGGTTGATCTCCTGTAGGGAGTGTTATCAGGATTGTTCATACAGTTTGTGGGAAGAGATAGTCGTCTAGTTGTTCTGCCAGACATGCAATGATGACTTCCTGAGTGAAGCTGTACCTTTTCTTAGCCATTACTCTGCCCTCAAAAAACATTTCCAAGGTAGGGAAGTCTGATCAACCAACTGGCTTTCAGGGCATTGCAAGTTTTAGCTCAGTAGATTAATAAAAACAGAGCACAAAACTATCAAAAAGAACCTTTTCATCTGTCCAGCTTTAGTTTTTCATGTTTATCTGTTGAGTCCTCACAAAAATCCACACAGAAAATAATGAACTGAATGACAATCCCCCCTGCTAAAAAGCAAGATACACTGAAGATGATAAAGTGGGTTACTTAACAGGTACCTGGATGCCTGGGCTAGGTCATCTGTTTCTCATTTAAAAAACAGAGGGGAGAAAAATCCAACAGCCAGTCACAGACATTATTCCCATTTCTTGTTGCAATTGGTAATCCTGTTAGGAAGTGAAAGACCACGTTTGAGGATGCAGAAGAACAATTTGAAAATATTTCACATGTCTGAGAACGTCATAATTTTCTATTTGTTTCGTCTAAGTCCTTTCTATTGAACTGCTTGACTTCAATAAATTAACATTATTTGGAACAAGAACCTTAATCTGAGGTTTATATAGACAGTAGAGCCAGTACTTATAATCTCTCTTTTTGGGCAGTGCAGTCATGTCAAAGATATAGAGAACAATACAGCTGTCTTTGTGATACTATTTTTCACTTACCTGTGTTTTTAATGCTAAAGATCTGTCTGTCAAAAGCAGACAACAAAAGTTTGACAGGTGTGATACTGCTACTCTTGCACCTTAGTGTTGGACTTGGATGCCTAACATGACAGCAAAGTAGTTGTAATTTACCCACAGCTGTTGACTGCTGCCTGGCTAAGTGTAGGCACTGCGGCCGTGTCATTAAAGGAAAGTATGTACCATTTATGCTTACAAATAGAGGACTCCCATTTTAATGGCCAGGGTACAATTTGTTCCCTGCTGTTTAAAAATAAAGCTTCTTATGCTCAGGATGAGAAAACTCTCATACCTCTGAGACAACATAACTTTAGCTCTGTGCGCACATTCAACTTTGGATAGAAATACCCACCTGTCAGTCAGGGTAGTTTAAAATACCTGTTCTGCAAAAGCCTGTGTGTCATTACAGATTTAGCAGTACGAGCAATGTTCTCTTTGTCAAACAATGAAGCAATATGACTAATTAACACTCACTAGGGAATCTGAAATAATGATCTCTCTCTCTCTCTTCCTAGAGCCAATTACCCCAAATATTCAGATTAGCTACCCACTATTTCTCTGAAAGAAATGTCTTGCTTTCTTTTTCTTTTTAATTTAAGGCATTATGTACCATGCAGCATCATATTATAGGATGTTATGTCACATCCTGACAGCTTACAACTAGGGATATGCTGAATTTATTGGATAGTTAATACTTTCATGAATTAACAAGATAACCAACTTTTCAGGTAAAGGAAATCTGGGAAATATTTGCAGAAATTCCTTCTATATCTGTAGGGAGAATTTACCTGGTTGATTTAATCAGCTGTAGTATTTCATCACAGCTTCCCATGAAGATAATGTTTATCTACATATGATTATTTATGCAGACATTTAATTAACATAAATGTATGATCTGATTTTACAAATGCATACAATATCTATAAACATACATGATGGTCCAGCATTGTAACATAAAACTATGATGTCTGAAAAATCCTCAATCAATAAGGTGCTTCCAAGATTATCATTTTGGTCAAAGTTACCAGTTGCATAAGCAATTAGACCACTCACCAAAGTAAATCATCTTTCTCTTATATGGTAATTGTAGAGCATTGCATCAGCGACTTTCTTATTCGGTATGGAGGGGAAAGGTTTTTGCTTTGTATTCTCTCCCAGGTAAAGTGAGAAACCAGAAATGTATCTAGACATAGCAGTTCTCAGATTGCAATCTCTAAGCCTTGGGCACTTAGGTCTCATATAGAAAGCAGAATAGTGTTAGCTGCAAAAGCTACCAGACTTAATTATAATTAATACAGAGAGTCACTGGGCTGAGTGGGGTGATGGGTATGATGAAATTCTTTGGAACTTATGAGTGGAAAAAAGGTCCAAAACTTGTCCTTGTTCCATTCTTCCCTGCATTATGTATTTTTTCTACCAAGTTTTTTATGTCATTTGGACGGAGAGACTTCTGAGCCAAGAATGGTGTGGGTTGTCTTACCACCAAACTACAGTCATACTCATTTAATAAGTTGTGTACTAAAAAAGAAATTTTTGTATCCCTCTGTTGTAAATTTTGTACATTTCCTTGAAAAAGTGGCAGAAAATCAGTAATGGTGCAGTGTTTTCCTTTTTTAACCACTATGGCTGAGAAGCAGGTGTCCATCTTCGAAGTTCATAAAGTGACTGTCACTCAGTCTGTACGGAAGATTACTCTGAATTTACTGATTAGATCTAGCTTTAAAGTAATTTTCTTCTATATGTTATGCAACTTGAGGGAAGATCAAACTTGATTCTGAAACTGACTTTTTAAAGATTGTGTAAACTAGGTGGCAAGCAAAAATTTTTTTGCCATGTTGTAGAAACTTAGAAGGCTGCTACACAAACACACTTAAAGTTGTGCTGTAAAGGTTTTGAAAAATTTTAAGGAAAATTCTTCATTTTCAGGGGAAAAATTGGAAAAGCTGTGTGATCTGATGCATGGTTTTCTTGTGCAAATATTACCTTCTGATTAAAAATAGGGTCAAAAACATTCTTATTTCTGCTACTGGTTTCAAAATACCGTGCTACTGGTGCTCTCTATTGTATTAAACTTTACTATCACTTAGTTAGACTGTAAACTCATTCTCTGTGCCAGAGGTTTGTGTAGGTAATCTTAGCAGTGCTTGACACTGATACACATGTATATATTCAGAAAAATGCTGTCTGTTTTCTCACTTGTACATATTACAACATGCAGCAAGCATAATCAGGGCTTGTCAGCCTGACGTGATAGGGTGGATTGGCTGAAGTTATCCAGCTAAGGCTTGAGCATTTGTGCAGTAACTACAAAAATAGTCTCTGTATCAAGCTTTGAAAAGAACATATGTGGACATTCTTTTATTCCTGCTTGTGGCTGACAAAAATAAAACTGGCTGGGACTGACAGAGGTAGTGACATCAAGGTGGCATGTGAGGTTGTCAAGTGGGAAGTCAGTTTAAGACTAAAAATACAGGGCAGCTACTATTGACTTTACTGGAGTGTACACTATAGCTTTAAGCAGGAAAATGTGCTATGTCCCCAGCGTTTGCAAATTAAATCAGGAATAGGTAGTACTTTAAAGTTTTTCTGGATGTCAAATTTATAACAGTTTTAGAAGAAAACAGCAGAAAGTGTTGTGTCCTTTAAATCTGAGTCAAATCTAAGTTATCTTGTCATATTGTGCCTCTAATTTACCAAAGTTTAGCATCCAAAAGTTGATGACTCTTAGGGAAGATCAATGAAAAGTCAGTTCTGTCAAACTTAGACTTCTTCACCTTTGACATCCTGCTGTACTTTTCTTACTCAGACAAACTTTTGCTTATCAAAAGGCTGAGTCCACCAATGCCATTTGAAGTTGCAGCACAAACCTGTTATTTGGAACCTAAGCTGCTGGCACTGAGGGGCTGCCACTTGCCACTGGCTTGTATTGCTGGTTTTCCACAACTTGGCTCTTTAGATGCTTATATAAAGTAACTAACTAGTAGCAGCTTGTCTTATTTAGGGATTTTTGGCTATCATAGTACCAGAAATTGACAGGCATTGTAATATATACTTTATAACAGCTATTTAGTGATTATGTTCTTTGTCTCCCCTCACTTTCTCAAAAAAACCAAGGCTTCTTAACTGTTTCTTTGGATATTGTGCTTTACAGAAAGCTGTTTGCTGGCTGGCATTGTAAATGGAATACTGATTTGCTGCAGCTTCCATCCCTTACTAGTGCTCCTGCTGCTCTTCTCTTCTATATTTAGAAACTTCCTTTTTAGACAATGAAAACATGATAAAAAACCAGAAATGTACTTAGTTTATTCATTCTCTTTCTTCAGGCTGCATCATATGTCCCATATTATGATGACTAATATGATAAATTATATGGCATCGAGACTGAAACAAAGGTACTTACAGGAATTGGAAATACACTTCTACAAATAATTTTTCATTACCTTTTAAACTAAAAGTTCTATAAAAATTCTTGAAGGTTCTTAATATTCAGCAGACTGCAGTTAATGCATCTTTGTTCAGAGTTGTGTGGGATTTGGCCACATGATTACAAACAGAATTAAGAGAGCAGCCTGTGTGTATGGGAGCCTGATGAACCACCTCACTGTTTTTGTGATTGCTTTAAACCACAGAGAAATACTTGGAACTCCATGTAACTACACAGCAGTATATTTAAGTGACCAAGGTATGTTAATACAGTATTCTGCTCCACTTCTGCAAAGCTAAGAGGACAACCATTACTGAATAACCAGAGAAATGTTTTCTAAAGTTGTTATGGGGCTTATCTTACTTAGACTCAGAAATGTATGGGCCAAAGAGCAAAAGTTTCTCAGAAACAGCATGTGAAACATGTATAAAAATAATAATTCTGAATTTGTTATATGCTGATCTCCTCCAGTTCTTTCTGAACTCGTTGCCATAGTCTTTTTAAAAGAGTGAGCTTTTAGAACCATGACTCATTCAGGTAGAAGTTAATTACTTGTGACTTTTGTGAGCAAGTATGAACAAAAGCAAGTAGAACAGGCACAGTCTTATGCAATTTAGAAAGAACATTTCTACACCTTAGTTTGAAAAGCTGTGTTACTAAAATTGTTACTGCCATTGAAGCTTTCCAGTATGATACCACTGAGACTGCAAAATTTCCTCTTGATAGCAGCGTAATCACTGCCAAATAGGAAATTATTTTTGAAACAGGTGTTTGCTGTCCTTTTTGTCTTTTCGTGTTGCTGTTCTTGCTACTAGGGAATTACAGAGTGCAGGTCAAGCCAACTATTGCTCTGCCATTCCAATTGAGAAATAGCTGCTTCTAGCAATGATAGTTTTAGAAAGTACCAGTGTGGTAAGAAAGTGCCTCAGCATTCTGCAGTTTATGAATACTTTTCAAATGGCTGAACCTTGTTAAGAGGACATTTTTTGTTGGCTCCTTTTCAGAGCTTCATCAACTTACCTGGCATTTCTTTCGGTATCACTTTTGATTCAATGTTTGGCTTTCTAGCAAAGCATACCCAATTCTGTACAGTTGCAGTGGTCTGCTAGGAATGTGCGGGAGCCCAAGATGATGCAGGTCTTAAAACTCTATTGTGGAATGGAAACGATAGTTTTACTTCACTGCTATCCTGCCACGTGCACCGACAGACTGCGTACATGTGGACCTCTGGAGCTGGAGAGCAGTTGAGTTAGGAGGATCAGGTGCTCCCACTGCTGGTTCTAGTTAGCACAAAGCAGAGAGGAAACCCAAGAAAATTCACCGCTGATTACAGCTATTGTTGAGCTCTGAGTCCCTGTCTCTGCCAATCCTCCTGCTGTGATTACAGCATTTGCCCCTGCAAACCTTTTTGGCTCAGCAAAGTTACCTCTGTGGTAGTCTAGGGCAAACTCTCCCTGTTGGCTCACACTCCCCGAGGTCTCACTTCTCATTACAACATTCACAGAGTCTTTTGTTTGGTAGGGTTTTTTTCTTTGCTTTCTGTGCAGCAATACAAGATTTCTGACAGAGTTTATGCTGCATGCTGTCTCCCTGTGGAGTTTTCGCTCTTGAAGGTCATCGTATCAAATAGTTTAACTGCATTTTGTTTTAGGGGATGAATACTTTTGTTTGGATTATGAATTAATGTATGTTTCAAGACTCAATAAATGTAATGAGACGAGCTGAGATGTGTCAGGGTATACATTCCTCACTACTTAGAGAGGTAAGGAAGTTCAGACTGTGCTCCTCTTAAAAATGTGAGGTCTAGAAGCTAAGGACTGTCACTCCATTAAATATGCATTGGTCATTGTAGGATACAAGAGATCAGTTATGGAAAAGATACATGCTGGATTCATTCGTATGGTTTCTGCTTATGTTCAGAATTATAAAAGTTAATTGTGTGTGGTTTTAATTGTCATTATTTCATTGCAATCCCATGTTGATCAGTACCACTTCAATAAAAACATTTTAAAGAAAACTGCGCATGCAGTAGAGGTGATAGATGGAGACACAAATAAAGTCCTGCATGATTTCAAGTTTTAAGTGATTTATCTTGCTAAAGGCTGCATGCTTAGTGCAGCTAACCACTTTGGTTAGATTGATACAGTTGTTGTTTTAGAGCTTGTCCAAATAGCCTTTTATGTTGCAATCAAGTAATAGATGCAAGATTGACAAGTTACAAAGAAAAGGAGCTTTCAGTCAACAAACAGACTAAAATCCATTATTGTGGTGTGTACACTGTGTCCTGGACCTGTAAACACATCTTCATTGATCCTATAGAAAGATAGAAATATCTCCTCTTGTATAGTTCAATCAAGACCCTTTTCACAGAGGCAAAGTGCAAACAATATTGAAAAAGCAGAAAAAGACTGACATTACAGTCAAACAGTAAATAATGGTTGTGCTCAGGAAGCCTATCTATAACATTTCAAACTGCTGTCAGCTCAGATGAAATGTATAACCTCTCTATTACAACCTTAAGAAAGATCAAAACACAGGTACTGTACATTCCCCTTACTGTCATACCCTTTTTACCAACTGACTAAATCAATAAGAAAAATAGTCTTTTTTTCCAGTTTTGCATGTTTTTGGGTATCTCAGATAAAAAAAATCTTTGGGAAAAAAGATTTGCTATCTGAATTTCTCTTTAATTGTAGTGTCTGACAAAAAAATGTTGAAGCATTTTTAGCTCAGTTCCGTGAGGTCCAGTAAAGGCATATAAGACAGACGACCTGATAATTGTTTTGTTTAATATATTTTATCATTGTTTTGTTTAATATATTTTATCATCTACATTAAGCCTATATTTAAAATTGTATATATAATCAGGACCTAATTATATAATTAATAAAAGGCATATTCTATTACTTTGCATTTTTTGGTCCAGAAACCACACACAATGAGTTCACAGCAAGTGCATCACCCTGGCAAATGACTAGCTTAGCCACCCCTCTCACTCTACATCCCCAAATCCCATTTAAATCCTTATTTGAAACCTTAAGTGGAATTGAAATCTAGCATACGCTTTGGTCTCTCTCAACAGTGCCCATGAATTTTATGCATATTGCACCAGGTGGTGCTCACAACTGTAAGGTTACGCCCAAGGATTAAACATGGTCTATAAAATAATTAATTTGCTATTTAAAGTTAATATTGCTCATCTTGAACTGTAATCTAGACAGTGTGAAGCTGGTCCTCACTTTCTCGAGCACTGAAAAAGGGCCTTTATGTAATGAATAATTACAGCCTCTGGCTAAGGTCACTGGAAATCTGTCCTACAGGAAACTTGTGCAAATGCATGGAATTATGACATCTTTTGGAAATATTCTTTTATGAATTGGATTGGAGGGCAATAGTCATTGCTGGCTGATGTCTTAGGAGGTACTGCAGGGGACTGTGATTACCCTGCTTCATTAATCTACTTCTATAGAGGGATTGAAGGCACCTTTTCTTTGAAAGATCATGGTAAAAAGTTGTTCAGTAGTACTTGGTAAGGAAGCAATAATAGTATTTGCTTGGGTCAAGTAGTGTAAATCCACTTGGCAGGTGTTACAGAATCACAGAGTGCTTGAGGTTGGAAGGGACCTCTGGAGGTCATTTAGTCCCGCCTCCCAGCTCAAGCAGGGCCACCTAGAGCTGGTCGCCCAGGACTATGTCCATATGGCTTTTGATTATCTCCAAGATTAGAGCTACATCCACAATCTCCCTGAGTAACTTGTGCCTGTGATCAGGCATCCTCATAGTAAAAAAGAGTTTCCTGATGTTTCGGAGGAACATCTCGTATTTCAGTTTGTTCCCATTGCTCAGGCCCTGTCACCAGTCATTATCATTTTTCATTATCTTTTATTGCATTGTTGCTTGCTTTCTATCTAGAAACAATAAGTAGGGGATATCTTACAAAACAAGTCCCCTTTTTATTAATTCCTTTTTGTTTCACAATTCAAGTGACGCAACTGCTGAAGGAAATTTCAGATTAACATTGGGGTGAAATCCTGGCTACATTATCATTGAGGGTAATGAGACTGTTGCCAAGGCTGCAGTTGGGCTGAAAATCTTTGAATCATCAGATCCTTCCTGCTTATCATTTGCTCAACAATATCTGACTTCCTCACAGGACGGGGGATATTGTGACCCTAGATTAAATTTTTAATATATCCAAATATTTAAATTCCTTCCAATACAGCAAAAGACAATAATTATTTTTATTATTATTGCAAATAAAAGATAAAATAGATAACAGTATTTTCATTATGACAATTTGTAGGGAAAAAATTATAGGAAAATGATAGCGTATGTTACGTACTGCAGCTGTTTAGAGTGAAGGAGGGTGAGAGAATGAGAAATTTACCATTAAATCAGCAGAAAGTTGGATGAATAAATGAGTGGATGATTAAATAACCACATCAAGAATCTTGAGCAAAAATATGGGTGGATTCCTTACCAGGTGTTATGTGAATTACTAGATGTGGTTGCATGGCCTATGCCAGAGAGAAGTCAGAGCAGACTGCACTCAAAGACTGTGTGTCTAATTAAGCCTGAACTTTGCACTAAAGTTTCCTGTTTCCTGTTTATTCATGGGTGGGTTGTAACAGCTCACTCTTCTTTTCATTAGTAACTCTGATTGTTAAATTTATTTATTTTCTCCAGCACCTCTCTACTGAAGGCAGATCAGACGAAGGGAAATTTCCATGTAGTATAATAATTTCTGCAGTTGCTTGCACAGTAAAGCTCTGGCAATTAAATTAAGGGCATTAATAGATCCTGGTAACTTTTACAAAAAATATTTTGTGGGAAAATTGAGGGGTTTAATAGCTTAGAACCTTAAAATAGACATGGGTAAAAAAAAAAACATAAAAAACAAGATGTGCAAGGTTAGAACAACTCACAATGTAGCAAACACTTGCCTGCTTCTTATGTGATATCTCTGGTAGATGTAAGACCTAAAGTTAAGACCTTCTTAATTAGTCTGCCTACATTCTATGTAGGTGCAGCAATAAAAAGAATCTTTAATTTTTTACAAAACTGAGCTAATTGGCAAATCTTTGTCCTGCTCAGCTATACATCAGGATAGTTAAAGAACTTATCTAGAAAATGGGACCCTAAGATTAATTGAAGGCTTGAACCAGTAACTCTCATACCTACACGGATGTAATGGACACTCCCTTACTGATATGTGGAACATAATGATCTTTCCCTCCTTGCTTTTATTTCTTTAGGACTTTGCCTTTCTTTCTGCAAAAATCCCTGGAAAGTGCTGGTTTCTTCTTGTAGTATACTAGTGTGGAGGGAGAACTGTTAAAATCAGAAAAAAATGTCTATCCAAATCTCCAGCTATAGATCCAATTAAGAACCATGGGGTCTAGAACTGGTATATAATTTTGAGAGTTGTGCTCTGCTCGCCTGTGTGTTGCCTTATCCTTCCATAAAAATAAACCAGAGAGAAGACATTTCAGCCTTGGTTGAACACTGGATTAAAATGTCTAGAACAGAAGTGATTGAAATCCTAACTGGATGTTTAAGATGAAAATAGCTTTAGTTAGCATGACTTGACCTCCAAAATGCCAGATGTGAATTGTGTGCCCTAAAATATTTCATGGCAAATTCTGAAATCCAAATTTTGAATCAGTATCTGCTTGTTTTACAGTTCCATTGTTCTCTGTCCATGGTAAGCCTGCTATTGTAGGACATGCCAGGGTTAAATTGAAAAGAAATCCTGATTGAGGCCTAATATCTGTTCAGCAGCAATGTCCTTTATGCTTTAGTTAAGATAGTCTTATTAGAAACTGCTCATTTTTCAATTTCTTTACTTGGCCATTAAAATTAACTGTGTGGTGGAATTAATTTGGTTTTGTAGCACTGATTGAATAACACAGATTTACCATTTTGGAATCTAAAGTGGAAGAGAGTGTTCTTAGTTATTTGCTTTTCTTTTATTGCTAAATGCATATACTGTGTTAAAATATCTTAATCTGTTTTCATTTTATACTCCTTGTCTAGGAGCCTCCTACCTCCTTCTTTTAGGCTGTTCCTCAGAAGAAACTCTACAGGTAACCTGTCTAGAAAGGCAAGAGAGTACCAAATAGTCTGTCTATCATCACATCCATATATGTGATATTTGATTCTGGACAGAGGGCTGTTGAATTATAGGTTCATAAATTTTTTGCATACAGCAGTAACCATAACATTTTTTTAAAAAAAACATCTTACAAGAAGGCGATCTTCATTTTTGTTCTTTTCTGCAGCTATTACAAAAATGATGCTCTGGATATTGTCAGGCCTTTTAAGCTTTGCACTTCATCTATGAAAACTGCATCGATTGATGGTGTCCTAGTGCAACAGATATGCTAAGATTGAAAGCAGAAGGGCAAAATTACCTATATTTTTTAGAACACTAGCCTCTCAGAAAACAAGTGATCACACCAGTTGTGTCTAACTTAATGTTCTGTTTTGGATAAGGAGCATGTGGATACCCAATAGTCCCTACTTACTGGCTTTTGCTCACGTCTTGTTTCTGAGCATGCCATCTGGACTCTCTTAAGGCAAGTGCTAGAAGAGGTGTGCTGCTGCAGTGCTGCCAGTGCACTCAGATTAGTGATGGGCAGTAAATCCAAGGGACCAGGCTAGAGATAGCTGGTGTAAACTCACTGATACACACTTAGTGTATGGAGTTGGTCATTGGCACAGAGCATTCTGCTCCATTTTCACTTGCTTAGTCTGCTCGCTAGCACAGGCTCAGACAAGGTTGTGGACCCAGTCTGCCTCTTTTTTTTGTCAGTAAGCAGAGTAAGATGTGTCCAGAGTGGATGCCAAGAGAAAGGTGAATATAGTGGTGTTTCTGTAATGCGCTCACTCAGCCACCAGCAGTCAAATGTCCCACTGATTTTATAAACCTGATCCTGATAATTTCATTCATGCTCAATACAAAACAAACAAAAAAACCCAAACAAAACAAAACAAAACAAAGACCAAAAAAACCCCCCCAAACTACTTTAGGAGCTGTGATACCAAATTCAAGTTCTTCGTTCAAGAGCTTAACCATGAAGATCGTGCCTGAGCTGCCTAAGAGGTGGTGCAAGAGGTTTCAGATGAAAGTCTTAAAAAAGTGTGTAGCCAGACTGGGCAAAATTCTTGAACAAGCTCACTTAATCCAGCAGTTCCTGGGGCTGGGTTGAAGTCACATCCCTCAGGCTTCTTCTTCAAGGCTGAATGACCCCTCATTGAGACTCACATAGCTGCAGCCCCTCCTCTAGATAGGTGCCGAGGCCTCCACTTTCAAAAATTAAACAGGAGTTGGTTTTCCTTTAAAAATAGTAAGAATGGAGGAGTTGGCACTTCTTAATGCAGTAGTGTAGTGGATAAACATGTACAGGGAGTAGTGAATGTCTTGGTTCAGTTTCTTAACCTGATGATATTTATAACCAAGAACCAACAGGTTATTTAGGAAGAGATAGTTGCTGAAAGTCAGGGGAGATCCTTTTGTAGAAATTAATGGATGTTGCTTGAGAAACAGTTGATTTTCAAGTACTTATAGACTGCGTTCCAATGAAACACCAAGTAGATCAGTGCAAAGTGTCCAAAATGATTTGGACACTGGATTTATTTTTTCAACTGGTTGCTGTCTCTGTGCTCAGGAAATATTAGTTCTCTGAAGTAATATTGAACATTAACAATTTGAGAGTATATCTTTCCATAGAATGTATGTATAATATACACCCCAGATAACTGCTAAGCACTCAGCTGATGCACTGATTGTAGAAACACTTATCCTAGGCTACCTCTGTAGAAAATGGAGGCAGCAGGCACCCCAAAGTGTAATTCCATTCATCTGAGACCTGAACTGCCTTTTGGCAGTGCTTATCAGTCTTCATTGACGGTATAGAGAGCCTCAGGACAAATGCACATCTAAATCCATCCACCTAACTTAGGTGCTCCAGTTAAATGCTGAATGTTAAGTGGCATAAACCTGAGCACAGTGAATTGTGTAAATTCTCACTGATATTTAATTCAGTCCTGTCATAGACCAAGGTCATTATAATAATAAAAGTGAATTACAGTCATTTTTCCATAGACACCCATATCAGATAGCCTCGAGCAGTACTACGTATAATAATTAAACAGATACTAACGAAAATAGCATATTCAGTTGGAAAAACAAGTAATGCCATGTATGTATATTGTTTCTGGCATCAAATTTTATGTGCATATTTATTTTTTAATTAAGGGAACAGGAAATACATACAATTTTTAACATGAAGGGGGTTTTTTGTATTACTTCTGGCCTTTCAACAAATTATATTTTAAAATCAAATGATAGAATTGCTTCTAGCTCCCCTTCTTATTTTCTGTTGTGATTTGTTTTTAATCAGCTAACAATAAACCTCCCTATATCTCAGCTTTCGTTCAGTTTCTTTCAGTACCCTGTTCTTTATTGTTGTGTGACATAAGCCTAGATAGTGGATTTAGGACTTTAGCACTGGACCAGTGCTGTAAAATGCACAGTGTAGCATGTTCAGCTTCTGGGAGAGAGACACGGACTTAAAATAATTGATAAATTATCTCTGCTGGGTGATCCTTGTTTGAGGTACACTCACTGCTGTGTTCTCACAGAGAGGGTGGATAGCTATGAAACAAAGTCCTTGAAAAATTGCTTGGATTTCATGTGACACCCAAGAACAATATGACTTCCAATAGTCAGTAATGCAGTAAGAATTTTGCAGCTTGCTTTCTGTAAAAAATATCAATCATTTGTGATTGAAAAATGAATCTGTAAAGTTAACCTACTCTGTCAGATTTGATTTATTCAGAGGTAAACAACATTCCAAGAGGATTTAGTGAGCCTGTGTTTGGCAAAGGGGTATGTTCAGGTTGTGGCACTACATAGATTGAATGTCCAAACATTTAAAAACTCTTTTATCACTGGCCTGAATACAAAAACGACAGCCTTCATTTGGTGACCTTAGAATGTCCCTGCTATTTGTTGTGGGCTTTCTGTATTTAGTTTAACCTTCCATCATGCTGGGGTTAAATAAATGACAAGTTGTTATTTTTCTGATTTTTAGATTAATATTGAGCCATTAAGCTATAAACATATTGAGCAAGATCCCAAGCCAGTGTAAATCAGTGTAGCTTCATTGTTTCCAGTGCAGCTTTGCTGAATTGCATCATCTGAAGAGCTATGCTGTTATTTGGAACAGTGCTGCATCTTGCTTTCATACACAGCTTTTGGCTAGAATTTTTAATCTGTAAATCACAATATTGTCACTCTATTTCTTATCCTAAGGTCTGCCTGCTCATTCAAACATGTCTCTACTCTTACTTAAAGCTGTTGTCCCCTTCTCTTTCCTTTACTTCTGAATGTTTGGAAACCAAATAATAATACAGGTATATACTGATATTTTTGCACAGCAGAATTTTGGAGTGGTAACTCTAACTCTGCTCTTATAAATGTGGACCACACTTAAAGAAAAAATAATCAAGGCCTGAGGTCAGTTTCCCCACTATATTTACAATTGAAATTACCATAAACATGCATGCAAATGGAGTGTCTGAATGCAAAACCAGTGAGATGGGTGTCTGCCTAAAACAGGCGGATGGTAATTACATGCAGAAATACCACAGAGCAATTGCGCACAGACCTGTAGCCTCCCTTTCAGCTGCATTTAGCCTTTGAACTATTTCCCTTCTTTTGCAGGCCACAGTACACCCTCATGATATAGCTTCTTGTCTTGAGGAAAACAAGCAGACATGCAGATTCTGTATTCTTTCACTGTTTATATTTGCAACAGGCAGGTCGTTGCTGTTACTGTCAGGAAAAAAGTAGGAAAAGAATTTACATACAGATATACTTTTCCAAATCTCTAGCACAATGTGTTGCTGTGTGCAGTATCTTTTGTGTACTGTTTCCAATTAACCTGGCGTTGCCTCAGATCACACAGAACCCTTTATACTCCAACTGTAGATAAGTGTATGCCTGGCCAGCTGCTCTGGAATTACAACACTCGATTCTTTGGCCTTATGGTTCAGGGGCCTGGGAAGGCAGGGTGTTTCTATCAGACAAATGGCAGTAGTTTGTGGTTGTGCTAGTATAAAAGCAGTTTAAAACAATAACATCTAAAAATAAAATTGTCTTTGAAAGGACAGACAAGGAAATATGTCAACTATTGTACAAATTTCATATTTTATTTCTTCATGTCATTAACATCAAACTAGAAAGAGAGCAATTTAAATTACCGTATTTCTGTTGATTTTTTTAATGTTTTTACAATTGTGTTGCAATATTTTTGATAAATGATACAGGTTTATGCTAATTTTAATTTTATCATATTTATAAGTCTGTCTTAATATATAAACCAATTTTCCTCACAGAGAAACATGTTACAAGTCTCTGGATTTATTGTATTCCCTCCTTCCTTTCTTAACTCTAGTGCAAAAAACAGCCTGAGCTCCTTTCTGGATACTGTATATGATGAATGTCTAATATAAATCTAAATCTAAACGGAAATACTTATCACCAGCATAACCAGCATTTGTTTGTTTGTTTGTTTTGTTTTTTGAATGTTAAAGCCTTTCACTATTTAAAATCAACTGTAAAATTAAATTAAGTTGCTTTAAGGAAACTGTTGGACATGGCTTTAGCATGGGTGTATGGCAGAACAAATACTACATGCCTTTGAGTGTGTTTCTGTGAACTTCAAAGAGTGCATGAAATAGATGGGCGCTTATGCTTGCGTGTAGAAAAATAAATACAAAAATCAAGCATTTATGAACCTTCTTACTTCTACAGCCTTTTTTTTGAGTGGATCTGGTTGTGCATCTGCTCAAGCACTGTTCTATAAGGAACCTGAGACACTGTGTGGCCTACATCGCCATCCAATAATGTGACAGTTCTTGGTCTGTGGACCTGCTGGAAAGGCTCCTTTTGGAAGTTAATTCAAATTAGAAGCAGTTGCCAGATGTTTCTGTGCCACCTGTCTGGTTTTCTATGTGACACACAAACTTACCTTTCTGTTTTCCCAGTCAATGCTCTTATTTTATTTATTTTTTTTGTTTTTCATCTGGTCTAAATATTCCACTCTTGAGCTGCCTACTTTGCACCATGGTGGACAGCACTCAATAGCCAATACTGTGCTCCTAAACCCTGCAGGCCACTAAAATACTTCAGAGAAAGAAAAATGCTTTTTGAGGAATTTCCATATGCCATGATTGTTCTTTTGTCCATGCAGGTGCCTAAAATGGCTTTATTTATGCAGCACAATGCCAGATGCTTTCGCCTAGAAGTGCTCAGCCATGGATGGAAGGTCTTGTGGGTCAGTGTGCTGCCTGGCTCTAGGAGCTGACTCCAGTTTCTTAAAAATATGCTTAGTTTGCACATTGGTCCTGTGTCATGTTATGAGTTTTGTATTATCTGGGTAAGGAAATACGATTTTAAAAGTCACTAAGTCTTATTTTTATTTTTTAAAAAAATTTTTTCTTCTGTGGAGTGACAAAAACTATGCTTGCCATTAACATGACATACCTCAGGTTTACCTGTCCAGAGTTTTCTTCATTGTTTAGAAAATACTGCATCTCAATACACTGTTTATGAAGACTGTAGGATTGGCTGGAGACAGGTGTTGCAAGAAGACGGATCCCTGAAAAGCACGTAGCTTGTGACTCATGATACGATTGCTGTTCGTATTCCTGGGCCTTTCACATGGGAAAAGAAGAACTAAAAAGAGACATCAAAACTCAGTTTCAATGTGACCTGGTTTATACTTCAGTATTTCTCAAGCAATGAATGGATACCATACTAATGTATTCTGCCACTAAACCCCTTTGTTCATTCTCACATGTAAAATTGTGCACAGAAATTTGTTTATGGTGTCATTTTCTTTATCATCTTCAGCGTAGGTGGCTGAGTTGAGCTGAGAGCCTGATCCATTCCAGGTACAACACATGTGGTGATGCGGCCTGTTGAAGTTGTGTTCCTGAGAGCACCAAGGAGCTGACCAGCCATTTCCCTTGGAAGCCGTTCCACATAGTCAGGAAGCTCATGTTAAGATACTTTTCTGTGGTGACATCCAGTTCCATTCAGCCACTGTTTTCCAGCACGCAGTGATTTTCTTGTTATGCATATTCATTTCTTGTTCTTCAGTGTATAAGTTTGCGTTTTGTTATGTTGGCATTTTGCATGGATGGACCCAGCATACTATGCCATCTTGACTGCTCACTGTGGCTTTCCTGATCTCTGTGTTACCTGCCACTTTTATCAACCTTGATAGTTTATTTACTGCCATACGGTGGATGCAAATTTTAAATAGGGCCAAGCCCAGTGTCAGTTTCCCATACTAGAAATACCCTCATTTTGTGGTAATTCTTTGCTGATAACCACCCATGGGACCCATCTGCTGGTCAGTTATTAGTCCATTTAACCACATGGCTTGCCCTGCCTTAAACTATACTGTTTACTGGACAAAGCTGTTTAGTGGACAAAGCTTATTTGGTTTTATATCTATATCATCTATAACTATATCTATATCTATCTATCAGCAATGTAATATCTGTTTTTCATGTTTGTAACAATTGTGTAAATTTCTCAAGCCTTGTTTCCTTTTGAAAACAGATGTGTTTGTCTCCATTTTTTTCTGACTTTTTTATTTATGTCCTCTGCTAATCACTTCTGAAAACAGTTTCTGATTTGCATTGAATTTCTTAGACAATATCTATTGGATAGGATGCCAAATAAAATAAAAAATATATTCGAGGTCCTGAGTGAAGAAGAAGGTTTCTCTGATAATTCACATCTTAAAAGACACCAGAAAGCACATTGGGAAGAGATGATCATCTACTGATCCCAGTGCAACTGAGGTCTGCACTTTTCTTGATAGCAGAGTCAGCGGTAGAGAAATCCATGGAAAAGCAAGTTTCATTGCTTCAGATGATGAATAGTTTAATGGGATTTTTGCCACTATTCAGAAATAAAAAAATAAGGACATTCCATAAATTATTGTTCGGAATGCACCAGAGAGAAGGTAAAACAAGTGTTGATATCGGAATGTAGGGTTCTCCAGAAAAATCTTTTCAAATCAGTCTGGGAAATAGAGACAGTTTGCCCACACTTGGCCCACACTTGACAGACTGAACAGATTTTTTGGCAAAGATATGGGCGGATCCATAGACAAGGGGAGAACCTTATCTACAACAAACACAACCACATTCAGCTAATACAGTTTCTAGCTTCTGAGGTTGATGTTGCAAGTAGGATACTTCTTTTAGCGCAGTATAAGTCTGAGTGCTATAAAAGCAGAAGTATGAAGAAAAAAACTGCAGATTTCACAGTAGACAGAAAATTATTTTGCCCATAAACCAGATCAGGCAGACTAAAAGAAGAACTGCTCCATATTTGAAGGGGAAAAATAAATTAGGAACTGATGAATGATCATGGCTAAAGAGACTCAGCTGGCTAAAAGTAAAAGAAAACTCTGGTTCATTTTAGAGTTCTGTTTCTTAGTTGCTGACTGTATCTACAAAACACTGTAAGAATCAGAAATGGAATTCAAGTTTCACTATAAGAAATAACTACAAGCTCAGATCGAGTCCAGTTTTCTAAAATGCAGCTACTACACTGTTCAGTATTATTGAGTTTTTGTGAAAGTTTAGATATCTTAATTTATAGTTAGCTTTATCATATAATCTGGAAATGTTCAAGGCAAGGTTGGATGGGACTCTGAGACACCTGGTCTAGTGAAAGGTGCCCCTACCCATGGCAGAGGGTTAGAACAAGATGATCTTTAAGGTCTCTTCCAATCCAAGCCATATTATGATTTTATTATTCTATATGTGCATATACAATGGGTTTATTGTTTTCAACCCAGTCCCTCATGGACAGTAATCTACATCACAAGGCCACCATATATAATTCACTTAAATTAACAGTCTTTCATCAAAAGAGTTTTACTCAGAGTTGATCTGTAGCAGCGGAGGAGCGGAACTGCTTTCACTTCACCTCACTGCTGTTTTTTTTAAAATGTGGTGTACCCTGACTAATGTTGAGGGCAGTGACAGGGCAGAGTAAGTGCTGTTACTCTGAGTTTGTCCATTTCTCCTTTCTCAGGTTTGAGGCTGAGTGTGCAACTTTCCACCCTTACAGACTCTGTCAATGAATAGACATTGCATGTGTTGAGAAATAAGAAATATTTTTATCTGATTATTATGTGTAACCATAAATTTTCACTCTGTGAACTGTAGTTGTAGACCAGGAGTAGAATGCTGAATGCTACCCAAAGGCTGTGGATTTTATAATTAATAGAGTCAGTCAATGAACAAAACCCTCATCTTTCACTATTCAGTCTTTTCCCTATCACTGTATATGTAGGAATGCATAAAGTACAGTAACAGTGCCAAGTACTGACAGACTAGTATGTCATACGCTCTACTAGGTGGTTACTGCTGGATATATCAGGTCTTAATATCTCTCCTTCACACTTTCTTCATTATCTCATATTGCAGACTGTAAACAGGACTCCAGAATCTCCTTGTCTGCTTCATGCGTCTGGTGCAGGACGTGATGCTGGACAGGAGAGAGTAAATGGCCAGTGTTGTACCCAGGGACAGTGTTTCTTAGTCATGCCCTGGGCTGAAACAGCATCAAGAACCATCCTCCCATACATTTGGGTGCAGTAGCTCTTCTACAATTGCATTAATGAATAGGCTGCATCCCTTATGCCCCTCCTCACGTGGCTGTTGTTCATATTTACCCCTACTCATGTGACATGGGCTTCTCACACCTTGGCATGTTAGAAAGTTAAAAAGTCTGCTTCTGGTTTGTGGAAAACCATAGCTGCACAACTTCCATAACAGCACTGTGGAGTTACTCACTACACTGGAGTGAGACAAAGCCTCAGGTTTCAACAGGACATGGGACAGAAAGGGGAACTCAAAGTGGTGGGCCTGCTGCTGAGGGACAGGCTGCAGAGCTACTACACAGAGTACAGGCTCCTGAGCATGTCTGATAAAGCTCTGGTTAACACAACCCTGCTTGCTTGTCATGTTAGCTAGGGCAGTAACAGAACACATGTGAAGCCCCCAAACCTGCAGGCAGGCCTGGAAATGTAACAGTAGATGACAGTGCTCACCCCACCATGCTGCTCTGGGGATCTCTGCCAAATGATAACATGCCTATCAAGGAAGCCATGCTGTAATTTAAATGTTCTCTTCAGGGCTGCGCGGTAAGAGACATGAAGAAGTTAACAGTGGTTTTAGCTGAAATAGCTTCCATAGAGAGTTTGGTGGGGAATATAAAGGAAAATGCACATAGCAAATCATAAAAATCACGGATAACCTACAGAGTATTAAATGCAAAGGCTATATTTGCTGGGTAGTGATTTTCACTCCTTTTCTGTGTTAATACTGTAGAACAGAATATAGGCTTTAAAAGAGTCTGCTTTTGTTTAACTTTTATCTGAAAGGGAATTTCTTTTATACTCTCTGGAAACTATGTACATTATGACTTTCAAAGTACAATGCTTGCAGCACTGACATGTTCATTGGCTTCAATGAGCCACAGCTCCAGCTTTATTTGGCTTGTTGTGTTTGTCAGGTTGTAGGCTTTGTCAGGGTTTTTTTGCAGAATGTGCAAAATGGATCAAAAGTGTGATTTGATCAAAGTAAAAATATCATGCAGATCTTTGTGTGTGTAAAAGAGATGGACTGACATCATCTGACTTTTTCCACATGTAGAGCACACCACCACTCTATAGAACATTTACAATATACTCCTTGATCAATATTGTAACAATTACAGAAAATATAGTAGGGTAAGAGGAAACCAGAACATGAATTGAATGACTTTGTTTACTTAAATAGTCCCTGAGCAAATTGTAGTCCACGAGAAAAAAAAAATCCATAATTTCAAACCATTTTGCACAATTGACAGCCCCAGGAGAGGAAAAGATTAAGGAACAGAAAGATTCCCTACCTTGGTAGTAGAGAAGACTCACTTGTTTTCCCTTTGCTTACCGTCATTAGCTTGGAGCTGCAGACTGTATTATTCAATTATTGTATATATCTGGTAAATTACTTTGAAATGTCGTGATGTTTCAAAGCACTGTACAAACTGGATTTTGTGTTGCACAAGACAGTTGCTTGTTATTGTGGTTACCAAGTTTCCGTGTGGCAGAACCCAGTCTGCTGTACTTAGAAAAAATTATAGACTTAGACTGACACTCAATCTCTTGGGAGCATGGTATAAGGTACAGGGTACTGGTGCATTCCATATGCTCTTGCAAATGGCAATCAGGAGCTGAGGCATCCTGATTTTTCTAGTAATAGGACTTCCTGAAATAAACATTCTATAATTTTCTTTATTCTAGTAGTGGTTTCTTCCAAAGCAGATCTATATTTTTTAATCAACCCAGAGGATATTTTTTTGACATAAAAAATAGGTTCTTTTCTTTCAGATATACTATATTCTTCAGCAATTTCTACTTCCAAATCTGTAGAAACAAATCTACTCATTCTCTAATAGAGAAAGGAAAAGTTTACTTGTATAACAGAAAATTACTTTTGAACGTTCTAGATTTTGTTGCTTTTCGAATGTATGTACAAGATCATAATTTGTGGTTTTTTGTGAGAATGATCTGAATATTAAATGCATCTGAAGATGAAATTAAAATGTAAAACAATTATGAAGTTGTTACATTCACTTGTACTAGGACCTCTTATTTGCAAGTTTTGACAAATAATAAAAAATACAAAACACGTCATTGCTTAAAAATTTACATGATTTTCCTTGCTTGTAAGCAGTGCAAAATAAACATGTTATAAATGTGTGTCATGTGTCTTAACATACAGTAGAAGAGACCACTTAATACATTTTCAGGAGCTGCTGTGGTGAACATGGTATAACAGGAGACACGAATGGGAGAGAATGTTATGAATAACTGCATTTCTATGGGGAAAATGCAAGTATGAACCTGCATACCTGTCTGTTGTTCACTGTTTGTAACTTGCCAGTCTTTTATCCAAAATATTTGAGTCATCAAAAGGAGATGCAGAAGAGAAAAGTAATTTGAATGACTAGTCACACTGAAGGATACGCTGCAGAGTCAAAATTAACATATTGCAAATAATCTGTAACCAGATATTAATTTAAATTTTAAAATAGCTGCAGATGGAAAAGTGGGTAGCATAAACCATCTTCTTCTTTAGGGCTAATATGAAGGTCTGTGTTTCTCTGATTATACACAGTGAATTGTTCAACCCAAGTCTCATTTTTACATCCCTTTAATGCTTTCTGGCCCAGACAATTTCATAAGGTAGCCACGTCATGTGATGAGCCGCAATGATGCTTTATCACAGTGTTTCTGTAGCAAGAGCAGGCAAAGGCAGCATCCTTACTAGCCACTCAGGATTTTTTTAACACCAGCTTGGAGAAGCTTGGTGGCTACAATGCTATGACCTCAACTTTGAAAAACAAACAGAAAAGGTCTAAATTTTTTCCTCATATTGGGCAATTCATGGAGGTTCCCTTTGTGCCCGAAGCATTGCATTTAGCTGAGAGAGAGAGAGTACTTAAATACAGTGTCCAAACTAAAGTCTAATGAATCTAGGACAAAATCGCCATAGAATTTTAATATTTTGAAAGAAATTTTTTTGCAGCTGGCAGACTTTTTTAAAATAAAGTTACACAAGTCAGATGCACGGGCCTCAAAGGGGATACACAAGTTTATAGCAGCTGAGAATCTGGACCTTTGTATGACAAAAATGGAATTAGATTAAGTTCATTATTCTAAATGTCACTTTTATAATAAAAAAAAGAACTTGACAGTGACTGCATGACAAAACCTGCTATGAAAGGGTAATGAGGGGTAAAAGACAAAGGAAGTCTAAATAAGTCCTTTTACCACAAAACCGGAGAATAATAAGCAGAAATTATAATGGATGTAGAGGAGAAAGAAAAATCTATATTGGGCACTTTTTCTGCCTGGAAAAGACTTATTTAATTTAACAGGGATTAAACCCAAAAGGTTTCTATGCAGTCTGTGTAGGATTCCTTAAAATTATTGTAGAGGAAAAATACCACTTTAACAATTGACAATGGCCACTCATCTGTGTGGTAGTTTGGCTTTGCCTGCATGTTGCTTGTCTTCTCTGAATTTTAAAAGTATATTCACAGAGATGGTCAGAGGATTTATTTCAGTACAGATAGGCTTCTTCAGCTAGTTTTAATCTCACTAGAGTGGTTGACATTATTTAGCTAAGAAGCAGTGACTTTGCTTTTTTTCACAGGGTAGCCACTTAAATAAATGTGTTGTATTTCTGATAGGCCAGAATGTTCCCCATGACTCCTGGTGATTGTAACTTTTCTTCCTTTTAATGAAGAATGTCCTGTCTCCTAGCTGTTATCCTCTACCTCTTCCAGTTGTGTTATTGTTTGTTGTTACACTGTCTCGTATCATCTATAGGAGCCTGTGAATAGTGACTGAATAAAATACTTGCAACAACATTAGAATTTCTCTCACTATTCCATTCCTTAAAAACACTATTAATGAAACTTAAAATAGGAGCCTGCACTATTGTGGCAAGCAGAGAAAATTCTCTGTTAGATTTCTCTGTAAAAGTGAAGGATGCTTTGTATATGGTTATTTATTTAAACATGCCCCAAACAATAGCTTAACAATATTCGTACATTGTTAAGAGAAAGTGGGGAAAACTAGGTAAGGGGAATATTGTTTTCTGTAATTCGTATTTATTAGTTCCATATAGTTTCCATCATCCTATGGGAAAGTCATCTTAGATTAGTGGACTGTTGAGCACCAATGTACAAAAAGGGCAACATGGATTCCCCGTTCAAAAATAATGAGTCCTGTGATGAGTTCTTCATTTTAACCAAGATGCTTAGATCATGGGCAATATACTGCTTGTTGTAATGCCTATGGCATGGTTTGCATATAATGCAGATAGAAAAGCCAACTGTATAGTTCTGATGAGACAACCTACAAATCAGTTTCCCAGAAATGAGAATTAATAGAACAAGCAATAACATCCTAATTTTTACATGACAGCTAGAGTAACACTTAAAAACATTCTGCATTACAGATAAATACACCGTTCATTTTCACAAATGGAGTCTGTTTCAATTCTCAGCTGTTGGATGATGATTTGACTTGGAGCAAAGGCAGCATAATTGGGTAACAGCTGAAATGTGCTTCATTGTAAAGGGTTGAAAGATCCATTGCTGGATTTTCAGGAGTGTGAATTACAATTCCAGTAATATCAGAAGCAACTAATTCTATTCTTTAGAAGTGGGGACATAAAAGAAGTTTTAGGTTTTCTTATTTCAAGCTTTAATTGAGGCCTAGGTTGTAACTCATTTTCATCCCTGAATGGGTGGTAAAAACATACACAGTAGGTAATTCACACTACCTCAAAAACTGTTAGTGCCATAAGAAGACTAATCAGGGTAAGCTTCCAGTAGCAAATTATCAGCTACAAATTAAAACCTTGCCGCCTGTCTGCTAAAAGCAACCTTTCCCCCCACCCCAACATATTTGTCTGATTAGTAACTGTTGGATTACTACAGGATATGAAGAATAGGGGGTGATCTGAGAAAACCTTCAAAACATTATGTTTCATAAGTGAACATGGAACAGTTTTAAGCTCTTATTTTTGTTTTACTGCCGCATTTATGGGATTTTGAAAATTTACTTTTTTTCAATGACACATTTGAAAATAAATCAATGAAGCAAGATCGATATATTTTTTTATTTAATTTGTAATCATCATTCTAGGCTATAAACAAAGGGATAACGTGCATACCTTTGGCAAAACAGCCACACTGCCACGGATATTTATTTAGGAAGTGACCTATCCCATCCTCCATGTGAGTCCTTTGCCCTTTCCAGAGACACATTAAACCAAAAGAGTGGTGTCTATCATTAGGAGCCCTGAATTCCCTGAAATTTTCAGGCAGTTATCATGTGTAGCGGAGTTTCATTCCCTTTGTGGTAAACCACTGTATTCGTTTAGCATCTGAATCTACATTTCTAGTTTTCTGTTGTGCTTGTCATAACAATCTGGTTTCAAATTAGATTTGAAGTCAAAAGTAAATATAATTCCTCACTCCCATCAATAAGGGAATGAAACATAGAAGAGCAAGAAGTGATCAAGTTTCGGATAAGGTCTCATGTAATATGAAATATTCTCATTTTGATCTTATACCTCTGAATATCTTTCCTGAAAGCATCTTGTTTAATAAAAAAGAGATGGGGGGACATGATTATTTAAATGTTCTTTTTTGGGATAGACTCACTGTTCTCTTTCCTAGCTCATGAGTTATTTAAGAGTGCTAGAAATATTTGCACCATGCACTGAGAGAGCAGCTTTTCTGATATTGAGGGCAGGGGTTTTTACAAATCATAGGAGACTTGCTCTCTGCCTTAATCTCTCCACACAGAGTCAATTAACAGGGGTTTGGGGTTTTTTGGTGGTTTTTTTTGGTACGTGAGTTTAAGTTAAAAGCACAGTGATCCCTGAAAGAAAGGATTTTCTGCACTCTTTGCAAGCCCCTTATTTGTGGGTTGCTATATACCTAGTGGGAACAAACAACTTACAGCCAGAAAATGCCATGAATATCCCTCCCAAATGCCCATTTTATGCTCTGGATTCTATTTCATAGACCTGAATTCCACAAAGTGCTTAAGCCTACATATAACTCCAAATGGTCTGTTCATTCTGTAGCTTGAACATGGGGCTGTGTGCTGTGCCTTTCTGTAGCTAGTCATTATGATCCTTTTTGGACACTAGTGATACAAGTAGCATAGCTTGTAGCTTGTGTGTGTCAGGTGAATTCTCATCAGTGGCCAGTGGGACAGCAATGTAAGCAGACAGAGCACCATTTTCAGGGAGGGTGTTTTTCACCTGAAGTTAGGTCATGTGCTAAAATTGCCATCTTTGCCCTTTGTCCAAAGTCTATTCAGAAAAGAAACAGTGATTATTTATGTATTTGTCATGCATGGACGCTTTTTGCTATGTATTTTATATTTTCAAATGCTTCATGTCTCTCCTGATGGGGAAAAAAAATGAAAAATCCAGGATAAGACTTATTCTTCTGCTGGTTCCTCTTTGTCTGGGAGCAGATAGCACTGTACAGTTCCATGACAGTGAAGTATACGGTGTATTTAATCAAGTCAAAGAATACCTGAGCCAAATTAAATGAATATGTTATGCCTCTATACTTCCAGATGCTTCACTTAATTATGCTTCTTAAGTGTTAGGACATTTCATCAAACTAGTCATCATCTTGCATTGGAGCCTGGGTGAGTCCTAGACAACCAAAGCAAAACACAATACTTTTATTTTTGAGGTTCCTGACTGTTCCTCATATGTGTTAAGATATACATGAATGCTCATTAAATCTACTAAGATAACTGTTTGATGTGTTACTCAATAGATGAAACATAAAACTGTTCTTTAAAAAAATCAGCAAAATTGCTTGGAGGAACAACAAAATCATACATCAGCCCATTCTTTATGTTCTAAAGTGCAATTTACAGGACTGAACTAAAGCAAATGTCATACCTTTAATTTCATAAAAAAGTTATGTACAAGTCTATTATTCAAAATAATCACGTAACTGCGAAATTCACTGAACAGCTACCTTTCTGCTCAGCAGGGTGCCATTTTATAGACTTTAAAATTCACTAAGTTCAAGCAGCTTTCGTTCTCAATAATACATGTGCTAAATATGTCACATTAAAAGTGCTTTTGGCATGTAAATGATCCGTTTTCACATAGAAAGGCTTTTAAAAGAATCTGAGCTCACTTTTTTGGAAATTATAAGTGCATTGAATTTCATTGTCCTACAGAACCATGTAGAGTTGATCGAAGTGAACTACAATGACAAACCAACCCTTGTCAGCCCTTATATTTATGTATCATTTGAGCTGTCAGAAGTATATTTAGTTGCATTTTCTTACACATATTTTCTACTCAGTTCAAAAAAATAAAAAAATTTTGGTGTAAGGAGGGGCCTGTGGGTTTGCTTTTCTAGGCCTAAGTGCTCACAAGCACTTCTGTGTATAAAAAGTTAACATTTCACTGGAAGACTTGCAACATGTTAAACTCATTACCTAAGCAAGTTAATTTTTTCTTAGAACTCGTCAGTACTTCTACTACTGCTTTTATGTTGAAAGATAAGTCAAATGTTTTACAGGTGATTTAGGATGCTTATCCTCCAAAGAGCGAATTCAGAATTCTTATGCATAATATGAATAAAACTGAAAGCATAATCTCTGTCTCTCACTGCTTCATTATACTGCTGCATACTGAACAAATTCTCCATACGCTGTATACTACTGCAGAGTGAGTTTCTTTTATGATGAGTTGATTGTAGCTATTCCCATTCTCTGTATCTCCATGTAAGGGACCATGATAATGTCAGGCACATCCACCTTTTAAAAATCTTTTGTTCTTTCTTACTAGAATAAGTAAAGCAACTTGAATGCTGTTTGGAAGTCATTACATTATTATTCTGGTTGCCTATAATACAGTACATGGCTCCAGGGTTCTCCCAGATATGTGTTTAAGAAAACAAACTGTCAAAATGTTCACTTCTTATTTTAAATACAGAAACCAGAATTTGTGAGATGACTCAAAAAAGTTAAACTAGAAAGACTTGGTCTCAGAGAAGAAGAAGGAAAAGAAAAATAGGTAGGAAACATATGTATCCATAGCTTCAGCTCTAAAGTCATAAGCTGTAGCTCTGGGCTGTGTGTAGGATTCCATTTAACTTACTTTTAACGAGTAAAAAAAGTGAGGTGTACCTTGATTATATATTCACATTTATAGGTGATAATTTCTCCATTATTGCTGTGTGTAATTCACAGTGCAAATAGAGTAAAAATGGGAGAAAGTGATGCGGTGTAAAGTAAAGGCAAAGGCTAAGTGTCCGTGTTTGATAAATTTTTAATTAGCATTTTAAATTAATTCTTTTGTGCATTGATGATATAATATCAATCCTTTCAGCATTTTGATTTTTGGGTGACACAGGAAATGAAATATTTTTCTGTCTTTTGAGCCAATACAAGATGAAGACGAGGCACTTAGACTTACATTTCTCCTCTTTCTTGGACACATTCCTTGTATATTATGTTTTATATAAGTTCATCTGAACTGGAAATATTGGTTCATCCTTTGAACATGGAATAACTGACAGAAAAAGCTTCAGAAGCATTCAAGCAAAATACTCCAGCCCAGTAATGGCTGGCCATCAACTGGTTATAAGCAGCCATCTGCTCCAGGAAGTGCCTCTGGAGAAACAATTGGCCAAGGCATCCTGAAAACTTTCATTTTGACTCTGGTGATGTGTTTACTACATGTCAGTAGGCATTTTAAGCCTTCAGGACTCTCAGATTAGCTATTGCAAATTTTTCTTGCCAAGCATCAGATTGCTAGATTTCTACATGTTTTTGTAATACCCATTTAATAATGAAGAATACCATTGTACTGAAGTGTCAAATATTTGTTTTACCATCTTTTGGCTTTGTGTAACTGTTTCAACATCAGTCATGACCTTGTCTTACAGATACTAAGCCACAATAAGACATGTAAAGGACAATAACCTACTTAATCCTGATTTTCCATCAAAAAATGTCAAAGCAGTGTTTAGGATCTGAGTCTGAAATGATGGTGTCCACATACTCCTACCTCTTAAAAATAGATAAACTTCAACTGAAAGAAATGCTTTACAACATCCATTCCAGAAATGAGATGTTGAAGAATGACCTCAGAATCTGTCTAAACATGTTCATAACACAAATACCCTCTAAAATATCCTGAAATATGAAGTAATTTCTTTAAAAATGCTACCTTTACATATGAGGTATTAATAAATTCTAGTTCTCAACACCTCTAACACATTATGGAATATTTCTTATATCTCATATATAAATTCATATACCCTATGAAAGTGTCATACAGAATAAATAATAGGAGTCTACAGACATTGAATTTCCTTCCTAGAAATCCATGTAAAAGCTGATAGTCTTTAGTAAAGAACTAGATATTTTTGTCTATTTACTTTTTTAATCCTTTGTCATAATATTTTATCACAAATCCTGTTTCATTTTTTTTTTAATTTCATGAAGGAAAGTAGTTTATAAAAAGATAGATTTTAATTTTAAACAAATTTTATAGAACTTTTTCATGAGGATTTTTTAATCCAACTCAAACTCCGTGCCAGGAAAAAGTATTTTCTTTCAGATATATTTCTGACTTCATACAAATTCTATCTAACTTTGTGTCTGGCATTCAAAGCCATTTATGGGGATTTTTGAATTACTGACATTTTTAGGCCTTTAGATGTTGTGGATGCAACACTGAAAGTACTGATTTACTTTTTAACTTTCTGCGGTATATTTTAATAAAAAAGAAAGTGAATAACATTGCTTAACTTTGAACATAAAAGAAATCTCGGTCTCATTAAGTCAACAGTAATGCTCTCCTTAACTTCAAAGGAGACCATGATTTCATCCAACATATCTAACAGTTCCGTAAAACACACAATGAAAATCACTTTACAATATTGGCAGTCAGAGTATGCATTTTGTATGCATCTCAGTAAAGAAAAGGCGCAAGCATTCTCACTTATTTACTAATGCATGACAGCTAAAAATTAAAAGAGCAGAGGAATTTTTTGAGAGACATTGCATTAGAACTCAGGGAATATTAAGTGTGTGCTGCATCCATTTCAAATGAGACTTAAAATCTGCACTGTGAAATCACGATTATGTTATTCTGAGTACTCCTTTATTTGCTGGCTATGAAGTGTGTTGCATGATTTCTCATAGTGGAGGAACAATGTTCAGGGTGTGTGGGTAAAATACACACACCAGCAGCAAGAAACTCAATGGGCTCAAAGCAAAAAACACTGCAGTACAGGTTCCATAAGTGTGCAATAAATTCAGTCACCTAAGATTAAGTGTTAATGCATATTCTGTTAGTCATTTTCTTATGCTAATGGTAAAGCAAGTCTAAAGGAATATTTTGAAAAAAACTGCAAGAAAAGGGAAGAGATTGGACAAGTGCATTATAGTGAATTTTAATATGGATATGTGTAATTATTTTAGTGTACACCTTAGCTTACTTAAACTTGAAGTGGGACAAAGGATTCAAGAGGAATAATTTCAAGACTGCAGGAAAAATGTCTAGAAATTTTTTATATTATGTAGAAACAAAGAAGAAAACTCACCCGAAAGCTAATGTTTTCTATCACTGACTCTGATGGCATCACACTCATTGTCAAGAGTAGCTTTCTAAAAATGTGGGCATAGTTTGAGAGAATTAATTGAATACATAGTGTTGCTGACCTTCTGGAACAAAATTTTGTGACTGATCATGTGACTGAAGATCTTAATTGCAGATAAACATTTTCTGTTTCATAGGAAGAGGTTTCCAAACCTCTTCTGAATTATAGTAGTCTTTATCTGGCAATATTTTCTGCTCTGAAAACTGTTATATGTTTGACTCTAACTTGATTTCAGTTGAGTCCTTATATCGGTAATTTTTTCCAACCTTCCTTTCTCAAGAGAGATCTAGAAAAAGAGATCTAACACTTCCACATTTCTACTTTAACACCAGAGGAGTCATCTGCTTATGAAAGGCTGAAAAGCTTTTTTATTCTCTCCTTATAAAGCACATCTGATAACAGGTTTTTAAGAGTGGTATGGGATGATGATACCATTATATCATCCTCCTGAAACTTACAAAAACTAAAAGAAGAAGTGTTGCAAATGCTGATGGACAGTTGTGTGCCTGGGTCTTCATCAGCCGATCTCTGTTCTTCATCTGCAGAGCATGTCGACGAGCGTGTTGTTACTGCATTCTCCCTATGTGTGTTAGCCCACACTGGTTCTGTCTCTGCAGCTCCTCAGTTATATCTAGCCTGTATGCCCATCTTTAATCTCCTTATCTATATATAGCTCATTTATGTTGGGGAGGAATTTTCAGGAATTGTCTCTCTCAGCTGTTAGTTTTCACCGCTGGTCTGATCCATGCTCTCTGCTTACGTGAATGTGGTAATCGGTGAACACCTGTGTGTTGGGGCTGCCATGGGACTTTCTCCAGGTTACTGGTTCTGTTAATGTATTCCAGCTTGAATTCCCCGGATGGCTGATAGCGTCAGCCCCTTGTCCATTCTCTGGGGCTCTTCCATTGGTCCCTGTTCCCTGACCCCACCTTCCACTAACCCCAAGAAAAACCTGTGTTAGTCCTTTGTACTCTGGATTTGCTTGCCACCTCTTTGATGGGTGAAGATGCTCGCCTGTTGGAGTAAAGGACACAGCAGATTCCCTTCCCAGCTCTTTGTTACTGACTCTGTTACTGAACATGCCCCGGTTCTGTGGGAGCTCGCAGGACCCCATGGAACCGGCAGGTAAATAGTAACACATGAACACCACTAAGGCTGTTTCAGTTGAAGCCAAGCAGGTTGTTTAAACCATTGCTGCATCATCATGAAGTGTGGTTTAAGCTACCACATCTATCTTCACATGGGAAACAACAAATGCTGAGATTCGGTTATCATGTCAGAGAGGGTGAAAGCCATGAGCACAGGCCACATACTTCCTTCTATTGAGTTACTTATCTCTAGCTCAGCTCAGTCTCCAGTATGCACTAGTATTTGATGTTCAGGTGATTCCCAAGAGCACTACTGGGACAGGTTGGATATCACTGCAATTAAGCTCTTTTAAAACCTTTTGATATTTTACAATAAGAATATTAAAAAAAATATGCTGAGATATATATATCTCTCCTGCTGGCATTAAAAGTCAACAAGTCTCCAAAACAGAGCATAAGGAAACAAACACGCCACCGTTACACATGGGCACATAATTAATGGTGTATTCCATTTTTCATTGGAGAAGGGGATCAAAGAATAACTTATTTTCTAAAAATAAGAGAACATACCTTTTGAGGATAAAATGGATTTTCTGATCTTTACAATATGTGTTCAACAATACTGCAGAAAATTGGTGCTTCCATAGATTGTGCTATTGTTTGTGAAGAGTCTTGTTATGTGCCTGTGTCATAGAGAAATTCTTTGTAATTCTTTAAGTGACTGTAATAACCCTGTTTATTCTGGGGTTTGGAGAGTTTAGATCTGCTGTGCGAAAAGCCTGCAGCATTCTGTGAAAACACTATTTGGCACAGCAGCTATTCACTTGGACCACAGCTTCCTCCAGGTTCTCATTTCATGCACTTGGCCATAGGAATGCTAATCTCTGACTGGCATCCAAGAGTGCTACTGCAATACAACAACTGCTAGTAACAGTTAGGCAGGGGCTGGCTGTGTATTCACCAGAGTCAATGGCCTAATTTTGGATGACAGTCATGTTTCCCATTCCCTCATGTTGATATTGCTCCTCTTCTAGATGTTCTTGTCTCCACTGTGAAAGATCATCTGCTCACAACACAGTCATACTACTGCAGTTGAAATACAAGTGCAGTACTCATGATTTGGGATACTTTAATGTACTCTGATTTGTTTGGCAGTTATGGATGCTCAGTGGGTGGTTGATTGTTATAGAAAGCGTACAGTCATCTCTGAGGTGAAATCGTATAGTCATCTCTGAGATCTGCTAACTGAGGGGCAGGAAAGTCTACACACATCCCACGATAAAAAATCTCCTCTCCTGAATCAGGACATGTCTTTAGATTTGAACCATCTCGCACATGAGAACTTGGACCATTAGTTTCAGGTATAATAGTACATGACTGTATGTTCCACATTACTTACACTTGAGTATCGTAACATACTCCAGAAATAACAGGATTTGCCAAGCTTGCTTTTCTCCCTGAATCTGAGTAATTCCCATAGTCATGAAATTCAGGCTATATTGTCTTTCTGTCTGAAAAATTTCAATAGCATTTGTTTATTAGGAAGCAAAAGTTGCACTCCATCTCAGATATGTCAAATTTTAGTCATATTGAAGCCAATCCGTATGTATAACATAAGGAAATAATGAGATACCTAATGGGAGTTCAAACACATACTTTAAATGTAGGCGTAGTTTTGCATTTTAAGATTTGTCATTTTGTTCTTGCAAGGTCTGAGAATGTGTTTTGAATATATTTTTGAGCAAGAGTGTGAAAAATAAGAGATTAACTAATGTTTTTGTTTATTATGCCACTCCCTCCATACACACACATTCAATTATTAAGAGCACTAAACATTTTCTGGTGCTCCTGTTTCGCTGTACAGGCTTTGCCTGCTTTCTGTTTGCTGCTTACAACATAATGACATCTGCTGGAAGAGGTCACTACTAAAAAGGTGTTAGCAACTGAGAGAGGAGTTGAAATCCAATCTGGATAAACGTATGTTTGAATCTTTACCAGTTATCACCTAAACGTGTATTCACAGCTGATAGAAAAGCAGGTGAAAACACTATAAAATAGTACTACCTAAAATGTATTTAAAAGCTGATATTTAAAATCATAAGAAAAAAAAAAAAAAGCCAGTGCTGAACTTAAAGGGATAGGGATGCCTTCCAAAATGCAATTATATTGATTTGACTTATTTGGGAATAGAGCCGATCAGCAAAAGCTCTTTTGTTTCGTGTGAAATATCCTGGGTTCAACACAGTGCCACTTAAGCCAAGGAAGGACTTCAGTGAACCTTGTATGATTTCTGGGAATTTCTCTCAGGTCTGTTTCTACATTACCTAGCAATCTGGAGCAAAACAATCAGCTGTTTGTTACTGTTAGTGCTGCAGCCCTTACCAGTCCTTTACGTGTCTTTCAATGAGTTTACATCAGATGACAATTTGTCTGGTTACTGGACCAAATGTGTTCGCAAATGGTTTGAGACTCTCTGAAAAGAAAACCACTGTGTTCACCAGGGAGAGCCTGTGGTGCTGCAGCCCACATCCCTGATGCGAAGCCTGTCTGCGGTGCTGTTGGAGTGACTGTAAAATACCAGTAACTTGCAGGTTTATAGGAAATTGAATAACTAGTCTTAGACTGAGAAGAAAAAAACCCTAAATATCGTACAAATCTGAAGTCTTGCTTCTCATGTCTCATTTCTTTGTTTTTTTCTGGATACCTATGACATAGATGTACTTCTTGACTTGCACAAGAAAATGTAGTTTGCTGCCATTTCTTTTCTTCTTTTCCAATATTTGACTATAATTTTACCACTCACGTGGAAGAATTGTCATTTAAGTGTCATAGATGTGTTATTTCCATGCCTAAAATCTCTAAGAGATTAAAGTAAAAAATAACGAGTAAAGATGTAGACTGCCTCTTAGGTACCATCTGAAGTTAGAAAATACAGTTACTCCCTTTACAACTAATATACTACCATACCAGTTATTCATATGGCTTATTCTATCTGCCTTTGAAAATGTGGCATATCCCATTTCTTTCTTCATGTCAGTCTTCATCTGTGATCTATTCAACTGACAAGTACTGATATAGGTCTCTAAAACCTTCAGTCTCCATATTGAGGTATTCCATGTTCTTTAATCGAGCCAGGTCTAAGCAGAGGACTTCTCTTTGGTGGTCTTTTCTCAAATATATTGATGTGGCTTGTTTAGATTCCATAAACCACACATTCATATATTACTTATTTGTGGACTTCATGATTTCTGGGACACTCAGCAGAGACATAGAAGAGATGTCTGCCTCAGACAACAGAACAGCTCCAGAAGAGCCAGCAGGGAGTATTTCAGCCCAATAGATAATTGCATGTTCATAATGGGTTTATGGGGCTTCTTCATCACAGAAAGTGAAAGTATCTGCCAAATAGCATATTCCCTTAACATAGTCTTGTCCAAGTCACTTTATGGATTATACAGACCGAAAATCTGCCCATATGTGATTCTTTGTACGGACCATCCTTTTATGTGGGGAAAAATGGTACATATACTTCAAGAAAAGAATCAAGGAAAGATTAATTTTGCTACCAAGATCTGAGTCACACTGCTGTTCTGAGACAGCAAAATAGTTTGGAAAAGTTGGCAAGAGAAACAGTTTGTGTTTAAATGACCTTAAAGATCATCTAGTTCCAGCCCCCTGCCATGGATAGGGACAACTTCCATTAGACCAGGTTGCTCAAAGTTCCATCTGACATGGCCTTGAACATCTCCAGGAATGGGGCATCCACAACTTACTTGAGCAACCTGTTCCAGTGTCTCATCACTCTCATAATCAAGAATTTTTTCCTAATATCTAATCAAAACCTATCCTCTTTTAATTCTCTTTATATCCTGCCATTTCTATGCAATTAGGCCACCCCAAAGCCTTCTCTTTTCCAGGCTGAACAAACTTAATTCTCTCAGTCTTTCCTTCTAGAAGAGGTTCTCCGATCATCTTGGTGGCCACTCCTCTGGACTCGCTCCAACAGACATGTCCTTGCTCTCCTGGGGACCAGAGATTTGGATGCAGCACTGCAGGTGAGTCTCACCAGAGCAGAATGTCATGGGATGCATCCCACCAAGTTTCAGCAATGGCAAGAAGGACATAGTTTTCCAGTAGCACCTTGGCTTCCAGATCCTCCTGTTTGTTGCCCATGCTGCATGCATTGGTTTAAAGGCACCTCAGCTGGGTTGTAGGCCAAGTCACTGTCCTAGAAGAACACATTATTCCTTTGAGATAATCTTCTGGTGTTTCCCTGTTGGCTTTTATTTCCGTAGGAGTCCTTGGCTTGTCCCCATAAGACTGTGAGTGTGTTCCAGAGTGCTTAGCACAATTCAGAGTCAGCAAATGGATGATGCACTTCAGTTGGGTTATTGATTTCACCCCCAAACTTGACATGCTGCCTATTGGTTCATCTCTGATGAGCTTGGTCTTATCCCCTTCCCACTTCAAACCTAGATTAAAACCCTCTCAATCAGCCCTGACAATTCATAGGCTAAAATAGTTTTACCCTATTTAGACAGGTGAATTCCATCTGGTTCCAGCCTGACTGGTACTGTACAAACCACCCCAAGAACAAAGGCTCTTTCCAAGGCTACTTTAACTCTTCTGACTTCAATCAAATTTGGCCAATCAACATTAGGATAATTTTATGTTCAAGGTTTGAAAAATTCAGCAATATACAAGCAGGATGGATCCACATTCAAAAAAAAAGAAAGAGTGAATTTAATAGCAGAGCTGCAGATAAAACTTTAGAGGTCAAAAATACACAGAAGAACAATAAACACCACAGTGATACAGGAAACAGTATAATGAACAGAATAAACATTGTACTAGCAGTTGAAGAGTAGTAAACACTGCTGAGATATTAATCAAGAGGGAATGTGGTTTATGGCTGGATTTGCCTTGAGACAGAGTAAGTTATAAACCCATTTGTGTAATATATTTTTGTTTCTAATATTTTCACAGCCTCCAAAATGAATATTTAATAAAATAATTAAAGACTTACACTTTTTGATGTGATAAGAAACTAAGAAACAAAGTCCCATCACTAATAGTTCATCTTTGTGGGAATACTTATCATTATTTTGACACGAACCCTGAATTATTGTTGAAAGCAAATAGAGAAACAAGGTCTCAAAGCTCTTGGATTTTCTTTTATTGCTGTCATTGTCACTGCGTACTCTGTGGCAACATAACAGTAGATAAATTAAGGCTCACAGAATCAGATAATCTCTAATGTTCCTTATGAGAACATCTTTTTCTTTATGAAACTATGTAAAGGATACATTTAATTTCCCGTTGTTCTTATACATGGACTTCAGATTCTTTGATGCCCTAGACTTGGAGGGATTTAACTGGCTAAAAAACTAGATGCTTTGATTCTGTACTTCCTTTTCTACTCCTTATCAGTCATTTACAGAAGCTTTTCCCCCAAGGACTTGTTTTTACTTAGGGAGAAATGTACACCCCTAAGAAAAAAAAAAAAGAAAACCAAGAAAAAAAAACAAAACCTGATACCGAACAGCAAAACAGGACTTTTTCCCTCTTGCAGAATTCAGGGACAGGAAGTCTCTGAAACAATGCTTAAATAATACTGACCCTCAGCAGCACACACACAGCTGGCTGTGTTTAAAGAGCTGCAGGAAATGAATCAGCATCTAACTAAAGCTGAGCATTTCCAAAGGCCAGAGGATGGAAGGTCTTTCCATAGTGGAAGTTATCACTATGAAGGTCGGGTAGCAGAGCATTCTGTAAACTGGCCTTCATCCTTTTACTTTGGGAACCACCTAAATTATTTTTAAGCCACCTAGAGATGCCACAAAATCCTTTCTGGAAAAAACAGTCTAAATATATTGCAGAAATGAAACCAGGTCATATAAAGTAGTTGCTGGTGTGAGATGAGAGTTATGCAGATTTTACATACCAAATGGAGAAGGAAGCAACAGAAAATTAACACCACTTAGAGCCAAGAAAATACTGTTTAAAATAAGCAATCCAGATTTTACATATGTACTTCATAAATGACACAGATGGACACTTAACCTCCAGTCTAGAGGTTTAGCCTTCAAAACACAGGACATAACTTTCATCAGAGCTTATCCTCCCTTTCCTAAATGGGCAGTAAAGATGCCAAAAAGAGAATTCCATGTTTGTGATTTTTGTTCACAGCTCCTTAAAAACCTCTAAAGTTAGTGGAAGAAATAGCTGATGTTAGAGACAAGAAGGAGTTTTTTCTCTTTTTAATTTTGGAGAAAGTCACCTTAAATTCGTGGTTGTTTGTATTATGAAAATAAACATGCCAGTACACATTTGGAACTCCATATGACTATTTTCTTCCCAATAAGACAGTATGTTCAACGGAGTATAGTACTCGACAGTCGTTAGCAAGCAGAGAAGTCCATTTTTCTTTACCAGTAATATCCTTTCACCTCATTATAAAACAAGAGTTGTCATACCAAAATCGAAGACTTGTCAACAGAGTGGGGAAAATCATTTTTAATTACTGTGTGGATAAAGCTTCAGGATGATGAGAAATGGGGAAGTGTGATAATTGAAAGAATTATAGGCAATTCTTGAATTAAATCTTGTATTTTCAGTTGTTAGTTTTCTGTGTGTTTCTACATAAAGAATGATCAAAAATTTCGTTGGTAAGTGGATGCACAGGATAGGTTCTTCTGAAGTATCACTATGTATGTTCCGGCCCTGAAACAAGCCCTGTATTAAGTACTCTTAGATTCTGGATTTCAGCAAAGATTTAAGGATCAGTCAGTAGCAAAAGTCATTAAAGAGAAAAGAGGTACTAAATTTTGATTAAAAGTGA
Source organism: Ifrita kowaldi (assembly GCA_013398055.1). NCBI lineage: Eukaryota > Metazoa > Chordata > Aves > Passeriformes > Cinclosomatidae > Ifrita > Ifrita kowaldi. The sequence goes on along the minus strand of VZRS01007688.1, from coordinate 802,469 downwards.
AACTAATAATAATAAACTATTTCCTTTTAATATACAGTTTGAATATTGGAACTGTAGCCTCTATGCTTAGACAAGTCCTCTAGATGTTCTGATAAGATATACAATATAGAATAAAATGAGTATTAATGTTAAGTAGAGTTATAGAAGGACAAAAGCAGTTGAAAGATAATTGATTTTAAAATGTTTTTGTCTTCTGATAAAAGTGTGTTTACTAGACAGAATGTCATTCTACCTTTTGTCTTTTAGGGAAAAATGATTCAACATTAATAGAATACTTACTAATTCAAGAAATTAAAATTAGTAATTAACAATAGCATACTGAAAGCAGCAGAAGTACAAAATTGCCATTAGTATCTCAGTATCAGCATCCACATTTTATTATGTCCCATTAGTACTTTATCTTAGTCAGCTCACTGTTCCTTCTTCAGAGAAGTCTATAGCATAAACTAAATGGGCCACATTAATATGCAATTTCCACCTGAGACAGTACAACTGCAGTATAGATAGCCATGGCTGGGTGCATTTTCACTAGTAGCTGCTGGGCATAATTTAATCCTTTTTAATAATTTTATAGATATAACCTTTTACTCAATTGCTCACTCTGTTGCATTAATTATTAGTAAGTGAAAATATAATTTAAACACAGGTCAGTAATCTATGATCTATTTTTTGAATATTTCTTTTTTAAGGTGCCCTACCTAATAACAATAACAAGATTTTTACAACATTTTGGTGTATGACTTAGCAATAAAACTTACAATGTGAATGAAGGACAAATATTAAGCAAGATTTACAGAGGAAAATCAAATTAGTTTTGCAGGTACTGCATTTGGCATGGAAGCTTGAGACCTATGCATATATTAAGATAATACATTGAGGAAAAATGGTACATCAAAGTTCTCAAAACTTTAACAGACTGTTTTAACATTTGAATTAATGTGTTTCTAAAATTCAGGTTTTACAGTGCTGAGATATCCTGACTGCGAACTGCATTCAGAAACACAGCCTTCCTCCAGAGAGGTAAGGCTTTTATTGTATTGAAGGCTGTGTCCACACTTCTCCTGTAATCATTTTCACCTGCTTGCATTCAGGAGCCTGGACCTTTAAATTCCACAAAGCCAAGGAACTGGAGCCCTGTGGTGGCTATTTTTAGGCTTTGTGCTGTTTGTTGCATTTTTCCTTTTATTATCTTGTAAGACACTTACAGCTTTTGGCTTTTCTGTTTATTAGCTTTGTTTTCATTTCTTAGTTCAGGAGATCTGACAGTCTTTCTTATGAGTTCAAAACATTTTACTTCATTCCTTAGAGCCCAGAAGACTTGAGGAAAAGAACAATATTTTCAAACATAGCCTGTAAGTTTGGATATTGCGTTAAGAAAATATCTAAACAGAGAGATCTTATACCTGATTTTTTCATAGGCATTTTTCCAACTCAGCTTAAGTTTATTAGGAACTGATAGGTAGTTTGTATGTCTGAACAGAAATGCCATTTTGAAACCAGAAATGAAAAATTAGAGAGCATTTAAGAAAACATTCTGCCATTTTATTTGAAGAGGTTCCCATACTTTTACTAATTTCAAATCAGTATATGTATTTCATCTAATTAGTATTTCATGTCAAAAACATGGGAGTGATCAGAATCCAGGTCTCTTCCAAGGGAAAAACATTCATCCCATTCTTCATGAGAAGAGGGAATGAAATCTAGGTCTTCTACTTCCCAGCCTCCAGCCACCAAGATCTTAAAAATGAGGCATTACTGCCTTCTTTACTGTGCATATATTAAGAGAATTAGATGTGTAAAAGCAAGTCAGGCTAAGTCAAACTGTACAAAGACTTATGGAATAAAATCCTTTGGGAAGCTCGGTCAGAGAGAAGCAGTGATTTCTGGATTTGAGCTGGGCTTGCATGAATAAAATCATTATGATTCAAAACTGCCTAAATATGCAGATGTGAAACTGGCATCCAGCTTCTGATTTTAGGATCCTAACAACAACTTCTATGATACTTTTCCATTAGCTGAGCAGGGCTTTGGGGGATTGTGACTTAATCACATACCCGACAGTTCTGCTTGTATCCTTGTTTCTTTGAAGTTCTTAAGCTTAGAGCAGAAACAGTCAAAGGTTCTGCTAAAATGAGCCATGCTCACTAAACAGTCACTAAACAACCTGGGGAAGTATGTTAAAAAGATTGGTTAATGCAACTTTTCATTTAAAGGGGTGAGTGGGGAAGTTCAGCTATTTAGCGGATATAGAGAAGTTTATAGAAAGGATAATGAAAAGAGTCTTCTTTGGTAGGCAAATTCCTTCTTTGTGCTTGTTCTGGACATCGTAAGTGGAAAATAGCTTCACACCTTCTAGGCCTGCTGTGCTTGTCTTTGGGTCAGAAATAGGTTTTCTCTGCTGTTGGAGAAAGTATACTGCTGGGAAAGATGGATGTGTGGACGGATGATGAGAGCTATTGAAGTCTCTATTAGATAAAATTGCAGGAAGGGAAGAGTCAAGAAAAATATGGAATAACTAATTCAGAATGTTTAGTGAAAGTGTGTCCTCCTGCTGAAAATATGCTGCTTGGGTGTTTTAAAGCCAAAATTGAGAATAAGAAGCAGATAAGAAGCAGATAAGAGCAGATAGGAGCTCATAAGCTTTGCCTCTGGGGATTACAAGCACCAATTTGTGGACATGTGTATATTCCTTAATTTGTATTTGCATATATTAAATACATCTGTTGAATTAAATAATATTTAGTCTATTAATTATCTCTTTTATCCATTTGTAACTAATTCTGTTTTCTCTTTCAGGTGAGGTTTATAGCTGTGCAGCTGACTTCATATCTTCATTCTTGGTGAGTCTCCATTCCCATGTCTCATTCAATTGTTTTCTTTCTATGATCACATTTGTAAGGTACTTTAAAAATTTTAGCTACTCTTTATAACACTCCTTCAAAGGAGATAAAATTACAGAGAAATGGACGTATTCACCTTACGTGTTTCAAGGCCAAGAGGAGAACTCATGCATCTCTGGCTCCTGGACTCAAACGGGACCAACGACTAAATGAAAATCAGACTGCAAAACAAACTGTAGAGTAAACAAACACCTGCTTCACATCCATGAGAAGAACACAGTCATAGGATAGGATGCTGAGAAGTTTGCAATGATGACAAAGTGCAAAGCAAAATGAGTCATCTTTTCAGCAATACAAGTACCATTCACTGTCCTGCCTTTAGATAAAATCTAACAGCAATGCTTCCTGATTTGAACAAGTGTTTGCATCATTAGTTATGTGGCATAAAGGTGTTGCTCTCTTTGCTGCTGACAGGGAAGGTGCTCAAGTGATCTGCTAGATAAGTCCTTGCTGGTAAGAGAGTGAAAGAGAAAACACTTTTCTGAGTGATTTTTACCTGCTGATATGCTCAAAAACGAGGGTCGTTTGGGTGTCATTGTGCAATTCCTATTTTGCTGAGTTTTAATCTTAAAAATGTGGTCAGGATGGTAAATAATGTAACTTCAAGCATGAGGAGGATGAAGCATACTGAGTGTTGTTCTAAGATACCTGGTAAAATTGTGCTAGTCTCCAGTGATGACTTGTTAAAAGTAAATTTCATCTTGAGATCTTCTGAGTTCTGAAGACAGCTTTGGGCTCTGATCTAATGGAACCTATCTGGTCTGTATGGAGTACTTGAGATTTGGGGGCAATAGAATCATATGTTATGAATAAAAAGATATACGCCTGATCAGAAGTGGGTAAAGGTGAAAGATTCCCAGCTGTGCACTCACAAGCTTGATTTAATCATGTGACCGTTCTGGGAATTCCTATTATAACCTCACCAGACTTGAACAATAGTATCACTTGCATAGTCTTGAGAATTTTACCTGGCCGAGTGGGATTTATAAAATTTGGTATGTTTTTTCAGTGTATTTTTGCAAGTTTACAAGTGGTGCACTTACCAATGGTATGTACAAAACCTTTGAATCTATGTAGGCAGTGATTCCTTAGGGTGAGATTACTAGTTGCTAGGCTTGAAAGATTAAATTCCTTTATTTTCTGTAGAAGAAAACCTGTCTGTAAGGACATGATCTCTGTGCTATGAGAAATTAAAACTTGTGTTCACTCTGACTAGTCTGACTTACCTTCCACTAATGGAGTTCAGGAGATGCCACTTTGCCACACAACTCTTTGATGCCCTGGAATCTCATGCTCTGTTTTAAACTGACCAGTTTAATGAAATAATTAGCTACCAAGTACCGCTCATCATTCTTCTATTTTAACTGCACCTCAAGGTTGAATGACAGCTCATATTGATATGTGTCTTAATATTCTAGAAAAAATTCAGATGCAGTCTGTGTAAAGGACTACCTTCATGACCTTTATTACCCTTGATAAAGACCATCAAAAGATGTTCTTTATTTGATAATCCTTGATCTTTGCATATATATCAAGTAAAAAAGAAGTGCAGTGTTTGAAGCAAGATATTTGTGTGCATCTTTGGGCACTAGAAAAGAAATATAAGAAATTAGAAATACATCTCTTCAAATTACCAAATACATCATAACTAATAATGCATTTCGACTTTTTTACTATTATTATTTTAATAGGGTATTTTCTCAAGTAATTTATTGGGAAAGGGTATTTGTTTGAAATTGTCAGTGTTCACACAGACAGATACCATCTTTCTGCCTGTGGACTGAATAAGCATTCAGCAACATTTTGGTAATATTTTTATTCTGAAATAAACAAATCTAGGTTTTAGTATTCAGTAATAATTTACAATGTGTGATCCCTTCTCTCATTTTTTTTTCTACATAAAGTTGTGGTGGCTGTATTATGGATCCTTAACACCTCTAAAGACACTGATAAAAAGTTAAATTAATTTTTAGTTCCTTTGACTTCATTAGGATTACTTACACAAAGACCTGGTCACATTATGAAAAAAGGATCACAACATGCTCCTTTAAAAGGAACTAGTGATTTCCAGAATCTTGTTCCAGGCTATCAAAGGGCAGCACTCATACCTAGTTTGAAATCAAAGCACCTAAACATTAACTAGGCTTTATTTTATTATAAATTTCTACTTTTTCAGGAAAGTTCATCTTTCATCTTTCTTCTGGTCAAGAAAAAGGGCATTTCAGTGTGTTATTCATCACTGTTTCATGTTTAGTATATTCATTGTTTGTTTAATGGCCTTATATTTTTAATGAGTTAACATGAAAAAGTAGAAAACCTCTTTGTGAAAAGGTGTGGTTTTGATGGCAGTCAACATTTCAAAGCAAGTGATCTCACCACAACTTCAAAAGAAAAGCAACAAGTTCTTTTTTCCATGTCTTCATGCTTTTCCGTAGACTTTTAAGGTTAAAAAAGGATCTGCTCATCAGCATTTCCTTTTCACTCCAGTCATACAATCTATCTCTCCTTCCTGTTAAGCACTGAGATGAAACCTCCTTCTCTTCAATTATGTTTTAATCTAAGCCAGCCATTGCGCTACCCCTTACTGTTGTCTTCAAATGATTTTGCTTGTGCACCTTTCTTCTGACTTGCCATTTCTGCACCTCCACTATATAACTTCCTCACACTGAATCACAGAGCAAGCTGAGTTGAGAGGGATGCATCAGGATCATCGAGTGGAACTCCTGTCCCTGCACAAAGTCACACCATGTGCCCGAGAGCAGTGTCCAAAAGCTTCCTGAACTCTGTCAGGCTGGTGTTGTGACCGCTTCCCTGGGGAGCTTGTTTCAGTGCACAAACACCCTCTGGGTGAAGAACCTTTTCCTAATATCCAACCTAAACCTTCCCTGACTCAGCTTCATGCCATTTCTTCAAGTCTTGCCACTGGTCATGAGAATGAGGAGATGGGTACCTGCCCCTCCTCTTCCCCTCACAGGAAGCTGTAACTGCAGTGAGGTCTCCCCTCAGCCTCCTTTTCTCCAGGATGAAAAGACCAAGTGACCTCACCCAATCCTCATAAGGCTTATAAGGACAAGATGACAGTGAAATCACCAATATTTGCCTATGAAGCAATATTTCCCTCACACTCTATATTGCAAATATTTAGCTCCAAGGTGACTATATCTTGACTTCTCAGATCAGAATCTGCTTTATGGGATTTATATAAAGACTCCTCATTAATGCTGCTCATGAAAAACTAGGGTGTGATGTTTTTTAAAAAGATAAATCATTACTGCTCTATGAGAGAATTGTCTGTAAACAGATTTGTTCTTTGACACCTGTGAAATTTTTCAATTGTGTTTTACTGACTCATCTATGTAAACTTTTCTGTTGCTCTCTCCACTTTTGTAGTTGGATATTTGGCTTATAACCAGCTATTTACTTATTTACATAAAAGCATACAGAATAAATATTCCTAAACCACACATGAGTTTTACTTACATTAATATTTTATTGTAAATCTGTAAACATTTTATATAGATATTAAAATCGTTTCTAGAGTTCAAGTAAAATGCTTTAGGATTTTAACCCAAAAGAGATTTCCACTTTAGTAGTTCACACCTATAAATAGTTATTTCTAATAATGTAATATCTACTGCAATATTTACAATAGGTGTACTGGCATAGCCAGCCTATCTGCAGTCATAGATATAGGAATGTTTCTTCTAGGAGAATATGGTTTGCTAACCAAGTATAAGCAGCTTTTAGAAGAATTTAGCTGCATATTGGCATTTAATATACATCAAGTTACTGAATATACTAGTAAGCTTTTCTGTTCTTGCTCTTTGAATAGCATTTTCATGATAAAGTTTTACCAGCAAGAAGTTAGGGGAATGAATTGTCTTTTTTTTGTCTCTCAGTAAGGAAAACCCATGAAATGTAATTATCTGACTTTGCATAATGCAAGGTGCAGTTGCTTACAATTATGTGAGAGAAACATATATTTTCATGCTCTTAAAATCAGTGAAAATAGATTAATTTGGTTCCATTTTCTGAAAAGTTCATATTAAATTAAATCAGTGTTTTGAAGAAATACAAGACATATCCTTAGCTTTCCATTAATAAATATGTTAATTGCTGTTAAAAAGATACAAAAGTTTCAGAAATTTGAAAATACTCAAGTGTCAACTAAATCAGCTTGCAATTCCTTTCCAACATACTTTTATACCTAACTAAATCCAAAAATATTTGATGCCCTGTACTCAAATGTTTGTGTGATCTCTACATACAGTGGACATCTGGTTTTCTTACTATCACCCACATAATTGTCTTGATTTGTCTAAAAAGCAAGGAAGACATTTACAATGATAAATTATTGGATGTGCAGAGAGCCATATAGTCATTGAAGGATTGTGAAGAAGTCATTTGGCTAAAACTCTCACTCAAAGCAGGGCTGAGGGCAGCATTAAACTGGGTAAAGGATGTCATTGCCTGTGGATAACCTCAACAATCTCTCTGGTCTGAGAAACTGTGGTGAACCCAAGAAACCATCACCAAGACAGTCAGGGCCTAGAGAATGTGTTCTCTTAGGAGTGGTAGAGAGAGCTGAGTGTGGTGGTGAAGAAGGGCAGTCTAAGAAGCACTCTATGACCATTTGAAGTGCAGTTACAAACACCACAGTATCAGATACCTCTTAGTAGTGGCAGGTGGTGCAACACGAGGCAGCATCCTCAGGGAGGTTCAGTTTAGAAAAATGCTTGGTCATTAGGAAGTTGATGAAGAAAATTACTCAAAAAATAATGAAAATTTAATTGTATTAGTGTAATATTACATTTCAAATTTGTTTCAGGTTTCGTTTATTCTTTGGGTCTTAACACTTTATGCTGTTTCTCTGCAATGAAATTAATTTCTGTTGTTACTTTTTTGAAAATTCAAATTAACTTTGTGATGGAGAGCTTGAATCCTCCAAGCAAAATGAATACATCTGAATGCACTTATGGGTGATGAAAAATAATAAAAGACATCTTCAAATTATCTTCAAATTTTAAATCCAGTTTCTATTAATATAAATCATGTTTCCTTCATAAAATATTTCTTTGAAAGTAGGTTAAGACTTATCCTGGAGATTGGAGGAAGTCAACATCATTTGCATTTGCAGTACCATTTTCATGTAGTGATTCTTCAGGTTATTGCTATATAGAGAATTATAGAACTCTCTGAACAACACTGTTCCCATTTCTGGTGAGTGGTAATTAACTTTCAGGTTACGAACTCATACAATATATGTTGAGGTTACTGTTATCCAAATAAAATACAAAGCACAATAAAGTTTCAGGGAAAAGGATCCAAGCTGTTCACTGTGCACAAAAAATATATTCTATTCCTTTTTCAAAGCTTCTGAATGGTAATCTGGTTTAGACTTCTGCAGTTTATTTGTTCATATACAGGGATAGAGTGTGAATTAATGTGTGAAAAAAGCAGGAGTGTGAGCATGGGGTTTTTGCAGGTATACTGTACTGAATTCATCTCTGTGCTGTTAAACTGATTCATTCTTCCACAAGGGGAAATGATAATGACTCTCTTATTACGTATGCAGAGACAAATTAATGCATCAATAGCATTTACACGTTAGAGGTGGGACCAGAACGTGCACAGACACCTGAGCATTTTTTTCCCTGCAATGTGACCACTGTCTTGTCAACCAGTCCTCACATCCCACCTCTGCTTTCCTGTTGTGCTGTTCTGTCTTTGGTGTGCAATGCCAGCCCCATGGGCGCTATGTGACACGCTTTAAGGATTGTTGCAAACTCTGAGCTGTTTCTGCAACAAATCATCACAAAACTATTCAGCACAGAAGATTTTTGTGATTGTGACACTTGCCTCTAAAATTATTCTTAAACTGCCTTGTGAAGTATGGACTTCTAACATTAAATATGTCCTGGTGATAAGAGAACTTTATTCATTTACATTATCAAGTACATGAAATTTGAAATCAGTATGTTATTTAGCTAAATTTGTTGAGTCCACCCATCACTTGCTGGATACAGTAAAATGTCACTTATGGTTGGTTTAGAACATTTTTATCCGAATATATAAGCATTGTGGGTTTTATTTATTTAATATTTTATCTTACTCCTGATCTCTCATGGACATGTCATGGTGGGGTTCCCAGTATTTTGCAAGTCACTTTCAATATCCAGATCCTGGCTCCAAAGGCTTGCAATCAAAAAAGAGGAGGAAGAGAAGGGAAGAGAGAGGATGGGCAACCACAGATGACAAAGTTATATGTGGATTCTGTGGTGGAATCAAGACAGAAACAGGGAGAATAATGCCCTGTGTGATACAATTTTTCCTTGATGAAACAAAGGTGATGTGAGCCTTGTGCTGAGGTCACCTTTGTTATCTTCTTTCTCTCTCCTCTTCTTAGGTTCACATTTCCCTTTTTTGTCTCATCCTCTATTTTTCAGCTTGGACATCTTTCACTTCATCTTGTCTTCTATTAATTTCCCCTGCTCCCTTGTATGCTTCAAGCCTAATTTGTTTGCAGTCATCCAAAGAACAAGTTCTCTACTGGGACATTATCCAGAGACGCCTAAGCTCTTGCAGACCTTGTGAGCTCCAGAACTCAAAGAAATATAGGCGTTTCAGCACAGCTTTGCACTTGGAGTAGTACAGGGATAGACAGGATTGATTAGCCTGAGAGCAGGGCTACATTAGAGCTGCCATTTTGGTTTTGTGTGCTGGGCTATTGGCACTGCATAGAGGTGCACTGCGGCATCTAATGAACCAGATTGCTTAAAGCAAATCTCATGATTCTTGTTCATTTGCAGTGTAGTGTCATGAAGATAGATGCTTTGGAAGCATTCTGAATGGAATCAGATTTTTTTAGGGCATTAGAGTGTGGAAAAACAAACACGACTTGTTCTGTATTTTCACACTTAGAAATCCATTAAGTCACTCTTACTGTAAGTAAGTTACACGCAGTATATTTCACAAATAAGAAGAGTAATGTGGTGAGTGCTGTATTAAAGAAGCCTAGATCATCAGAGGAACTCTGAAAGACAGAGGAAGGACAGAGGAATTCTGCTACTCTCTGAGAAGAGTGTCATGGAAAATCCCAGAGAAGTCCATTTTGCAGTTCTTTGAGTTCTTATTCCTGAGTATTTCTGTGGCCTACATATAAACCTCCCTGCTTCACCTATATCTGGAGTTTTTGTGAGCAGCACTGATGACATAAGGGGGTAAGCAGGCCTTGTTTACAGCCTTTGAAGACAATTAGTGCTCATCTCTTCAGAAGTCTTGCAATCGTTTTGTACTAATTGCAAACTCAGTTAGATAAGAAGTCAAGAGTTACTCATTCCTAGACGTTATATTTTCCGTCTCCTTTCACCAGACTAGGGCTGCTGAAGTTTTATTTCAAACACCGAAAATTGGTGAAAAGAGTAGTTTATGCTGGAAAGATTGAAGCCCAGGGAGAGAAGTGTCTGTGAATCTCTGAAGGAACTCATTATTTAGAGGATATGTCATACTAAAAACTAGTGAAACAGAGATCTGCCTGGATCCTTTGTTATGTGGGCCATCTTTGGAGTTTGGAAAAGAAGTTTAATTTCAGACAGCAGTACATCATTGCAAATACTGTGATATATAAATATTTATTTATCATTTGCTAAATGTTATGTTTTGGTGGAATCTCTTAGGCTCAGTTAAAACACATAAAATCAAGATGGTAGATTCATTTTTTTTTTTTTTCTGGTGAGAGGCAAGGAGAAAAAATACATTAGAAAGAAAATGAAGACTTTCAGACTGGTTTTGCACCCCATAAAACTGGGAGATAGGAGATCAAAACAGAGTCAAGTCACCATTAAGTACCTACCAGGCAACAAGCTTTTTTTTTGTCACCTGCAGAAGTATCCTGAAGGTTTTTGTCCACGCTGTTGCCTCTTGGAGTTAGGATTGAGAATGGTGTTGCCATTAATTGTGGGGTTATTAAGCTTTGTGCTTGCTTTGTTTTGCCTTGTAATGAATACAATTGCAACTAGGCCTTTTTCCTACTTATTTACAATCTGTGAGTTGTAGTTACTCTAAACATACCAAAAGTTAGTGTTAGCCTAAAAATTTTTCTTCAGGCATGTTAAATTAAGAGAAGTATTGCAGCCCTGTCATGAGGAAGGGTGTCTGCCTCTCCACAGTTAAAGTAAATAGGCATTGTTGGTAGCAGAATGTGCATGTAAAGACAACCTTGTTTGTCACAGCCTAATCAGTACTTGTGGGTGACATACCTGACAATATTGCTGCAGGTTAAGTAGTTTTAATGTTACCTTTTCCTTGATATCTTCTGTGAAGAATCTTTGTTGATCTTTGGTAGTTTACCTGCTGCATATGACTTCAACATTTTACTAAATTTTTTCTTTTCCTTTATCCTGTGTTTTTTTGAGTCAAACATTCAAACATATACAGTTTTACATGCATGCTACCAAATGCGTGTGGTTTTTTGCATAAAAATAATGATTTGTTGAGTGCAATCAGGATTTCCATAAATAAAAAACGGGTAAAACTTATGCACATAAGGGCTTAGGTAACTGTCTTTTGGCTGTTAACTCTTTCAGTTGTTTTGCACCAGATTTGACTCATTAAAATATTTCAGGAAAAATTCACTGTCCAAAACCACCCATATGATAAGCAGTCCTTTTTACATGAGTGTTTGTGTTATTTCTTTTGTTCAGAGTTCAGCATTGCTTGTACTGCCAGACTGCCCATGTGTAGCATTCTTCGGGATGTATTTAGTGAGTGGCAGCAGCGCTGTCCCCCTGTGCAGACGGGTGGTGTGAGGTGGTGAGGAAATGGAGCACGGCCTGGTGTTATCCACCGCCACAGAGCGTAATCCTGCTCTGAACTGCACTGCCAGGATGCACCAGCTCTGTTCTAGATAGAGCCTGGCCGCGTTAGCCTGGCACTGCGTTCAGGATGTTGAGCTCACTAGAGTTGACTGAGTTGCATTTGTGGGTTCAGGATCAGACCTGTGCAGCTGTGGGTGGGTAGTGTGTGTTACATGCATGTTTGGAGGTGTTATTAGCATGTTCACAAACCTGCCAGACCCCATGGCTCTGCAGTGTGCTGCCTGGCAGAGGCTTAAGGCAGAACAAGTTGCATCTGCTGGAGGAGTTTTAATGTAAGTACAAGGCCGCTCGTGAAAACCATTGCTGAGCTGGGAACTGAGTTTTGTGTGCAGTGTTCTAAGGCAGAATATAAGTACAACCATATCCATAATCCTGAATTGCAGTAGTGGTTCCAAAGACAGCTTTGTCTTTCATCTTCAGACACAGATATTTGCACCTGTCTCTATGTCCCTATGTTACACCTGTGTCAATAACAGCTAATGGTATTAAACACAAACATGATCATGTTATATCAGCAGCTTGGAATATGACTCTTTGGAATAAATATGATGAAGACAACAGGCTAGATCCTTGATGATCAATTTAATTGAATTTAGCATGAATCTTTTAGTTGCCTTTGCTGGCAGTTGAATGAGGCTAAATATGTAAAATTAGGAAATAAATTAGAAAAGCTGAATGTCCTTTTTTCACCTTGTTTTCTCTTTTTACTTCTGCTACAGCTTTCAAAATTTTATGACCTTTAAAACAAGATGTATCTGTTAATACTTGTTTACATGCTCCAACAGAGTCCAATAATCACTTGTTAACAGTGAATGTGAGTTCTTGACTATCCCAGTATGAATGTGAATATTAGCTATGCCAAAAATAGTGTAATGAATCAACCACACCCACCTTTAACAGTCACCACATAGAAGCAGTTAACTGAAATAAGGGCTGCTGGAGGCAGGTCAGTGAACATAGGTAGCTATCTTGAATGGCTAGGTAGCAAAAAAATTATGAAGTATCAAAATAGTGTTTATAGTTTTCATCTTTCCTTCTTTTTGGGGATGAATTCTTACACTAAGACAAAATAAGAAATTAAAATGGGATGGGGAAAGAATAATTGTTACAAATGTGTCTGGAACAATGACTTTAATATTATGTTACAATCCAATAAGTTTCTTTCTTCAATTAAGTTTCACATTATTCTGTTGGTTATTCATGCATCTCTGTTATGATCAGTGTAAGGCAAATAAACCTATCTGTTTACTCAGTGGTTCATCAATAGAATAATGACAGAGAGGAGAGGCTTGCAGTCGCAGAGATCCAGGCAGGAATATCCATATGAGTTCTGAACTGTTCTGCCACCCCACCCAGTCTGGTGACGGACTATGTTCTAGTTAATATAACCTCTCTGTATGTCCGTGTCACTGCAGTTGAAAGCAAGTTATCTGCAGGTTCTGAAGAATATACCTGAAATTCCTGCACCCATGTGAACTGGGCAGTGTCGTGGGCAGCACCATCATTGTGGCAGGCTTCTCCAGCTGTATGGGAGAAGATGCTTCTGATAAAATTTCTGTCAGTTAATTCCACATTTCATGACCTTGGGGCTGACTTTTGAGGAGGGCTTAAAAGCGGCATGAGCAGGCACAGCTAGGCTGACCATTGGCCTTTGTATTTTCCTGTTGTGAAATGACAAAATTCAGTTTTACACATCAAAATAAATTAGGCCAATGAAATGAAAGAAGATACTAAAACAATCACTGATTGTTATACTAACACTTTTAGGTTTCTTTTCTGTTAAGAGAATGACTTCTTTTACAGCAAACTGAGGAGAGAGGATTTGCCCTTCAAGTCAACCAAAAGTCTATTGCTTTAATTCCTCATTCCTGCCTTTTTTTGGCCTTCAGCATCAGTCACAGTGTTTACCAGTCAAAGTCCCAACCCATACACCAAATATCAATTCAAGAGCTACTTAATCTATGGAAAAGTAACTGGGACTGTCTTTGTATTTGACTGAAGCACTGTGGGGAACTAAGGACTGGATTGACAAATTAGACAAAAGATATTACTAATCCTATTCACTGTATACTGTTTAATATGTATGAAGAGGATTTATAACCAGTTCCTGAAGAGTTACTTTATCATTGGTTTCATTTGCAAAGAAAAAGAGTCGAACTATTTTGCAGGAGTCTTTTTCCCTGTTTTTTGCTGCCAGAATTTGCTTACCTGTACCCTGTTCTGTTGACGAAGAATTGCTTGCTAGGGAACTGGAGTAGTTTGTTGATTCTCTGAGTATCTTAGTAGGGTTTTGGTAGCAACATTTAGTATTACCCTTCTGAAATTTTATGCATCTGCCCAAATGCCAGCTTACTCACATGATCTCAAAATAAAAGAGATTTTATCTCAGGAGTATTAAGTAAGCACATGGAAAACTAAAACAGACTTCTACTGTGCATGGTTTGGTCAAATAGTGAGGAGCCATAAGCACTCACATTTACCAACTAAACATCCAAATACCAGAAGAAAAGAGCAGATGTTTTCAGATGCATAAACTTAAGAATGTGATTGTAAAGAAGAAAAACCAACCAGGAGAGATGACCTGCAGTGTTTAGCTCATTTCTGGGCTTATCCTGTGGTCATTTCTCTAGCAAAACAGCCATTGAAGTAATTCAGAGCTGCTTAAAAAATGAGTCAAAAATTTTGTTCTGATCCAAAGCCAATTGAAGATAACAGAGAGGTGGGGGTTTTTTTTATTATTTTAATGATTTTGTTCGTGCTCCACATTTTATAAATGCACACAAGAAAGAAAGGCATGTTTCTATGGATGAACCTAGGACTCTTAAAAATGGAAGTCTCATTGAAAGTCAGTGGGACCTAATAATTTTGAGCCTTTACTGTGGACAAACTCACTATGCAATTCTACCTAAAATGCTTAGAACTGCTTTTATCATTACACATTCAAGCAAAATTTAAATTGGTACCTGCCACAAAGTTCAGCCAGATATATTAAAGTCATTGATGCAAACACATTATTCATAAAACATGTTGGCTTTTTTCCTTCCCCAAATCAATCATTAAACCAGAAATAATTTATTTCCTAGCAAGCAACCCCTACTTGTTTCATTGCAAGGAAAATTAGTGTTACATACACTGTTGCCAAAACAGTCCACCATTTTGTGTACTTCACTGAGGCATTTTTCTCAATACCAGCAGAACATTAAATTTCAATACCAAATTTCCTTGGAGCTGCTCTATTTTGCTGAGGGAGCACCTCTATTTGACAATATACGAATGAGAGAATATGGGTTGTCTTGATGCTTTTGTGAGTCAGCTCAAGAAACAAGAATACTACTCCCCTTTTGTCTTGTGAATAGCTTAGGTAAGCATGGCATATCATCCTTTCATTATGAAAGACTGAGAAATACTGAAAGTTTTTGTCCAGCCAGGTTGTATGCACACTTACATCTTTCATTGTTGTGTCTCCAAGACATGTGATAGCATTTGAAGTTTCTTTTGTTTTCCCGATAATATTTTCATTGCAAAGTTTTTGATAATTTTTCTCTCCCTCTTTTTTGCTTCTTTTTTCTTCATCTATTTCTTTCTAGATTGTCTAGCTGAATGAAGTGAAGAATTAAACTATATAATACAGCCTTATTATAGGCGGAACAAAATGAAGATGATCTGATGAGATAAATTGCTGAAGGTTAATAGCTTTTTAAAAATCAATCTTCCTTACAAAGGAAAAGGGTAAATGGCTTAGTGGATGGAGCCTTGGCCTCTCACCTTTCTGACCATAGTTCAAGTCTAAACTGTGAGGGTCCAGAGTTACATGCTTTATTGGGCTGAGATCAGTCTCTAGTGGGCAGGAGTCTGCATTACAAGATTCATGGGTGTATTTTTCCACACAGGCAGCAGCAGCACGCGAAGCTGATACCGACTAGTCTATAATCTCCCTAAGCAGTGAGGCTGATGGACCAAAGTCAGTGTCACCCTGCACAAAGCATGAGGATGTTCCAGCTGGCAGTCCTCTGTGCTGTCTCAGTGTCATGCCCTGGTTATGGAGTCAGACTTCCAGAGCACCTTTTTGTCAGCAATAAATATAATAGTCTCCACTTAACAAACAAAAATTAGGTGACTTTTTAAATAATAATTAACAGATTACTAGAGAGCTTTAATAATCATAATTGATCATTTTTCATATCAAGTTCAGGCAAAGAAATAATTTATCTCGGCTGTTATTCATAAGGAAGGCAAAAATTCAGAGAAGAAAATAATTGAAGTGTCAATTAGGAAGTTTAAGTAAAAGTGGAGAAATTAAAAAAACCCCAACATTTCTAGCATAATTTATTAGCATGTTAATCAAGTTTTAATCAGATATTAGTCTGATAATTTATGTATTCCCATCAGTCATGTGCATGAAATGACTACCAAATAAGCTTCTTTCTGATTTAGTTTTAATAATATGTTTTAATAGAAAAGCACACTGCATTCTAAGCAGCAAAATGAGCAATCCAGACTGTCTACTGAATAAACATACAAAGCACACACATGAAAAGAGCTCTCAGTTAAGGACACTGTTGCAAGTGTGATTTTTGTAAGCAAAGATATGTTCCCTTGAGGCCCAACTAAAAGCAAAATTTCTTAATCTTATAGGAAATTTTATTTTCTAAGACAAAACAATGTAGGAAATGCATGTTATTTAAATGTGAAAGGAAAGTGTTTTGGTTCACCTGTTTGGCCTTTGCATCAAGATGCAGAGTTTTGTGTGAAAGTATTCAGCTGTGGGTCTGTGTATTGCGAATATTTTGAATAAGTTTAAAATCAGATATATAAAATGTGTGTTCTTACTACTGAAAACACTGGGCATGCTTGTAGGGATTAATAATTAATATGCAAATATAATTTGAAAGTAATGTGTATGCTGAGACTTAGGATTTGAGTGTGTGTTAAAATGTGCATACATTCATGACAATCCCATACTCATCCCAGTGCTTTTTAATGATTATCGCTTACTGTTAATTCAAAACACCTGCAAGTCCCTTTGTTTTGATCAAAGCACTTTTTCTCCCTTGAGACTGATGGATGGCTTTGTAATTTGTGAGGTAATATGTTAAAGGTCAGGAGTTAATATGTCCTACGGAACTTGCTCTTCTACTTGCCTTTATCTCCCAAATAGGCTTATTTTTCTGTGTATCTGGAACGCCTGTTCATATATACACTAAATGTATGTGTGCTCACACTTAGGCATGTGTTTATGTGTGTGCATCTCAGTGTGCACACATATATATAAATGCACAGAGTAACCTTTAAGAAAATTTTATGTAATACTTCTTTTTTGTAACAACCTATTGCTGTTTGTATCAAGTATTATACTTCTTCTTTTTAAAATTAAAATACCCACAAAACATGCATTTACTTTCAGCTATAGAAAATGCTAATAATGCTTTTAGAATGGTCTTTAAAAAGTCTAATTATATCATTTAAAAACGGAGAGACCAAAGGGCAAGCTAAATTCTCCTAACATAAATCAGACTTTTTTATTTCAATGACTTTAAAAACCTCAAATGCAGTAATTTTAATAGCAATGAAAGAATGAATAAGTCATAACTCCGCCTGATCACATAACTGTCTATAACTGTTATTAAATGCTCCAAAATAAGTGAACTCATTATGTTTCTGCACTGCTTTTAGCTAATCTAAGATTCTGCTCACTTAATCATGCAGAAAAGGCTTTAGCACAGTTTTAGACCCTCAGCAAGGTCACTTCAATGCCTTTTTTTTTTTCTGTTCTGCACTGATCATTTAAGAACAGCACTTTGACCCGAAACTGATGATCTCTCATATAAGCTTGAATGCTTAACCCCGAAAGGGCTGTGTTTCAGATGTACATTTGCACAGCCTATTGTCATATTTGCTGCAAACTGAGCCAGACCCTCTTTTCAGGGAAGGAGGAAATGCCAATCAGAATTTGTAGATGTTGTGTGCATGATGAAAGTACATTTTATGATACCTTCAGAGACGTGAAGTGATTTTTTAAACATATGCTCCTGCTATGGACTCTTTAATGAGTTTTAATTGGTTCTAGAAGTATGGCAATTACATGCTGTTTTTTACTATATGTTTCTGTCAGACAATATATAAATCTTATATGTAGAATTTTCCCAGAAATCTAATTCATTTAGGCATGATAACCCATTTAGACAACTCATGCCTACAGTGAAGCTGTAAACACATCCAGAAGCTAGAGAACAAATGTTGCCCCTTCTTTTCTTCATGGTGCCTGTGCTACAAAGCAAAGTGCATTTTAATGTCAGTAAAGTGTCTTCAGAAATCAGGAGTAGAGGTGAAGTCCTACACCACTGTAGCTAATGGAAAAACTCTTTTATTGATTCAGTGGCAGCAGGCTTGGGCTTTGAATCGCAAATGAAGGCTGTAATTCTCAAACGCTAGTAAACGTGCTGAGCTTTACTCATCTGGTTTGTGCTGTTGATATCAGCAGGATGACTTCACCTGAGTAAAGTTGTAGAAAACTTAATCCCACAGGCATTTATTTCCTCATGTGCACTTTCCTTTCTCTCCTCATCTGGGCACAGTCAGAGGGAGGCATAATGCAGCCATAGCACATATGCAGAGTGCTTAGCAGACCTGTTATAAAGGTAATCATCATCCAGCAACACTTTCTTCTCTACACATGGTGAAAAAAGTTCTTTATGGTCCTAAAAGGCTTTTTCAAAAATACTGTCTTTTTCTACTTCTTTCTCTTTGTAATATTTTAAAGGCAGAATGTGTTTGGCATGGATGAGAAAACGTTCATATATTTCCCCCACATCTTTTCTGAGTCTTAGCAATACAAAACCAATTTTTTTTTATTACACTTAGTTACAAGCAAGAATAAAAATAAAAGAAAATAAATCATAGGGAGGGCATTCAAATTGCCAAGTGCAGCTTTTCCAGCTATCATGGAAAAGCTATAGCAGTGCTTACCTTCTAAGGACTGGTCCCTACCAGTCACCGGCTCACCACACTTTCCTGTGAAATAAAATTTTCTTCTTTTCTAGAGATATAAAAAATACATTGTGATTGTGTAATTTCTGGCCATTCAATGGTGCCTGGGGTTAGACTCATAAAATCTAGACTGTAGGTCTATTACGGTTCTTCCCCAGAGACAGTGTTCGTGGGAAGAAGCCCTCCCTGCCCTCCAGCCCTGTGATGGGGAATGGGAGCAGTAGGCAAAGGCATTTATACCTCATGGCAGTGCATTTGTACTTCAGACTACTTGAAGAATAGCAAGGACCTGTAAAATGGTGTCATCACTCCCTCAGACTGTGGGATGATGGGTGCATTTACAACGGAGGTGTGCTTTTCAGCTGTATGGAAGGATAGTTTTCCCTGTACTGCCATAAATCTTGTGGCTCCCACTGCTCCTCTGGGCCTTGCATTGGCCATGCCTGTTTGGGACACACAAGTGATTGTTTAGAGGAAGTCTGTGGTGTTAATCCACGAACTTTTCAAGTCACAGACTATTCAATGTTTATACTGTACCTAAGCACAACTGGTGCCAGGCCTACAGGCACTACTGCAATGCACTCGATGTAAAGGCAATATAGTAATTCCCAATGTTGCAATAAATTTGTATTGTTGTATTTTCTGGGAAGACCAACATAAGAATTACATTATAAATATTCAGAGCAGCAGGTTCACAAAAGCAGAAATACCCCAAACAAAAACACAAAAATACCCCACCAAACCAAATAAATAATGTAATAATGATTCAACTGGATATAGAATAATAAAATAATATTATATTTTAACATTGTTTGCTTGAAGACAATTAATATTTAATTAAAATGTAAATTTTGGTTCATGCTATTTAGATAAATGCTTGAGCCTTGAATTGGTGCTCCATTTCTCATTTTAGATAAGAAAGCGTACAAACAAAGGTTTGAGGGAGACAATATGCCTCAAGAAGAGGAAGGAATTTTCCCAGTTCCCATTGGAGAGGTGTTGTAGTCAGAGACCCATTTTTCTGCCGCTTTTGTCATGTCCATTCAGGAACTTCAGAAAATGTGTTTGGTGAATTGTGTAACCATAGGTTTGCAGGGTCCTTTGCTGTTGTTGCACCCTGTCCCACATTCTGTCTGTGAAATAAGGCCACTGAAGCACTTGAACAAGTCAGATTCATACTGCCCCATTCTGCATATGATAAATTATTGTGACACTGTGGTACTGCCACTGGGCAGTGCCACAGAAACACTGCTGCAAGGAGAATCTCTTCTGTTTTTCTAAGTCTGTGCTCTCATCTACACAGGCTAGATTTTCACTGGGAAAACAAAATCCAGCTGGTTAGAAGCAAGAAAAGACACATCTTGGACTGAATAAATAAAAGCTAAATATTACTACTAGAATGGCAAATGAAGAGATTTTCTACAGGCAAGCACAAAGCAAAATCCCATTCTAAGCATTTCAGAATATGAGCAGTATCTGCATCCAAATCAGAATTGCATAAATGTGATCCACATTCTTAATTCACTATATCTAAATCCCAAAATCGGATGATTGTGTGTGTGTGTGATGTGAATGGGGGAGGAGGAATTCTACCACATTTAATTTCCTTATTTTTCTTCTTGAGTCCACCTGAGATTTAGGAATGGCTTTAGGGCCAGCCAATAAGCAGTTCTGCAAGCAAAATTACTACATTCACGTGGTAATGATTTATGAGGACGTGGCATTATTTATGCATAATTGCATAAGTGCTGTGTATTAGCAATCATGTTTATAACCCCCAATGTTTAGCACATTTTAGCATGAATTATTATGCATGTGAAATGCTGTGAAGTTGTTTTAAAATATTATAAAGTATTTCCTCCTAATAAACATGTTTGCAAATATCCAGACTGGCCTGTGAATTAAAGCAGGGTGAGAGGCATGAATCTGTATTTATTAAAGTCAATGTGACTCCAAAAGGAATCACATCAAACTCTAAAACCTTTTTTTTGTCCCCGAAGGATTGACCAACTATAGAACTGAAACTGATTAAACCAAAATTATCATGAAATAAAAATATCTAGCCATGCAAAATTCTGACTGTAGTTAGCCACTTGTAACTTTTTTCCTGCTAATTTTATTGATAGTGTTAGAGCATCAGACCTGAATAAACTGCTTATAGGGTTATAGAACAGACACTATGCAGGATTTTTAAATGCTACTTTCCATTTTTGTTTTTTAGCAGTAATTCTTTTTATTTACTATTTCTATCCAGATATTTTTCACGCTGTGCTGGAGCATAGACAGTTATAGTTTGAAGACTTTATTTGCAGTAGTGAATCTTGTTTAGGTTGCAGCTCCATGCAAATTTTAATTTTAGAAAACACTTTTTTTCACATCTGCCAGCAACACAGAACTCGGACATCTGTATTTTTAAATATTTTGTGTGAATTCTAGGGAAATTTGTGCTGATTCAAGGTTTTTCTGTGGGAATCAATAAAACTACATTAAACAGATTTCTTCATTGTGGTTCACGCTTTGTTTCTCAATAGCATCGAAACCATCTCAGGATCTCATATATTCAGTGTGTACCTAGTGGTGAATGCATACCTAGCAGGAAAATAAAGAAAATGTTCAGAGCTCCTGATAAACACTTGAGTTAAATTATTTTTCGTGTTTGTAGGGTTTTATAATTTGGAGGCTCCTCCATCAGGATGAGAAGTATATAGGGCCTGCTGACACACATTCTAGGTTGCTGAGGGAAGTGGCTGATGTTATTGCCAAGCCTCTGTCCATCATACCTGAGAAGTCATGGTGATCCAGCAAAGTTCCTGGTGACTGGAAAGAGCGAAATCATTGCTCCCATTTTTAAAATGGAGAGAAAGGCAGATCTGGGGTACTGCACATGAATGAGCCTCATCTCTCTGCCTGGGAAGATTATAAAGCAGGTCCTCCTATAAAATATGCTAAGGCACATAAAAGAAGGACATGATCCATGGCAGCCAGCACAGCTTCACTGAGGGCAAATTGTGCCTGACCAATCTGGTGGCCTTCTGTGATGGAGTGACAACAATGATTGTCACAAGGGAAGACTGAAAGATGTCATTTATCTAAACTTCTGTAAGGTCCTGCATATAATCCCACATGACATTCTTATCTCTAAATTGAAAAGACATGGATTTGACGGATGGACTATGCAGTGCATAAGGAATTGGCTGGATGGACACAGCAGAGAGTTGTGGTCAATGTCTCTATGTCCAGCTGGAAGCCAGTGACAAGTGGGGCCCCTCAGGGCTTTGTCTTGAGACTCACCCTCTTCAATATCTTCATCAACAACACAGACAGTGAGATCAGATGCACCCTTAGCAAGTTTGCAGATGAAACGAAGCTGAGTAATCCAGTTGACACAAAAGAAAACAGGATGCCATCCAGAGGGACCTGGGTAAACTTGAGAAGTGGGCCCGTGAGAACATCATGAAGTTCAACAAGTCAAAGTCCTGTAACTGGGTTGGGGAAATCCCAGACATGAGTACAGACTGGGAGAAGAAGTCAATGAGAGCAGCCCTGAAGAGGAGGAGCTGGGGTTCTCATGGATGAAAATCTGGACCTGAGCCAATGGTGTGCACTCACAGCCCAGAAGGCAAACAGCATCCTGAGCTGCACCCAAAGGTGAGCAGCCCGCAGTTCAAGGGAGAGGATTCTCCCTCTCTGCTCAGCTTCTGTGACACCCCACCTGCAGTGCTGCATCCAGCCCTGGGCCTCTCAGCACAAGGACATGGACATGTTGGAGTGGGTGCAGAGAAAAGCCACAAAGATTATCAGAGGGAAGGAGCATTTCTTTTACAAAGGCAGGCTGAGAGAGCTGGGGTTGTGCAGACTGGAGAAGAGAAGGCTCCAGGAAGATCTCATTGCAACCTTTACGGGGCTGATGAAACGGAGGGAGAGGGATTTTTGATACAAGCAGATTGTTACAGGACAAGGGGCAATGGTTTTAAGCTGAAGGAAGGCAGGTCTAGATTAGATGTTAGGAAGAAATGTTTTACTCTGAGGGGAATGAGGCACTGNCATAGACAGTTATAGTTTGAAGACTTTATTTGCAGTAGTGAATCTTGTTTAGGTTGCAGCTCCATGCAAATTTTAATTTTAGAAAACACTTTTTTTCACATCTGCCAGCAACACAGAACTCGGACATCTGTATTTTTAAATATTTTGTGTGAATTCTAGGGAAATTTGTGCTGATTCAAGGTTTTTCTGTGGGAATCAATAAAACTACATTAAACAGATTTCTTCATTGTGGTTCACGCTTTGTTTCTCAATAGCATCGAAACCATCTCAGGATCTCATATATTCAGTGTGTACCTAGTGGTGAATGCATACCTAGCAGGAAAATAAAGAAAATGTTCAGAGCTCCTGATAAACACTTGAGTTAAATTATTTTTCGTGTTTGTAGGGTTTTATAATTTGGAGGCTCCTCCATCAGGATGAGAAGTATATAGGGCCTGCTGACACACATTCTAGGTTGCTGAGGGAAGTGGCTGATGTTATTGCCAAGCCTCTGTCCATCATACCTGAGAAGTCATGGTGATCCAGCAAAGTTCCTGGTGACTGGAAAGAGCGAAATCATTGCTCCCATTTTTAAAATGGAGAGAAAGGCAGATCTGGGGTACTGCACATGAATGAGCCTCATCTCTCTGCCTGGGAAGATTATAAAGCAGGTCCTCCTATAAAATATGCTAAGGCACATAAAAGAAGGACATGATCCATGGCAGCCAGCACAGCTTCACTGAGGGCAAATTGTGCCTGACCAATCTGGTGGCCTTCTGTGATGGAGTGAAAACAATGATTGTCACAAGGGAGGACNACAACAATGATTGTCACAAGGGAAGACTGAAAGATGTCATTTATCTAAACTTCTGTAAGGTCCTGCATATAATCCCACATGACATTCTTATCTCTAAATTGAAAAGACATGGATTTGACGGATGGACTATGCAGTGCATAAGGAATTGGCTGGATGGACACAGCAGAGAGTTGTGGTCAATGTCTCTATGTCCAGCTGGAAGCCAGTGACAAGTGGGGCCCCTCAGGGCTCTGTCTTGAGACTCACACTCTTCAATATCTTCATCAACAACACAGACAGTGAGATCAGATGCACCCTTAGCAAGTTTGCAGATGAAACGAAGCTGAGTAATCCAGTTGACACAAAAGAAAACAGGATGCCATCCAGAGGGACCTGGGTAAACTTGAGAAGTGGGCCCGTGAGAACATCATGAAGTTCAACAAGTCAAAGTCCTGTAACTGGGTTGGGGAAATCCCAGACATGAGTACAGACTGGGAGAAGCAGTCAATGACAGCAGCCCTGAAGAGGAGGAGCTGGGGTTCTCATGGATGAAAATCTGGACCTGAGCCAATGGTGTGCACTCACAGCCCAGAAGGCAAACAGCATCCTGAGCTGCACCCAAAGGTGAGCAGCCCGCAGTTCAAGGGAGAGGATTCTCCCTCTCTGCTCAGCTTCTGTNTTAAAGCAGGGTGAGAGGCATGAATCTGTATTTATTAAAGTCAATGTGACTCCAAAAGGAATCACATCAAACTCTAAAACCTTTTTTTTGTCCCCGAAGGATTGACCAACTATAGAACTGAAACTGATTAAACCAAAATTATCATGAAATAAAAATATCTAGCCATGCAAAATTCTGACTGTAGTTAGCCACTTGTAACTTTTTTCCTGCTAATTTTATTGATAGTGTTAGAGCATCAGACCTGAATAAACTGCTTATAGGGTTATAGAACAGACACTATGCAGGATTTTTAAATGCTACTTTCCATTTTTGTTTTTTAGCAGTAATTCTTTTTATTTACTATTTCTATCCAGATATTTTTCACGCTGTGCTGGAACATAGACAGTTATAGTTTGAAGACTTTATTTGCAGTAGTGAATCTTGTTTAGGTTGCAGCTCCATGCAAATTTTAATTTTAGAAAACACTTTTTTTCACATCTGCCAGCAACACAGAACTCGGACATCTGTATTTTTAAATATTTTGTGTGAATTCTAGGGAAATTTGTGCTGATTCAAGGTTTTTCTGTGGGAATCAATAAAACTACATTAAACAGATTTCTTCATTGTGGTTCACGCTTTGTTTCTCAATAGCATCGAAACCATCTCAGGATCTCATATATTCAGTGTGTACCTAGTGGTGAATGCATACCTAGCAGGAAAATAAAGAAAATGTTCAGAGCTCCTGATAAACACTTGAGTTAAATTATTTTTCGTGTTTGTAGGGTTTTATAATTTGGAGGCTCCTCCATCAGGATGAGAAGTATATAGGGCCTGCTGACACACATTCTAGGTTGCTGAGGGAAGTGGCTGATGTTATTGCCAAGCCTCTGTCCATCATACCTGAGAAGTCATGGTGATCCAGCAAAGTTCCTGGTGACTGGAAAGAGCGAAATCATTGCTCCCATTTTTAAAATGGAGAGAAAGGCAGATCTGGGGTACTGCACATGAATGAGCCTCATCTCTCTGCCTGGGAAGATTATAAAGCAGGTCCTCCTATAAAATATGCTAAGGCACATAAAAGAAGGACATGATCCATGGCAGCCAGCACAGCTTCACTGAGGGCAAATTGTGCCTGACCAATCTGGTGGCCTTCTGTGATGGAGTGACAACAATGATTGTCACAAGGGAAGACTGAAAGATGTCATTTATCTAAACTTCTGTAAGGTCCTGCATATAATCCCACATGACATTCTTATCTCTAAATTGAAAAGACATGGATTTGACGGATGGACTATGCAGTGCATAAGGAATTGGCTGGATGGACACAGCAGAGAGTTGTGGTCAATGTCTCTATGTCCAGCTGGAAGCCAGTGACAAGTGGGGCCCCTCAGGGCTCTGTCTTGAGACTCACACTCTTCAATATCTTCATCAACAACACAGAACGTGAGATCAGCTGCACNTGAGACTCACACTCTTCAATATCTTCATCAACAACACAGACAGTGAGATCAGATGCACCCTTAGCAAGTTTGCAGATGAAACGAAGCTGAGTAATCCAGTTGACACAAAAGAAAACAGGATGCCATCCAGAGGGACCTGGGTAAACTTGAGAAGTGGGCCCGTGAGAACATCATGAAGTTCAACAAGTCAAAGTCCTGTAACTGGGTTGGGGAAATCCCAGACATGAGTACAGACTGGGAGAAGAAGTCAATGAGAGCAGCCCTGAAGAGGAGGAGCTGGGGTTCTCATGGATGAAAATCTGGACCTGAGCCAATGGTGTGCACTCACAGCCCAGAAGGCAAACAGCATCCTGAGCTGCACCCAAAGGTGAGCAGCCCGCAGTTCAAGGGAGAGGATTCTCCCTCTCTGCTCAGCTTCTGTGACACCCCACCTGCAGTGCTGCATCCAGCCCTGGGCCTCTCAGCACAAGGACATGGACATGTTGGAGTGGGTGCAGAGAAAAGCCACAAAGATTATCAGAGGGAAGGAGCATTTCTTTTACAAAGGCAGGCTGAGAGAGCTGGGGTTGTGCAGACTGGAGAAGAGAAGGCTCCAGGAAGATCTCATTGCAACCTTTACGGGGCTGATGAAACGGAGGGAGAGGGATTTTTGATACAAGCAGATTGTTACAGGACAAGGGGCAATGGTTTTAAGCNAGCATCAGACCTGAATAAACTGCTTATAGGGTTATAGAACAGACACTATGCAGGATTTTTAAATGCTACTTTCCATTTTTGTTTTTTAGCAGTAATTCTTTTTATTTACTATTTCTATCCAGATATTTTTCACGCTGTGCTGGAACATAGACAGTTATAGTTTGAAGACTTTATTTGCAGTAGTGAATCTTGTTTAGGTTGCAGCTCCATGCAAATTTTAATTTTAGAAAACACTTTTTTTCACATCTGCCAGCAACACAGAACTCGGACATCTGTATTTTTAAATATTTTGTGTGAATTCTAGGGAAATTTGTGCTGATTCAAGGTTTTTCTGTGGGAATCAATAAAACTACATTAAACAGATTTCTTCATTGTGGTTCACGCTTTGTTTCTCAATAGCATCGAAACCATCTCAGGATCTCATATATTCAGTGTGTACCTAGTGGTGAATGCATACCTAGCAGGAAAATAAAGAAAATGTTCAGAGCTCCTGATAAACACTTGAGTTAAATTATTTTTCGTGTTTGTAGGGTTTTATAATTTGGAGGCTCCTCCATCAGGATGAGAAGTATATAGGGCCTGCTGACACACATTCTAGGTTGCTGAGGGAAGTGGCTGATGTTATTGCCAAGCCTCTGTCCATCATACCTGAGAAGTCATGGTGATCCAGCAAAGTTCCTGGTGACTGGAAAGAGCGAAATCATTGCTCCCATTTTTAAAATGGAGAGAAAGGCAGATCTGGGGTACTGCACATGAATGAGCCTCATCTCTCTGCCTGGGAAGATTATAAAGCAGGTCCTCCTATAAAATATGCTAAGGCACATAAAAGAAGGACATGATCCATGGCAGCCAGCACAGCTTCACTGAGGGCAAATTGTGCCTGACCAATCTGGTGGCCTTCTGTGATGGAGTGACAACAATGATTGTCACAAGGGAAGACTGAAAGATGTCATTTATCTAAACTTCTGTAAGGTCCTGCATATAATCCCACATGACATTCTTATCTCTAAATTGAAAAGACATGGATTTGACGGATGGACTATGCAGTGCATAAGGAATTGGCTGGATGGACACAGCAGAGAGTTGTGGTCAATGTCTCTATGTCCAGCTGGAAGCCAGTGACAAGTGGGGCCCCTCAGGGCTCTGTCTTGAGACTCACACTCTTCAATATCTTCATCAACAACACAGACAGTGAGATCAGATGCACCCTTAGCAAGTTTGCAGATGAAACGAAGCTGAGTAATCCAGTTGACACAAAAGAAAACAGGATGCCATCCAGAGGGACCTGGGTAAACTTGAGAAGTGGGCCCGTGAGAACATCATGAAGTTCAACAAGTCAAAGTCCTGTAACTGGGTTGGGGAAATCCCAGACATGAGTACAGACTGGGAGAAGAAGTCAATGAGAGCAGCCCTGAAGAGGAGGAGCTGGGGTTCTCATGGATGAAAATCTGGACCTGAGCCAATGGTGTGCACTCACAGCCCAGAAGGCAAACAGCATCCTGAGCTGCACCCAAAGGTGAGCAGCCCGCAGTTCAAGGGAGAGGATTCTCCCTCTCTGCTCAGCTTCTGTGACACCCCACCTGCAGTGCTGCATCCAGCCCTGGGCCTCTCAGCACAAGGACATGGACATGTTGGAGTGGGTGCAGAGAAAAGCCACAAAGATTATCAGAGGGAAGGAGCATTTCTTTTACAAAGGCAGGCTGAGAGAGCTGGGGTTGTGCAGACTGGAGAAGAGAAGGCTCCAGGAAGATCTCATTGCAACCTTTACGGGGCTGATGAAACGGAGGGAGAGGGATTTTTGATACAAGCAGATTGTTACAGGACAAGGGGCAATGGTTTTAAGCTGAAGGAAGGCAGGTCTAGATTAGATGTTAGGAAGAAATGTTTTACTCTGAGGGGAATGAGGCACTGGAACAGGTTGCCCAGAGAAGCTGTGGATGCCCTATCCCTGGATGTGTTCAAGGCCAGGTTAGATGAGGCCCTGAGCAACCTGGTGAAGTGTATGACGTTCCTGCCCATGGAAGGGAGGTGGGAGCTAGATGATCTTTAAGGTCCCTTCCTACCCAAGCCATTCTATGATTCTATGACACAACCTCCTCTCATAGAGACACACAATATAAAACTCACATAGTATCTGGTATGAATGTATTTGAAAAATCAGTCAAATGATCAAGAAAGAAATAAGAAATGTGCTTCCATAGTGCCCTGGAGATTGCTAGGTGTGTATTCATTCTATCAGCTGCAGTCAAAGGTAGGAAAATTCTTAGAGGCACCTGGGGGGGAAAAGACATTTATTTTTGTACTTAGATTAAAAAAAAATTAAAGGGTAGGCTGTATACTTAAAAAGCAAATAAAAATGTGGAGTTTTCTAGACAGCAATATTTTGATGAATTCTTATTAATTAAGCTGATTTTATCCTAATTGTTGATAAGTCTATCAACCTCCTACAAATATTTCTTTCAAAATCACATATATGCACTGTGGTGGTACATAAAAAGGAGCATTGCAAAAAACCTACTCAAATAATGTGAAATTATTTTTTCCAGAACCTGAAATGAGAATTAATCTTAATTTTTGCCTTTTCTAATGGTGAATGAATTCTGCCCCTCAAGTAGCAAGTGTCCCTTATATAATAAATGTGTTGGTGGTAGTTTTAAACCTGGAAAGTAGAGGGACATATTTTGATAGCATGCAGTTAGTATGGTATTCTTTTCCCCCACACTTTGAAAAAAGGGAGGGAGTAGAAGAAGCCACTTATCTTCTTCAAGCCCATCTTGAATATCATCAAATATCATCGAAACAACTGTCTGATCATAGTAGACATAAAGAAAAAAGGAATTATTAATGCAAATCTCTGACCAATGATGATGTCAAATCCATAACTTTATAGAATTTGGGATGAACATTAGAGAAAAAGCAAGCCTAGAGGGTTTTCTATGTTTAATTTCAAAGCAGACTGAATTTTCTAGCTTCCAGTCATTTTATTGAACTTCCACTTACATTTCTGTATTTTGGTAAAACAGAAGTTATTCAAGTACTTGCAACCACAAGAGTGTGAAGAGACCTAAGATCAATGTAGATTAAAGCTTATGTGAAATTTATTAAGACTTATTGACCCAAAGTCCAGGTCCTCAGTTTTGAGGCTTACTAAGGATCTTCACTGAAATGTCTTTCACATTACAGATCATAGCAATTTTTCTTCACTGGTTATGCGGTGTAAAGACCATTACTATTTTTTCAGATAGATATTATTTTTGTCCACACCAACAGTGTGGCAGAAGGAAAGGCAATATAGGGTTTAGCTTGTCCATAGGTAAATGAGAGTCCATTGAATAGATGTGCTGTTATGTCATTTACTGCTTTTTGGGGAGGAGTAGGAGCGTTCCTATCCTACACCATCATTAAACTAACCATAGAATCTAAACGTATTGGTAAAGCACTTCACTTACCAGGAAAATATGTTAGGCAGCTTGAAACCTTATAGGTGAAGGTTTTTGTGTAATCCTCAACATCTCATCATCAATCAGTCCCCAAATTCCTTGATGATTTATCTAACTGCAGGTGAAAAAATAATTTAGTGTCCGCTCTTCTTCCTATTCTTATTTGACTTTCCTGGTTTGTCCAAGAATGGCCACTTGAGAAAATTTTCATCAAGAAATTTTTTTACAATATTAGCAAGCTTTGAAATGAGCCCATCTGTATGATTCTGTCTCTGGTCTCTGAAAATTTGTAATGAACTTATCTTACAGAAAACCTTAACTGATCTTCTGCGATGTTTTTTATTTACTTCAGTTGTTGCAATATATTTGCTTATTTGGATTAATTTACCACAGTAGGGTAAATAACAGAATAAGGCATTTATTTCTTAAATGTGTCTCTCTTTTTTTTTTTTTTCTTTTTATGAATAAGTGTCATTTCTAACTCAAAAACTGTTTCCACAGACATAAAATCTTTTCAAAGGTCTATTTTACTGCAGAGCTAATGCACTTACCTCTGCTGGTGTGGTCATAGTGTTACCAGACTGTAACTCAGGTCATGTATTGGAAAGTAGACTCAATCATATTTAAGAGGACAACAGACACCCCCAAAATATTCCAGGCTGACCAGGATAGCAATGTCCTGTCTCCTGGAAATAGTGGCCCTCTCATGTTCATGCCCTTCAGGAAAGGCCACAGTTGATGTCAGTACAAAACATAGTACAAAAACATAGTACAAAAAAAGATTAATACATTCTGCTACAAATAATCTGTGCTTTTCAAAACAAAAATCTTATTTTGCTTGTTTTATATTGAGCTGTTGTTTTAGAAGAAGTGACCAACAGGGCATCACACAGCCCATGCTGTGAACCAGATTCACAAAACATTATTCTGTGTGTGCCTTGCAGACAAAGGTGCTAATCTAAGGAGCAGTTTTCTCACATGTGCTATGCTTTCAAGGAAAAGGGGTTATCAAAAGATTCTTGGGAAGATTTCTCCTTCTTGCTTTCCTACTAACACATTTTTAGCAAAGCACAGTGTTTTTCAGGTATACGTGACAAAAAGCATGCATAGGGATTCCCTTTAATTGGTAGAAACTAATTGTTTCTCTACCCATATATTTTAGCACATAAATCAGCTATTTTTTGCAACTGTTGGGAATGAAAAACTCCCTCCTTTTCTTCCTCTCCCCCCACCTCTGTCATAGGAGAAAGGCCAGTTTCCTTTACACATCCACTGCTTGTTAAATTCATTCCTTCTGATAAGCTTGGCTAGTGTCCTTAGACATAATATCTTAATGTACATATGTTTTTAAGCAATGACTTGCCTATCTTCATAACATCACTAACTCAATTTGTTCTTAGAAATATATGGAGACCAAACACTAATGTAATAGAAAATGGAATTAAAAACAAGGTGCCAGGACTATGTTTCATTGTTAGTTTAAGGAAGTCCTGGTTTTGTCATGCTTTCTCCATCTCTCTCCCCTCCCCACCTCACCAGGATTGTCAGCTGTTTCAGAACAGTGTAACTAGTCCCTTTGTGAGATACTAATGACCTTTTCTTGATTTTGAAACTTACAGGAGTTAAGCAATTCATTGCTGCACATGTGCAACCACTCATGAGATCAGTTTTCTCCAGCAAAATGCCTTGTAATTTTATGCAGTGTTTAATCATTATTCCTATTTTGCAAGAATATCAATAAAATGTGTTGTGATGTTTAAATAAAATACATTCTCAACCAAATGATCATAGAAAGCATGTTTAAAAAGATGTCAGCTTACATTTATACAAGTGATAGGAGCAATCCACACAAACTGGATGCAAACCACACAGATGGCTAGCAAGTTAGAGTATTTACAAACGCCTTGGATATTTTAACATTTGCACTCTTTCTACCTGCCACAGCAAATTTGAACTAGATTTTCCAGCTGCTGTCAGATTCAAACCCAAGAGTGTCCTTCATTACAAGCACCCCTACCAGGAATCCTTGGCAGTATACGCCTACCTTCACTGTATTCTCTCCCCTGTTGCTTGCAATTAGTTGATAGAGTATAAAAGGAAGGACTGCAGAATGATAGAAGTGCAGATGTTTTGCCTTGCCAGGTGAAGTATGAGGGTTTTTAGAGGCAAGTTGATTGTCAAAACTGAAGACAACCCCTCCCTTGCTTAAAGGAACCAAAAACATTCAGGAAACAGTGTGTGTGTTCAGCTTTAGGCGTGTAATTACGTAATAGACTACAGTGATGAGTAACAGCTTGTATTTCAATGTGGCAGAGGTAGTGTAATACGGTGATTGAAAACATGGTTTTCTCAGTCCCATACTAAATTACCACCTTCCCCTACACTGTTTGGGACTTCATGCGAACTTCCTGATTAGTGTTTTCTTCCTAGTTTCTGTACTCATTATAACAACTTAAAGAATAACACCTAAATTAGGCCTATCACTGTTTTTTATAGTCATAGCATTCTGATGGTATATATGAGTACCTTAACAGCTGCAACTTTTTGGGTTCTGAGAGGAGCCTTATTTTCAACCAAAACAAGTTTGTTGACTTCACTACTTTTGTGAACAATTCCTCCAACAAATCCCTTACCTCTGACACATATCATCAGAACATTTTGCTGTTGGCAAACTATCATTTAATGAAACATTGGGAAACATACTATAACATTGATCTAAATGAATCTCATGCCTAAATGGGTAATATTGAAACATAAATATTTTTGCATTTGGGAGACTTTCCCTTGAGAAAACCATACATAAAATGGAAGGTCTATGAGTAATGAGTGACAGTTTCTTAAAGGTTAATATTTTCTTTAATCTATTTCCATAACAGGAGAAGAGAAGAAAATACAGTGCTAAGCATAAGGTGTGCTTTTGGGATTAGAGAAACAATCTCTGCTAGTATGTATATCTCAGACCACAGGGAACAATATGCACACCACAAACACATTTTTATTTCATTTAATCAAATATAGAGGTGTCTTAAATATTTTTTCCATGTTATTAAAAGGATTGAGGATTCCTTACATTTTCTTTTTTCTTTCTTTTTTTATAAAGAAAAGTAAAACTGCCCTTAATGCTGGACTAGACTCTGTGATTGTCATGTAAGGTAATGAAACCATTAAATGCACAGTATTAAGAAGAGACGAGATGCAATTAGCCAAGAAATTACTCTGATCTCAGTGACATTTTCAAAAAATCATAATACAATATACATTGCAGGACATGATTGACAGTCTAATCCAGTTTTGATGGAACGTAGTCCACATACTGAAAGTAAAGCAGTACAAGGCCAGATAAAGCTCACAGCTGTGAATCCCTGATATGTCCTTACAGTCTTGTCACCCAGGAAATTCCTCAGGTTTAAAAGATGATGAAAGTATCGACCATTAATGACAGGATCATCTCCTACCCTGAAATAAAATGTACTAATCCCTTTTGCTAGGTCTATGAATTCCTAATATAAATTATATAAACTGTAGTAATTCATCTCTGTTAGCACAGTTGTGTTTGGAAATTGTACAGCAGTCTTTGCCCTATTTGAAATGCCAGATGAAAGCAAGACATGTTCGTTTAAGCTGCAGCATAAAGTAATTTAACACAGGGGACAGAATAACTTCTGGATAATGAGCAGTATATATGTAAAAGAAGGAAGTTCTGAAGTTCTAAAGTGGCCTGATGGATTTATGCCTGATCTTAGAAAGAGGCCAAAAATGTAAATATAGGAAGTATGGTTAAATGCAGGTGCTTTGTTAGACATTTGTAAGATGATTTAATGATTGAGTCATACAGAATACATCCTCTGACTTCAAAGAGACATACAATGGTCATTTATGTCTTACAAATAATTTGGATGGTAACCTATCCATCATTTAAAAATAAGTAATGTGGATCATACTGGATTATACTGCAAGGGGGAAAAAATAAAAAATTAATCTGAAGTGACAAACACATTTGAATTTCTGCAATCCATTTTTGATAGTACATGGGCTGCACATGTCTATGAAGCTGGACTTGCAGCCTTGTGCTCCTGTGTCATTGACGCCTATAGCGTTGGCTAGACAAACAGTCATTGATGAAGTCAGATAGGTAATCATTTAAAGAGCATTCAAGGCATCTTTAAATAATACAAAGCACCAAGCTAGATCTTGGATACTTTTCACATAAGTAATGACAGTACAGAAGCACAAGCTTATTAAAAGAAATACCTGGGATCCATGTAAAAAAGTGAAAATTCTTCAATATGATATATGCATGTTTCAGCTGTGTATACTGCGCTCATGTATAACAGTGTTTACTAGTTTTAAGAGTAAACCCAGTAGAGAGAGATTATTGTTAATGAATAATATTTTCAAAACCCATGTTTGTTGTAGAGGTAATTTTTCGAAAGCATTCCGTGTTTGGTAGCCTTTCTATATGGTGCATCTGGCAAAAGTTTACAGTAGAAATCATTGCACTGCACGTGCACTCAAAGAAGAGCCTAATGTTATTCAGTGCTCTAAGAACACTTTAGGAAGCAGAACATGAGAGACTCAATTCTTTTATGTCTGGCTAACAGTGCTTTTGCCAGTTATGTTCAGAATCATTGCAGTGAGATCAAAGGTAACACCACACTTAAGTTCCCACAACTTGTGGGATTAAAGATATCCCACAGGTATGATGGACTACAACTGGTTCAAGCTCTTCAAATTTCAGCAGGTTTCAGCATAGCTTGAAATATGAACCAAACCACAACTGATCGCATGCCATTCTGAAATCACCTCAGAGAACCCAAAAACCCTCCAAGAAGCAGTAGAAATCTATCCGTCATTTGAAATGTTCAAATAAAAATTCAGTAGATATTGTCAGACCAAAAACCAGAACTCAACTTTGAACATCTACCCAACCTTACATGCAAAGAGGTGACTAATGGATTATGCCACTTTGTGAGTCAGACCTAGAGAAATACTGCGTTTCTATCCTGAGGATTTGATTTATTCAAGCTGTGTAGTACTAGAGAGGAATACAACAGGGTTTGTACGTAGCTTATATTAAATTCAGGGGCTTGTTTGGGGCTTTTTTAAAGTTAACTAAACGCGGCAATTTAATGCAAAATTCTGTTCAAAGGATGTTTGAATCCTAAATAGCCTCCGGATAATTTTCGTTTGTCTGTGTTCTGTTTGTATCGTTCAACACAGACATATTTTTCTATTATCTTATCCTTGAACATTTGGAAATACTATTGACACAAAGCAGAATTAGAAAGCACAAAATGCTGCATCTAATGACAAGATTTTATTGCAATAGTGTTCGTACAAGAATACACTTTAGATTACTATCATAACTAATATTTTGCAATGCTGATAAGAAAATGGCAGAAAAAGAATGCTTCATATATTAGCATCTTGAAACTAGGAATGTAATGAGTACCTTTGATTTCACTAAATTTGGTAGTAATCAAGGGCCATCAGCAGCTCCTAGGAGGATCTCTGCACACCACAGCATCTGATCCTAGTCCAGAAACATCGTAAGTTAGAAAAGTGTCTTATAAAACAGGGCTGCTTATACTGCTCACAATATCTTCCGTAAGTCTACCATGAATTACTTCTTAAAACTCAGCAAGGCTTCCTCAGGGAAGATTTTTCTGTTTCTGTTCTGAGTCAGATACCGTGCAATCTTTACTCACTATTATAAATTAGCTGTGAATGTGTCTTGCCTACACAGCTTCATGTCAGTAGATTCTGTCTTTCCCCTTTTTTTAAAATGAACAAAAATTGAAGTGTACTTCATTCCAAATCAAGGAAAACTGAGAGAACACCTGTATTTCAAGGTCTAGTTTATTCTTATAATATGGGTTTCCCAAGTAGAGAGGCAGAGGAATGAAAAAGAATGTCTTGTGGGTTTGTATAGTAGGTGCTTTTATGTTCAACAACGGTACAATTGCATTCTTTGTTTTTAAGTATAACTGTCTTTATTTGAGGTAAATGAAGATTATCGGCCCAAATTGTTTCAAATTGTTTTTGATTACCTATGCTATAATCTTTAGATGAACAGATACTCAGAGTTGCCTTTTTCTTTTCCCATGTGCACAATGTGATCATGGCTTTCTATTTTTATTATTACTTAGGGAATAAAATAAAAGAGGATGACTTTGATTTTAACTGTTTTAAAAGTAAACAAATATGTTGAGCTTTTTAAAAATAACAAATACATTGACATTTTTGGATGTTTTCCTAGGTTTCAATACTTTGCCATTTATATTCAATTTTTAGGCAATCAGCTTCAATTTTGGCGTAGTAATTTATTAGAGAATCCAGATTCCTTTGAGAAAAATCAAAACTGATGATGCCAGCAGACTCAACATGAGAGTGTAATGCAAATGCTGTTATTTTGCTGTATGAGCATTTAAAGAGAGAGAAAAGGAAGATGCTGGGAGAAAACCTGAATATTTTAGCATGATATGTGCTAATCGTGCAAACTTTGTTTTTCATATTCTTCTTGGTAATCTTAGATTTTTAATACATATAATACTATACGTTATGATAAATCCTAAGGTTTTTTATAAATATAATTGTACACACTGCAAGTTAAATAATTTAATGCCATTTTGGATGTGTAATTCCAGCATCAGCTGCACTAGATATCCTTCTATATCTTTCCCCTTTATTAGTATTGTATGATCTGTTCTTATTTCTGCACCAAAATCACAACAGCTAAAGCCATTATTTGTTAGTAGTTTTTATAAGACATAGATTTCTGATATTAATAGTCTGATAATAAAGAAAACTATAGGTACTTCTACCATCAGTGGTGAAGTAAACGAATTTACTCTAAGGCTAAATAAAGGATAATGAGAAATGCTGTTTATACTTCATTCAGAAGGTAATGTGCAGTGTTTCCATTTGGCCCAAACTCCTAGGGAACTCCAAACATTATTATTTTGCTTAAAAACAAAAAATGATGTATTTACTGTATTCTGAACCATCAGTGATGTTACATATACTACTACAGACTTGGTGATGTGATATCTAAGGTGGGAAAAAGACTAGTGATGGTCTCTAGCCAAACACAGATAATAATAATTCACAGGGTATAGTGCCTGACATTTTCAAAGTTCTGTATAGTCATATGAAAAGCATCAGAAAAAGATGAAAATAATGAATCACTCTCAGTCTAAAAGCATTCTGTGTGCTTCTACAATTAAAAGAGCATAGTGGAAGACCCGAATGCGGTGTTTGGAGGACACGTGCATGTGGAAGGGGAAACCTTGTTCACTTAAAGGCAATGTTAAATATTTTTCAAGATTTGAAATCACTTTTTGGTACATCTGTTATGGCTAATTAATTACTTTAATTTGCTTTAAGTTGTGTACTTGAAGAAGAATAGTGCACGATAACAAGGCTAGGCTTTGTGAGGAAGACCTTTGGTAGTCTGTACAGTGTGCTGCCTCATTACAGAGCTAGTTATCTGCGGGAAGTCTGACATTGAAAGGTACTACACGTCCCATAACACCCTCCCTTAACTGTGATGATTGTAGTTTCTTCCTAAAAGTGATGATTAGGAGAGAGAAAAACAAAACTGAAAGCTGTATGAATATTTCATGTAAATGTAAGCAGGCACTTACTGGACGCAGACCTTGATTGATGCCAGAGTGCCTCTAAATGCCTTGACATTGAAGGGTTTAGACTTCCCTTTCCACAATGACTGCTTCAAGAGCTGCAGTTAATAGAGGAATATAGCCGTATTGCACTGAAAAGCTCTTTATTACTGGCTGATATTAAACAAGACCACAAGCCTTAAGTTTGAGTAAGTGAATCTAGATGCAAGAGTTAGTGGATATCTAAATGAGAGAAGATAGTTAAGGTTTCTTCTCCCTCTGTCTTCCCGTTCTGTAGCTCAATTGCTTGCACCAGTTTTAAATTCCTTCCTATGCTGAAGTGAATCAGCAACACATGAGGGATCAGCCATAAATTGTTTTAGAGTACCTCTGTTCAACAAAGCACCAAATGGAAATGTCTAAACAAGTTCTTATAAGGAGGCAAGCATTTTTCAAACATATTAAAATTAATACAATTATTCAGATTTAAAAACTTAGAATTTTAAAATTTTTCTCAATAAGGATTTTGAAACATTGATCAGGGAAAAATATCTATTCTTTCAAGGATTGGTTTATCGTTTGCTTTCATAGGCACACAAATATCTCTATGCATGTGCTGTGTAAGAGCCCAATTCTGTCATGCTTTTGAAGTGGCCTCTTGAAAAAAGAGTGGCCTTTTTAAATGGAATAGTAATGCATGCGAATAGTTTAGAAGCTGAAATCAGTGTTGTAAAGGAATCATCTTTCAAAATCAATCAAATGAAGGAACGATATTTTGAAAGTTGACACTGAGATGTTTCATAGTGAGTGTGAGATGATGGTCATAATACGTGTTTGCCATCTTTTATTAATAGACAAATCACCCTTTGAAAAAAGCTCTGTGACTACCACACAATTTCATCAGGATTATGGACTACACTTTCCAAATACTTGGTTTTTTTAAGCCTGATTTATAAAATGCCTTATTTCCAGCTCTGCCACATTTAGGCAGAAATTTTAATCAACATGTTAGTAAAGGAAATGGAATGATTCCTCACCAGGAAACATCCATCCTTCTTTTTACACGGTAGAAGGCATCTCTGTTTATACCGCCCATCTCAAATCCAGTACACCATCAACAGGAGGACCGTGGGATCACCTTTTCATCCCCACGCAGGTTCCCTCTGGTGCATAAAGGACTGAATTGGCCCTTCCCAAGCACCCATGCAGAGGGGTGTTCTTAAAGCTCTATTCTTCTTCTTCCAGTAAATTGATTCATAAGGTGGTTTGAGCAAAGAAACAGCTAAGCTGGTTTTGTCCAGCATTATTACAAAAGCTTGAGTAAGTTTTCCATAGAGTTTTTCCACCAAATTGCTAACTATACCACCAGAAGAAAATAAGTGCTTTTTTTATTCTTATTTTTTGTTTGTTTTGTTTTGTTTTAATCATTACAGCCCATCATCTGCTTTGAACTAGATTTGGGCACTTTCACTTAACTTGAGTTTTGACATGAGATGTCCACTAGCTAAAAATAAAATAGAATTAAAATTATATTTCAAATTCTCTTTTACTTGTGACACACTGTAAAAAATAAAGCAAAAGTGAAATAGTTAGGGTTTCTTCTAAAGGAACGTGTTGCACCTTGGCTGTTTAGAGGATATTAAATTACATGTAAACAGAGATTTTTAGCTGCCTCCATCATAATGATCACATCCAGTTATGATCTTTTGTGAAACAAAGGGCCTGTGTTCATTCCTGTTAAAGTAAGCAGGATTTTTAGCTATTGATCTAGCAGCAACTGGATCAGTTATACCAGTTAGTATAGTTTCCAAATTCTCACATATTTAGGAGTTTCTGTATTACCTAAACCATAATGTGAAGAGAAGTGAATGGTATCTCCAAGGGAAAATTGTAGGAGATGCCACATGACAGCCACTGCAATGAGATTTCTTTTTTTCCAACAGCACATTAAAATTACTGATAGTTGTGTATCAGTTAAGAAGGTTTTGAGCACTTTCCAGCTGTGAATTGTCCTTATTTGCCTGCTCTTGCCCACATCTGATTTTGTGTGTTACTGAGATGACCATATATTTTAAGAACACTAAAGCCCATATGCACACTTATGCCCATATAAAAATGTCATACAACACTGATGTTAAGCTTGTGCAGGTGGATCATGACCACAGAGTGAACTAACAGAGCAAAAGTGAGCCTTGGTAATGTTAGAGCCTGGTTGTTTCTAAGGAGGTGTAGTGTGCCAGTATTTTTTATGCTCTAGTGAGAGGGAAGACAAGACCAGGAATACAAAGCTGCATGGAAGAACTTGAAAAAAGACAATTTAATGAATACTGGATCACTTTGTCATTAAAAATAAACTCAGATTTAATC
Organism: Ifrita kowaldi; assembly: GCA_013398055.1. Taxonomy (NCBI): domain Eukaryota; kingdom Metazoa; phylum Chordata; class Aves; order Passeriformes; family Cinclosomatidae; genus Ifrita; species Ifrita kowaldi. The sequence goes on along the minus strand of VZRS01007688.1, from coordinate 762,647 downwards.
TTAATATTTCATAATCAGTCATGCATCTGACTTTAATAACTGTAAACTTGGACTTACATCTTTGTGCACTAAAACTAAGGTTCTAATTACCTACAGATGCAGCCTGTTCCCATGTCTCTTGAGCACGAGTGAAGTCACTCCTGCTACCTGCTGGAACGACAGGTAGATGGTTATTCAGGCAAGAGCAGTAGAATTTTGATGCCATCGTTAGATATTTATGAAAAGAGATGCATTGAATTTTATCTCAGTAGATCAATTTTCAGGACAGAGTTCCTAACAGTGTATTCATAGGCTGGGTACAAAACCAATTTTATCTGCTTCACTGGTGTGTGAACTGTATAAGGAAAGACATCTCTTTACTCTCTGATAGCTTATCTTCCCTGGTGACCATTTATGCGTGCTCTTGTAAATATACATATTTTACAGAAAAAGCTCTTTAAACTATCCTTCGAGATGACCTTGAAATAGAAGCATTTGAATCTTCCAGGAAATTAGCAGCAAAGTCTCTTTTGATAATGACTGGTAGAGTGGGAAGTGCCACTCAAAGCAGGAGTAATAATCAGTGCTGCAAGCTATTTAATAGTACAGGTCTATGACAGAATAAGATTTTTGCAAAGAAGCACACAAAAAGAAAAATATACCTACTCTTCCATCCCTGCAAAGTTTCTTAGGAACTGATAGATTTTTCGAAAACAATTGTTTGGCAAAGTGGGGCTACTGTTTAAAAATATTTAAAGTAAACAACAGGAAACATAACCAGGGTTTTTTTGTCTTGCTGGGCACATAAATACTAACTAAACTTAGTTCTATCAATAGAGAAAATAATGACACATTTCCAAGTGATACACTGAAAGCGTGAAAATATTTATCATGGGAACATAAGGAATTTCTTATTATATCTTAGTGTGTAGCTCATTATCTTTATTTCATTCCTTTTTTTTCCACTTTGTTTTCTCACTTTTCTACCAAACAAAGCTTCTTACAGATGAATCCCTCCAATTAAAATTATAGGTTCATACATTGTAAATATGTATGTGAAGTGAACATTGATATCACCTCGCTTATATCCACTGCCCTAACTTATAAATAAATTCATATATTCTCCTTTTATCTGTACATAAACAGACTTATAACTCCATGCCCAAATTCCCTCACACAGATGCACACTATAAAAATACTCTTCTCTGTAAATGTCTCCAGGCATACGCACTTGTGTCCCTAACAAATGTATGCTTTGCATGTGCACGTGCACGTTTCACAGAGCGCACTTTCTGTGCTCCTCGCCAGCCCACATCAAATGCCTCTTGTTGCTTTTTCTCATGCTGTCTCTTCAGAGATGCCTATATAAAAATTCTCTCATTTCTTTATGTCTATAGCTTGTACTATTCATAGAAATACTCACTTTCTATACACAAGCACACACAATCCTTTCAGCATTCTCTATGTACATATGCAATCTTTTGTAGTAGCAGCTTGACTAACCATGGACTCGTTTTAAGATTTTATAGATAGAACTTTGAAACACACCTCTATAATGCTACAAGGTATTCCTTTTTAACTTCACTAACAGTGTCAAAATAACTCATAAACTGTTTATCAAATGCGCAGGAAGGAACCTAAAAGATAATTGACACAGCAATAACTCACTTATTGCTGTTTTGAATTTTTGAATAGACACCATTACCATGAATTCTGCTCATTATTAACATTTTTGAAAATATGAGAAATCAAAGGCAGGTATCAGTTATGGATACCAATATAAGGTATTGAGCAGTAGCTCTGGGACAGGCGCCCAGAGAGGAACATAGAAATATGGCTTGAAGTTGTGGGAGAGGCAAAAGTTTGGCTGGAACTCGAACTGGCAAAAGATGCCAGGAATAACAAAGAAGGTGTTAGTACGTGAGCAGCAAGCAGAACTACGAGGGTCCACGGCTGAACAAGTTAGTATAAGCTGACAGGTCAATTAAATATGATACAGAAAAAGCTGAAATACTAAATGCTTTCTGTGCTTTGATGTTCAAGGGTAAAGTTAGCCCCCAAGTCCCAGTGCCAAGGAGAAACAACAAAGCAAACAGTGAACCAGTGAGTGAAGAAGAGAGTTAAGAGCTATCTGCAGCTTTTGGACATAAGTAAGTCTATGCGACCTGATGGGATGGGTATGAGGGTGCTCAGAAAGTTAACCAAAAGCACAGCAAAGTCCCTCTGTTTCACCTTTAAAAGGTTGTGGAGAACAAGTCAAGTTCTCAATGATTGGAAAAGCACAAATGTATACCCACCACCCAAAAAGAAGATCTGGGAAACAACAGTCATCTTCAAGTCAGTCCCAGGACACATTATCCCAGGACACATTATGAAATAGGCCCTCATGGAAGCTGTTGCTATGAACGTGAAAGACAAGACGATTGGGAAGACACAATGTGGGTTTGCCAGTGGCTAATGTTTGATCAACTGATTGCCATCAGTGGTGAAGTAACTTGCTCAGTGGATGAGGTCAGAGTAGAGATTTCCAACTGACTTCATTTCAGCTATACATTTGATGCAGCTTCCATAAGTCATATAGAAAACTACACTACGAAATGGGTCTTAGTCTATAAGGACTATGTCTATCACACAGGAGAGAGTGGTAGTACCCATTTAAGAAAAGATGTAAAATCCATGAGTTTGTCTCAGATATGCCATCACTGATATATTATATCTACATAAACAATTTGTTAAACTTTTCTAGAATTTTTCTTCTTTATTCTTGTTTCTAACGAAAAGCTGTAGATTTTTTCATGCTATTCATGAACATAGATGCTACCAAATGTACTAATCAGCAAGAAAATATTGGGAGAAGAACACCAGATATTTTTGTTTGTTTTTATCAAAAGAGCTAGCTGTGAATCGTGTGATAATATTTTTCTTTTTAGTTAAAAAAACCCGATGTATCTCAGGTAGAGTCGATGGGAATCCATCAAATTTAATTATGGTTTGGTTGGGAAGGCTTCTTTAGATAGGGATAAGATGCAGCAACTCATAATAACCAATAGACCAGTTATTTAAGGAGTACAGGACTCAGATATAAGTTCCTGTGACAAATCAGTCAGAACAAGGACATTTACTTCTATGTGTGCACCAAATACCTTTACAGTTGTTTAACTTAGAAAAAATAAGATTTTGTTTCAGCTGTGTTTCTAAGTACAATAATTCCACATGAAAGGTAATGGCAGATCCTTCTCAAAGGCTAGGCAAAAAGCAACCCCACTGCAAAAAAAGGCACAAAGGGAAAGTGAGTTTAGGCTGTGATATCTGTGCTGCACTGACTCTTGTTCAATTACGAATACCCCTTTCTACTGATCAGGCTTCTTCTCTCCAAATGCTTATTAATATCTTCTTTCTTGCTTACTTTTCATTAACATCTCTGTTTTTCAAATTTCTGAAGTAAAAACCTCACTTTGGCTATTTCAGTCACGAAGCTCACTGACCTTCAATGAAGACTGGATTTTGGATCCATTTGGTCTAATGGTTGTACCTTGGGTTCTATAAGCTTTCAGAAATGTTTTGATGCTGACCTCAGACTAGGCTTACATTGTGTAAAGTGTAGAATTTCAGTCAGTCAGCCTAACTTAAAACACTCGAGAGCTGATCATTGGAGCTATGTTCAAACAAAGTTTGAGTGTCTCTAGATGTAGCCAGAGTCTATGAGAGTATTTTACCTCTAGAACTAAATTCTGAAATATTTCATATTTATAACACTTATGAAAGCCCATATTTTTAATGTCTCAATCCTTTGTGACATTCAGAAAATTATTAAATTTGCATAACTAAAAGCAATGAACATCGCTTTAAAATATTTTTTAAAAATACTGCTTTTTGACATCTCTATTTTCAGATGGCATCAACAAATATTCAGGTAGAGAGACAGAACAGGTTTTCTTCATTAACACTTCCATGGATTATCATAGACTAACTGTCATTGCTATGTTATTTGGAAATTTGTTTTTAATCCAGCAGCACCATATTGCTAATGATTGAAACATCTACCAGCGGCATCTTTTCTAACAGCAGAGAAATGCCATGGAATTGATTTTAATTAGCCTTTGGAAAAAAAAGGAATTATGTAGAATTCAAAATCCATTGTTCAAGTCATATGCCAGCCAAGCTGTGTAAGAGGTTTATACGGCTAACTGGACATTAGGGACCCATGTTTGCGTTCAGAATTGCACTAACCATTTAATAGAAAAATGTAAGGGATATGTTTACTTACAGCATATCTATCTAGGTAGTGATTTAATTATGATTATAATTGTAACCAAGAAACAGACACAAAAGCAGAGGCCAAATTCTGTTCTCCAGAGCAAAGTTCAAAAGGACTATAGGGATTTTTTTCAGAGATGAAGAACATTTGTCTGCATCATATGTTAAATATGCCTGCATCAATGCATATGAGCATTCTACGAAAATATGGTTGAGATATTCTTAAAATAAGGTCCATTCCCTGCTGAAAAATACAAATCAGAAAGCAAGTGGTTGACTAATATATCATGCCAGATCCAGAAACCAAAGCCAGATGCTTTATGTATTTCAATTTTTTTAGTAGCCTGTGAGGACAACGAGCAAATTTCCATACAAATGCTTTTCTCTGGCTAAATGATGTGCATTTTTAGATACGAAAATGTTGACATCAAAAGCTGAATAAGCATCGACTTTTTTTGCTGATCTACAGGTATTTGGATAATCCGACCACATGGAGTACAACATTAAGAATTCTGACATGCACAACTGAGCTTAAAGAATTTTAGGTTTCCAAGTGAAGATTTCACAAAACTTCTTTTAAAAATACAAGACAGTGCAAGTGTTAAAATGAAGAAAATGTTCTGAATTGCAATAGAAGTGCCAACCTAGTAAGATATTTCTCATTGAAATGTCATAGTTATTTAGGAGAATACTGAAACACTTATTAAATTTATTGCACTTATGCTTAAACAATTATTTCCACTTCTGATAGTTCAGAAACTCTGATCCCAGTATTTTTTCTGCATATTTTGCTACAGGTCTTGCTGGAACTCTGTGGAAGATTTGCTTTGGATAACCAAACCCGTCTGTCTGAGTTCAAGATTTATTATGTTTATTACCCATACTTCATGACAAACAAATGTCAAAGTCAATTGCATAGGAATTCTGTCTTGTGATCTGGTGAAAAAAATTTTAGACTGCTTCAAAAGAAAACGAATGGGGAAAGAAGTTAGACAAGGACAGAAGGCAAGTAAAAAATAGAAGGCCCAGATAGAGGTTAAAATCATCACCTGGTATACTGAAGATCCAAGTGTTTAAAGATGGTAATTCTTTCTGATCTGGAAAGTCAGTTACATACTGGGACTATTAAAAGCAGTTTCAAAAGTCAAGTTTTGAACATCCCCAAGGATGGGATTTGCTGAACCTCCCTGTACTACCTGTTTCAGTGCTTCCCTTTTCTTACTGAGGGTTTATTTTATTTCCCCCTAATATCCAATCTGAATTCATCTTGCTACTGCTTCCAGTTGCTGTGATTTGCCTTTGCATGCATACCTCTCTCCTCTGAGAAGAGTTTTAGTTCCTTTTCTCCATAACTCCCCACAAGGTACAAAAGACTGCAAACAGAAGCCAGTCAGCCTCTCGCCTGCAAGCTGAACGAAGTTGCCTCAGCTTCTGTGTATGTTTGCACAATTCATTCATATATGTGTATCTATCATGTGCTCCAGTCTCATACCTGTCTTGGTGGCATTCTGCTGGACTCTCTCCAGTTTCTCACTCTCAAGGGAACTGAACAGCACATTGCACTCAGGTTCAGCCTCATGGATGCAGGAATTACCACTTCAGCTCACTGACTGCATTCGTGCCCACAAAACCCTGTCAGTGCTTCGTGGTATTGCCTCAAGGGCACGTCCAGGTTGTTGTCCATCAGAGCCCCCAGACTACTACTGCATTGCTAGTCAGTCTGAAACACATGCTGTTGGATGGGTTATTCTACTCCAAGAAGGATTTTGTATTCTTCCTCTTCTTTATACGACTGGAAAAGATTTCAGTGAGGACTTCCTCCTTAATATGCCCTTTTTTTCTTGTAAGAGTCCTAGAATATCCTTGAATTAAGACAGCATTGTGGAGTCATATGGACTTAAAAATACTCAGAGCAATTAGGTCTCTGCTCTTTCTGCAAACTTTGACACACATGGTCTTTCTATCGTTTTGATATTTTATCTAGTAAAGCTTTGGGAGGGATGCAATAGAATATCTGATTTTATATCTGTCTGATTTTTTTGGTTTTTTTACTGCTAAGGTTGCCTTCTTACAAAAGCGTTTAATCCAATATTCCAACCAAGGGTAGCCCTTTTAAATATAACACAGACAGGCAGCTGCTGTCTTAAAATGCAAGTTTTAAACCATCTGCTATCAGTGACATCTGCCCATGTTCCAATTGGTAAATGCTCTTCCTTTTTCTTCTGGAACGCTGCTGCTTTTTCTCACCTATTGCAAAAATATCATACAAGCCTGGCACTATTAGAAGAGTTTCCCATTCATTTCTATTGCAAGCCCACAGGAACCCGTGGATAATGTCACTGTTTGGCAGCTGGCTTTGCATATTTACATATATATGGATAGATGGATTTTCTTTTCAGTGTTAATTTGAAAAGGAATTTAGAGGACTGACACACAGAACTTTGGTGCTAGTTTAATTTAAATTGTTGAAGCAAAATAAAATAGCAATCTATCAAGTCAGTTCTCTTAGGCAGATTTTTCCTTAGAGCAAAAATGACCATCTTAGGAAGTCAATAAATCAGGTCTCAGTTCAGTCTCTTTGGAAGCAGCCTTGTTACACAGACGAAGCTGAGGTGCCCTTTGGACATAAAGCTTCTCCTGAAAACAACTAGGGAAATGCTTCACCAGTGTTGCACTGTGCTGCAAGATAGGGTAAAATACATTTCTATCACAAGGCTTTTATCAGTATGACTTCTGTTTGCAGAATCATTTTAGTCCCAAAATGTTGGCATCAAGCAGCACATAAATCACTGAGAAGAGGAAGCAAAGAAATGTTCTCAAATACTGTAGATCAGAACGTATCCATAACTATTATGAATGAAAGGGGTGGTGGGGGGGGTGGGGAGGGAGAAGAAGCAAAAAGCAACTAAAAAACCTAGTATGTTTATTTTTATTGTGTCAATAGCCATGATCCTACTTAATTTTACCTCAGGAAATAGATGAAAAATTAAACTGTACAAATGATGGGTATTTCACTCAACAAAGACGATCAAAAGTTATGACGTCAAGATCTGTTCAAGCAGCTTGGGAAAACCTTTGCAAAGACGATTTACTGGCCTACCTCATATTTTCAAGATTCAGCTTTCCGGCTTGCACTTCCTTTCTAAGAACCCTTTAAAAATCTTGATTCTGTTTGTTAATTTGCAAATTAAATTTAAAATCCAATATATTATTTCTACTTCTCCCCATTGTGTTTTACCTCATATTGCAAATGCTGTAATCAGAGGTGAGTAGAGTGTGCAAATATTTTTGAAAAATAAATGTTTTCTGCCTAAATTTAGACCTTTAAAGGAACCTTGAGTATTTTAGACTATATAACAAATTACAATTTTTACTTTGTTGACCTGACAAAGGTAAATTATGAACAAGTCCATAAAAGAAGGATTCATAGCAGGAAAAATGAAAGACCGCTGAGTAGGAGAGGTGCTAATGGCCCTTACAGTAATGCAGCAGCAAGAAACTTAACTCCAGAGAGCTTTTCACAATTCTTTTAATATTTCTTTTTCTTTATCATAGCATAATACCTGGCTTGACAACAGAAATGTTAACAGCTAGGGCTCTATTCTTCAAAATGTCATGCTCTATTAACACTGTTTTTCTCTGGGATTTACCCTGTCAAAGAAGGAATCACCAAGGAGTAAGGCCTATGGTTGTCTTATCACTAAATCCCTCTTCTCAGTGATGCACAAATGACTAAGTACTTTTGGTGCCTTTTCAAGACAGAAAGTCAAAACAGGTCAGTCTCAGGTTAGGGTGATAGGAACCTTGTCCTGCACATGCCAGGTGTTTTATATGCCAAACAAACACAGAACTCTCAGGCATTTAAAAATAAAAAAGTATGTAAGTCATAAGTGCATGAGGGCAGCTCTTCCTGCTGTCATCTTGTTTAAAGTCATTTGACTACGTGCAATTGTACATGACGAAATACCTCACACTGACATGCTTGTTTTACCTGTGCTTCTGATGTGCATTAACATGGGTGTTGTACTTTGCAGGATGTGCAGCTGTGCTTTGCTAGGGTTGTCTCCTATGCAGTGATGCAAGGTGTGCCTCACAGCCAGGAAAGGAACGAGATGAGGCTCCTGAGTGGATCACTGCCCCTGTCCTCACCCATAGTTACACACCTTAACTGCATGCACTGCAAGGCTTACACAGGAGCTTGCTCTGAGACCACACTGCTCAGAAGTATTTGCATACTAACAAAGTGAGCAGTGAGGTTAGGCACCTTGCGTGCTGCACCTTGCGTGAAAGGACTGAGGGAGGCTATGTTTGCTGCCAAGTTGAAAGTATCTTACTTTTTTTCAGGCTCTGCACCTCCAGCATTTGGACTGGCTACTCAGGATGAGAACTTAATCTGATCCACAGCATACACAGTCTGTGGAGGAAAAGAATTGCAGCAGAAGTCAAATTAGGAGGCGCTTATTGATAATGCAGAGTTGTTACATAGAGTGCTGAGTAAATACTGGGTTTGGAAAATGAAGTTGGAAGTTTTACTTTTATTTTCATTTGACTGAATCATATGGGACTATGTTTGGACAGAGGGTCTTGGCTTCCTCCAATAATTATCAGTAATATGAATGCTAGGAAAAATGGGAAACATGGATGTGAACTTGGGGGGGAAACCTGTGTGTGAGCAGCTACATGCAAAGACAATTTTCTTCAAGATAGGGACATAATTGTGAATACCATCTACTTAAAAGTTACTCCTTTTCCATTTCAATCCTTTAATTTTCTATCCTTCAAAATATTCCTTCTCCCTAAAATATTTCTTTGCCTAGAATCTAGGATTTAATACTTACATGGAGGCTTTGGAGATTAATTTTTGGACACTTAATTTCCCCTACATACTAGTGGCAAGAATCTCTTTCTTACATCAGTTTTATACTGGAAAAATGCTGAGCAACAGTCAAATAAAGTGCTTCCTGTTTTATATAAGTAAGAAACAAATTGGACCAGCTATTTGGATGCAAAGATACATCTTAAGGAGAATATATTGGAATAAATGGAGAGATTCTTAATAAGGGAAGAGAGGGTGCACTTAATAGAAAGAGCATATAGAGACCCTGACTGTGGCTAATGTGCATAAAAAATTCAGCCTGTCAGATCCTCACTTTTCTAATTCAGTAATCTAAATAATTTATTTGACATTTTAGCTCAAGATGACCTTTCTTGGGAAAAAATTACTGTTTTAAACTTTTAGCAAGTGCAACCACTGCAGAGGAATGCTGTTGAAGTCTGCATTTTCCCAAACGAGTAAAGGTTAATCTTGTACAGCTCAAACACATTTTTGACCCTTTTAAACCAGTTCACAAAAGTAATTTAATTTTTTTAATATAATTTCAATTATATTCCAATATTTGTGTTAAAAGAGCTTCCTCCCCTCCTCCTTTTTTTTATGTTGCTTGGAAGCCATTACCCAAGTGTTCTGATGGGTTTAGGCAAAGGACTTGTTTTGAATGACTAAAGGCACCGTTCTACCAAATGTTACTCATAAAGAAAGTTCCATAAATCAAGTGAAAATGCATGGTAGATTAATAGGTGAGTAGGTTAAAACAGCCACTAGTAATAGCAAAAAAATGACTGTCCAGAGGTTCACAGTTCCCAGATTGGTCACTTGACTCAAGTAATCAGCCTCAGAGCTATGCCACAAAAAATGATCATGTCTGTCTGTCCCTGGATTCTCTTCCTCTAACTAAACAATCCTATATTTTGCAGAGGGCATTTCGATGGTTCCACTAAAGGACATTTAGTGTAATTTTACTTGGCTATTTCCGATAATTTATCTAACTTTCCGACAGGTCACTAAAAAAATCTTTCAATGTAAGGATTAATATACCCCCAATTGTACATAATAAAGGCTATAATTCTCTCAGGGTGTTCAGGTGACTTTATAGGGGTACATTATTTATTATCGAAAATGTGAATTTGCTAGAATGGCTGAAATATCACAAAGGTTTTAGAGTCTGTGCAAAATCTGCAGTGCAGCTGTCAGCTATGAGAGGACCTAAGTAACCAGCTATCAAAAGAAAGGATGACCAGCCCTACTTAAGTCTCTCCTGAGACAAAAATGCAGGGTTTAGTTTTGTGTTCTAATTGGATCTTTTCACCCCATGTTATTTTCCTCCCCTAATTTGCATCATTTGTGTGGTTTCAGATCATCATATTACTCATATTGGTGTCCAACTGGAGTAATTTCAGTGTAGTCAGTATGAAGCTAGTGAAAGTTTGATGTCAGAGGAGAAGCAGTACACTCATCTCTGCTGTGATATTCTCTCCTCGTGTCTCACTGATGTCAGTTAGTGCTTTCTTTTCTGACATAACAGTGGGGGTTTGATCTGATACGCCCGCACACACCAGTCAAAAACTGCTACAAAAACAGGGAGCTGAATGATCAGTGAGGCTTATGTTCCTAAGGCATTTTGGCAGTTTTAAAATCCAATGTAAATGTATTCAGCCTCTTACAGGCTTTCAGTATTATTAACTCTTAATTAACAGTACTGGGATTATCTATCTTGCAGATAGTGTTGGAATTGCAGATGCAACTTTGCAGGAGTTTATGATGTCAGGTGTGATACTATATGGAAGACTGTATTACTTCCAGGGACAGCTTGTCACTCGAAATAGTGTGGCTGTTCTCATACCACACAGGGATAAACCTAGTGAACCCTTCAGCTCTTGGTACCACGCTAAAGCACGACAATCCAGCCTACATTGCTCTTCCACACATTGCAGTAACAGGAAGCACCAGGCAAAGCCACCCCAACACAGCACAGGGTGAGTTTATTGTAGCTCTGGCTAACTCATGAACAGTTAGAACACTGCCTATGCATCTATTACAGTTGCTCCATTAACCAGGAAAATGGAGACTGTACTTATTATATGGGAGCTAGCCACATTCACTTAAGGCATTCCCACTGGCTGCTTTAAGGCACCCAAGTTTACAGAAGATGAGCCACAGTTACTGGAAAGGCAACATTTATGCACTGCTTGTATTTCTCGATCTCACATGCTTTCAGCAGCTCTCAGCCTTCTCAGACAGATGACCAGAGAGCCCAGCCTTGTGCAGTGGAACACCATGGGGCTGTGGTTTGTGCAGTGTAATTCATGCAGTGTTACATTGCACTATATTTGTGAGATGTGGATGGTTTGCACTTTATGCAAAATGTAAAATGTCATGGAAAAAGAGAAATAGAAAAATTCATAGCCATTAGGCAGTTACCACTCCACTGTTAAACTTCTCCAAGAAAGAAAATCTTCTGTTTCATAGTTTTAATCAGTGTTATGCACTGAAATCTGTTAAAAAGGGACTGATTTTGAGAAAATTAGATTGGACAAATAGGATTAAATTGAGAATTCAAAACTGAACGTGTACTATTACTAACAGGAAAAAAGCCCGCTTTGAGCACTTTACTGGGTAAAGATAATGAAAGGGAACTGTGAGCAGTAAACTGCATACACTGCCATATGAATTTCAGTGCTGTTTGGCGTGATTGCAAAGTGAGTGACTGCATGACGAAGCTCTGGTATATTGGTATTGGAGAGAGGGGAGTCCTGCTCTCTTGCTAAAGCTGGCCTGAAGGTGATGTCACTGATTATTAGTCCTGGTTACTTGTTCTGTAAACCTTATACTAATTTTGTGTCTTCCTTTCTACTTGTGCCTTTTAAAGAGGTATGAACTATTTTAGACTATAAGAGCGATAGAATTTCTAGGGACGTGTAGTATTATTTCCTAAACCAATGGATAGTATTAGATTGTATTAGTAGTCTCATTAACATTTAAAGTGTCCATAAATGAACAGTAAGTTTCAGACAGGATTTAAGTTTGAAGTTATTTGTTCTTTAATTTTAGAAATGTTTTTCACTCATGATTGAAGTATGAAGCAACTGTAGCTCTCTGTCCGGAGAATACCTTGAGAAGAACAGGACTACTCTTTTTTTTCTCTAAGCTCTGACAGGGTTTTTTTGTTATGTAAATTGTTATCCTGGAATCCATAGGCTGAGACAGCTGCCAGATCCTAATGATTTCTGAGGACCTCGAGTCTGGATTTGAATTAGCAAAGATTAAATGCTTGTTCCTCTCATTACCAGTTCTCTATAACATCTAGATTTTCTGTGTTGTAAACCTGTTGCTGTTGCATAGAGTACCGAGGCTCTGGGAATGACTTCATGATAAAATGGTAATGAAATTATGTTTAAATCTCCTTCCTTGTTTCCATCCTCATTATGCAAATTACATGTCTTAAAACTGTCTACTTATCACTTATAAGTTTGGCTAGTTCTCACATGACTTTTCCTGAAAGATGTTTCTAAACATCTTTTTCCAAATTGATTTTCTTTACCCTTATTTATTTCCTATGCATTTATGATGACCGTGAATTAAGTAAAAATGTCTTAGGGGCTTGGTGGTGATGCGGCAGATGGTGATGTTTATTCTGAAGTTATTTAATAGATGTCTCAATAGTCTTCATGGGGAAATATATGGAGAAAAGGTGCCAAGATACATACAGACTGGTCTACAGTGCTTTTGGATACTGATGCTGAAGAGCACTTCTTGGTATTCCCATATCCAATTCATTTACCTGTGCAAGCAAGTTGTATTAAGGAAGATGGCATTATTCATCATGTTTATTTCCAACATGCAATGAAAATACAGAATTCTTAACTCATTAGTTTCCATGCGGTGCTGGGACTCTTCCCTTAGAGGAGATAATAAAAAATGCAGATAAGGCCATTTGTCAATTGAAAGGAGCAAGAGGAAAGTATTACCACTTGGTACATGAACTCACAAGAAGGAAACCAACAAATCTATTCTGTCCCATTGCGTAAGAGGGAAGGTTCCAGTCCTCATTTGTAGCGGGGACACCATGTATTTCTGAACATCCATTAAAATCTCTATTGTTCCTTAGGTGTTGGGCAGAGATATGACCTTACATTTGAGGGCAGTATAGCACTCAAAGGTCTGGCATGAAGGACGGTTAGAAGCACAATAGATTGTTATCTGCTTCTCCCCAAATCATTTGGTTAAGGTCAAGAAGCTGCTTGTAAACACATAGTATGATTTCCTAAAAAGGCATCTCATTCTTTATCCCAATGAATGGCACCGTGACACATAAAGGTCAACCTTAGTGACCATTAAACGAGCAGCTACTTAAGACTGAAAAGCAAAACTGGCTTCCAGATGCAGCTGGGAAAAGGCTGTAACCAAGAACTCAGAACATTCCTGATGTCTAGGAAACACAGGGTCTTAATCAGATGCTGAATCCCAACAGTGTGGTTTAAGATACACATTGCATGTCTGCATTTCTGTTTCAAACAGCTTATCAGGTTAATATTGCATGGTATTAAAAATGCTGTTCTGTGCTAAAATTGTTGTAAAAGTGATAGGAGTCTGAAAATTGTGTTAGATCCAGGTTTGTCATATGACTGAATCTCCTAAAATGTGAAAATTCAACAAAATTGTTCCATTTCCAGACACTTTGTTGTTTTTATAAAACGATATAAACAATACTAAAACTAATTTGTGGCTCAAATTACCAGAATATTCATAAGTAACATGTTTGTGGAGTATTCTACTCCTAAGGCAGAGGGGACATTCTTGCATTTCTGCTGCTCATCAGTAAAGAGCACTGTCATAACATCTCTACTTGGCGAGGTGAAGTGAGGCACTGGTGGTGTCAAATCTGAGTCCTTTCACACAGCTCAGACTTGGGTAGTTATCCTGGCTACCTCATTTAGGTAGCTGGCAACCTTAGTTGAAAGAGAAGAGCTAGTCAGGAGTACCCAACTTCTAATTTCCACAACAGTTTCAGAGGACTCATATCTTTACCGTGCAATGTTAGCCAGCTAACAGCCTGCGAAACCAGATGCCTAAAATCTGTTTAACTGCTAGGAGTTTTAGTCTAAAGATGGTCTAAATAACCACTAAAGATAAGTGTCGTTAGTTAAAACTTTTGCCTCTCTGATACACATATGAGTCTATATACCTGTGCTGTCACTGAAGAAACAGGAATTGTTGAGCACTTGCTGTTTCTGATCTGTGATGGATGATAGTAGTTGGTATTTTTTTGTTATGACCATCACAACTTGAGACTGTGGGGCACAAAACATTGACCTCAAGCCCTGCCTGAAAGTTATTTACAAGATACTTATACCTCTACACAATGTGGAAGTGTCAAAAAACATTTTTTTATCAGAAGGCTGTGTTGCACTGCTGTGCATGAAAGAGAAAAAATTAGTCTGGATTTCAACCTCTTAAATGGAATTACATAAAGTGTGAGAGATGGAATGAACTGTGATCTATATAAAATAAACAGAGAATGTGTGGATAACTAGAGAAAAGAATTTAGTCTCTTATATCTACAACACGTTTAATTTCAGTCCATAGTGGTAGCAATATAAAGTTATTATAAACTGCTAGCTTCCTGGAAAGCTGAGTGAAATAAATCTGGTGACCTCGGCCCAGTTTACACTGCCAAAAAAATGATCCTTTTTCATTTTAGATACTCATTGGCATCCTTTTTGGAAATCTCCTTGTGTCACAGCCTGGAAAGAGCTGAACTGTCTAATAATATGTGAAAGTGCATCCTCCTTTCCTAGCCACCTTGATAGGAGTCTGTCAGTGAAAAGTAAAAGAAAGTTTTCTCCCTAGGGATATTAACCTGACCCTTTTCCTTGGCTTTCAGGGAGCTTTTTCTGTACACTAAGTGCATAGCAGTCCCCATGTTCAAACATAGATGCTCCACCTGGAAATATTTCATTCTTTCCTAGGAATTGTGTTCTCCTTATTTCTCTGTCGTCAATACTCCTGCTTTCTTATTTAATGCAAGAATATGGTGGGACATACAGGTTCATATGAAGTTAATCTTGAGGCTGAAGTAAACTTTTGGCCTAAAATTCTCTTCCAAGAGGAGAAACATGAGAAATAATGCCTTAGCTTAAGCTCAGATGTCTGCTTGGGCTTTTGTGCAGCTGTAACAAATTATTCACTACTTTACTTGCAATCAGACTATTTGATCTGCTATTTGACGGATAGCCCAGTAGGTAAAGAAAACCACAGATAAGCATTGTCTTCAAACTTGTTACAACAGGTCATGAACCAAAAATGAGAATGATCACATGACTTCTATTAAACTGAAAAAGGTAGCACTCCATTGAGCTAGGCTTTACAAAATTTATTAAAACCACTTAGGATGCAAACATTAAAATACCCTACAGCTGATGTCAGCATTCTTCCTTTGCACTTTATTGAGTGGGAAAGGAAATCCAGCAGGGTGAAAATTTGTGGACAGGCTTAGTGATTGCTGAGGGATTAAAAACCCGCAAAATACAGTCACAGACATAGGCACACACCCTCCCAATACTTTCATTTCATTTCCCTTTTTTTTTGTTTTTGTTTTTGTTTTGTTTGTTTGTTTTGTTTTAATTCCCCTGTCTTTTCTTATATGGATACTTGGTTTGATTTGAGAGATGGAGCTGGCTTACAAGAAGGCAACATTTTTAACCAAGAGTTGCATCAAACCAAGAACATTTCTGAAAAATCTTCACTGGACTACTTGTTCAGGTCCTCTGAAAAACTTGCCTATGAGGTAGTGTGTGTTTACACTGCATTTTCTCTGAAAAAAAACAACAGGACAAGCATGTGGCAAAAACAACCAACAGACTAAAGCTTTGACACACATTTGGAGAAGATGGTTTTCACCTGAAGACAATAGAGAGTGCTTTTAGACTGAAGGCATTCAGCCTATTCTCTGTTATTCAGAAAGAAACAGTAATATTTCTGGTCCACCCTGCAAGCTGCTTCTCCTCCACATGGCACTCCTCCTTCTACACCAAAACCCCCCTCTCCTGCCAGTCACACTTAGCTTAAAAACAATTCGTTGTGGTTTGCTATTTTATTTTTTCAGACAGAAAATGTACTGTTGTTCTGTACATGTTTTCTTGCTGTCATACTTTGCAGACGATTTTCTTCCTATTTTCAGAGGCCTGAATCTGCCTTTGGTCACACTATTTGCTCCTCTATGGTCACCTCTGAGAAGATTAACCCTTTCATTAAAAAAGCTTGGCCAGGGTCAAACTACCGCCTGGCTCTGGACTCTTACATCCCTTTGATCTCCCAGCTATGGAGAAATTATTAGCAAATTCTAAGCCTTCCCATGTGATTTGTTTTTGTAAATTTGTAGAAATTATTCCTAATCCTATTACGTGGCCGAGGGCAAACCTGCATTAAATATATGAGACTTTTTGTTATGTGGCAGATGGATAATAAAGGAATGCTGAATGCAGCCCATACCAAGTTATGGGAATCTGGACACTTCATCAGCATTCACTTAATCCTCTGCCATGGCCTACGCCTTTGATGAATGCTCTCATTTATGACCACTGATGCCACTCACTTAATTTCTGAGGAGAAAAATAATACCTAGCTGTTAATGTGAATATTTGAGTTTATAGCTGTACAATGAATAATTGTGACATTATCAAGGGAACATCTTCTTATACATTATTCACTTGTATAGACCACATTAACCAGAGAGAGGAAACTTTCAGTTTTGCATCTTCCATCTTCTTTGGAAGATAGGCATCCTGCAGACAAAAGTCAGTGTCTTAACCCAAATTCTAGCTGACAGTCCGTATCGGCCCTCACTATATTTTGCTCATTGTGGTGCCAATCTCCTATCTCACCAATGACATTTTTTCAAAGAAAGAGTGGATTTCCTAGAGACTCTACCCCATGCAACTTCCATGGCTTTCTATTGAATAGGAAAATGTATCCCTCCTTTTTTTGCTTTACTACTGTTGCCATGTAGCATGTCTGTAAATTTAAGCTGAAAATTAAGACAGCACACAGTTTTTGTTTGTACTTTATAAAAATATGTGCCCTGTATTAATAATGTTCTTTTCATGCATTTTAAAAACAAAACCAAAACTCATAAAAAATCTAAAATCCATAAAATGAAATCTTCAGAGTTTCTCATTCTTCAGCTTACAGCTTTCACATTCAGAACCACAAATATTAAGGTCTGTAAAATATATTAATTTATTTTGTAGCAATCTGTGTTTTCTTGAGGTAGGTGGGTTTTTTAAGGACATTTATAATATATCTGATGTCTCTTCAGGTTTCCTTATTTCACTGGGGAGAAAATGTGATTACAACCCTAAAGTAAATATTATTTTTAATTGAAAATGCTTCCATCTTTTAAAGTGTATTTATTTACTTTTCTAAGTGTATAGCAGAATTTAAGAGTAGGAGTTTGCTATGTTTTTATCCTCCTTTTCTGCAAGTGTGGTAATTTTAGTTGGTATTTAATGGTGCTAAAATTCTAAAAGTAGAACCCTGCTGTCCCTTTTAGTTTGCATGTATAAAATTCAGAGGTAAATTGAAGTTCTGGTAAATCAACAGTGTGAGAAATGTTTCTAGATATAGTAAACTGTAATAAAAAAAACCAGTTAAACATCTTTTCCTGGTGGGAGTTTTCACACACTGCAACTAATTTGCTTGAATCAACTAGAATATTCAACGGGAATAAAAATGTGTAGTTTATTTATTTATAGTAGGTTTATTGATCACTACTTTAAAATGTAGCGTAGCAGCCTAACAGGACTGACTGCTTCAAAATGAATATTCATAGGGGTCCCGTGTGGAGTAGCTGCTTCAGTTATCCTCTTCCATACTGTCACCTCCTTTAACACACACACACTGTACCAGGCACATGCAAGATTCTGCACACACATTTTATTTTGTATGTAGCGAGGTGCCTGTCAGAACACGGAGCACTGTCAAAGTGGAGGGTTTTATCTGGAAAATGGATTGTAATACCTTGTGCAATGTGTCCATATAATTATAATGATCCAGTATCTATTTTTTAAGGTAGAAAGAAATGCAAACTGCCCTGTGATTGTAAAATGATACAATGATGAAAGATTACAGCTTAATTCACTTCAGGGAGAGCAAGGCATGGCCTTAATTTAATATCATAATGGACTGAACTAAATTCTCACCTTCTTGTATCTCTACACTGATTTCAGATGCTTTTGTTTCCCTCTCCCCTTGAAAATCCCTAATCCAAACATTCCCATGAAGTCACAGTATTATTTCTAAAATATTCAAATTCCTCTTAGACCGAGATTTTGGTAAAAAAATAAAGTAAGGCATAGATTTACACAAGTAGAAAACAAGAATATCAAGCCTATTAACAGTAGGTCAAATCTTCCAATCCATGTTTTAGTGAAAATCTCTGTAATTCCAGTCAGATATTTTACTTGACATAAATAGCCAAAAAACTGACACAGCCCCCTCGCCCGCTAAAATTATAGTATAAACAACAACAAAAATTTTATTGAATACATCTAAATTGAAACGCAAAACTGACAAAAAATACACTTGAATGGACTTTAAAGGTGGTGGGGGTTATATATCAATAGTTACTTAGATATTTTGGATCATTCTTGGTATAAGTAATGGCCAAGTAAGGCAATCCAGATTGGATCAAATTTTGGAACTTTTTCAGAATATATGGGGTTTGAGGACTAAAATCACCATGTATTTTCCTCACCAGCATGATGTCAATGGAAACCTGTAACATTTACCTGTGGTGGAGCCAACCTCTCTGGCAGTAAATGTCAAAAAATCATCCTTTATTACTATAATAAGAGTATAAAAACTTCATTATATATGATTCATGACCAGTATCTGGGGATTACTTGCTATAGCAGTTAAGGCTCTACTGAACAGCCAGACAGTGGTCAAACTCCCTGTTTGCTACTGAGTACAGATTACTATAAGATCACACTGTTACATATAAAATGTGCAAAATGTCCTCCATAAACTATATACTGGAGGTGATTATAAAAGAGAGCAGGGGTAATATAAATATTTTTGTTGTTGTTAGTACCTATCATTCAGGCTGGCAGCTTGAACATTTTATTTTTCAGAAAGTGTAGGGGGTGTTTACATTCTTTTTTACAAGCTGGCTGGTACAGACTGGAAGGCTCTTCATTGAGGTTTTCCTTACAATTTTAACACTCCTCTTACAAGGTCTCTTTGAAGAATTTCAAGTGAGTCTAAACAAAGCCCTGGCTGAATGTAATATTACTGTAAATGAGTGCATTCCTTTCGTACCTGGGATGAGAAGGTAATGAAAGCATGCTGGTGTCATGGCTCCAATCTTGCAATCAGAGGATCTTGCTTCAGTATAAAGCAAAAGTAGGAAAGGGGAGCTGCAGAACCAAGAGAAATCTCACCAACCAAGGTACTGGCTGTTTATGACTGGGCACTGAAAGCAAAGTGAAAACGGCCCGCTGCCCACCTCTGTGGATTTTGTGATCACAGAGCAATACTCCAAACCCAAAAACTGAAACAAATACTTTCACTGGAAAGCAAAACACACTTGTGGCTTCTTTCTCATGAGTCTGTTTTCCGGTGTGATTGTCTTTGAAGCATACAGCCTATATCATGTGCAATAAATTATACTTTGCTGTAATGTTGCCTTGCTAAAATATGCTAAGAAAGCTTTGAGCAATATTTACAAATAGCTTAAGTGTCATAACAATACACCCACCACTCAGGCTTCCATCGATTTTACTGTAATAAGAATTGTAATAAAGGATACCACTTTTAAGTATTATGAAAGTATTCTGTATAAAGAAAGATAATTGGGAGAAAAATCCCTAAAACCTATATCAAAATCATTTTTCAAATTCTACTATCACAGCTGTCAGAAAAAGTAACCACAATCTCTCGTCTAAGAGGAATTATCTGGTTCTGTGCTGTTGCTGCTTGTCTTTCTTTTTGTCCCATATAAGTAGTTAATTTACTCATAAAGCTCAAAGCTCAGCTACTGCCACAATCAAAAAAAAAAAAACAAAAACCAAAAACAGGTTGCTATAAATTGAGTTACACTACTGTAAAGAACAACAGCCTTACTTTCCCATTCAGAATAAAGTTCCATCCTGTATACCAAATGTTGAATTCTGCTGCCTTTTACATGAGTGTAAAGCTGTTGTAATTCCTCTGCCACAGACAGAAGCCATTCAAATTAACAGCAGTTCAAAAGACGGAAGACCCAGACCTTCCCTCGAGCATTTGGAAGTCACTCCAAAATATTTATTAATGAATACTTCTCTTGCATCCAACTTTAAGTTTTTAAGACCTTCCTTAGAGAAAGTAAGAAAGCCATTTGAAAACAAGCTCAGCCTTTTTTTTTTCCTATCCACTTTTATTTTTATTTGCTATTTTTAATGGAGTGTGGAATATGCCTGCCACACTGTCAGTAACAAAGGCCTGTTTCACCTACAGGCATCAATGAGTGATATGGGGTGAATTTTGCTTAGTTTTCTTCTAGCAGGTTACTATAGCTGTCGATCCACACCACTTAGGTCTTGACAGAAACATAATCATGTTATATGGGTATATACGGAATGAGTAGTTAAAGTATATTAGAAAACATATACACTGAAGTGGATCATTATTTTCAGTCTAAGAAAGCAAGGCACAAGCTGAAGGCTGTTTCTCTAGTTGAAGCTTGGTGTTGTTTGGTTAACCAAAAGGAAATATGGTGTAATCTAGAGAACTCATGCTCCACCTCCCAAACATATTGTCTGCTTTTCTACTATAATGGATCTATGAATGCAGTGACTTCTTGAACCCTTTCTCTAAAGCCAAAAGTTGCACTTGTGAAAGGAAAAGCTTAACCACTCTGGCCACACCAGTGTCAGGTTCTCAAGTCTGACACTGCCAATAGGCATTACATTCTAGCTGCATTTTTAGCATAGCAACTGGGGATAATATAGTCAGGTGAAATCTAAACTAATTTACCCCACAGTCAAAATTCTTCCAAAGACCAATATGTATTTTGATATTAATAGCAATGTTCAGATCTGCTGCCCCCCTACCATTACACTGACATATCTGTGGAGATTATTAATTTTTTTTTCTGGCAAAAGCAAGCAAACAGATGTTTTGTTTTACAAGTTAGGTGTACAAGTAGGTTTACACACAGTTAACATAACTTTCAGAAAATAAATAGCCCCTGCATTTAATAAGCAGCAGACAAGAATTGTCCAGTAAATTCCAGGGCAGAGTGTTTGTTCAGATGAGCTACAAAGCAAGCTGTGATGGAAAGGAACGTGTAGGTCCCTGTCTAGTATTAAATTTTCAGTCTTGATGTGATTGTATTATTTTATCTCTGTGAATTTAGCACGTTTGATATATGGTTATAGCCCAATAAATGTAACAATAAATATCACATTTGTATTCAATTTCAGAGGTCTCCTTCCCTCCCTCACACCAGCAGCAATGGGTGTGATCTTATAAGGCTCTGACTGTAAATAATCTGGTTAAATGCAAGGTTACTGGTGCACTGACAATATAGAGAGTCACAGAGACTGTGGTAAAATTCAAGCCCCCAGATGTGTCTTCTTGCCTCAGTCAAAGCAGATGTATTTGATTCTGAAAAAGCAATGCATAATCTATTTTTGTTTGTTCAATAAAGGAACTGTATATTTACCATATCTTTAGGGATTACTTTTTATTGTTTTCAAGGAAATAATTTCAATGCTTACAAATTGTTGGATGACATTCCCTTGTACATTTTTAAATATGATATGCAGGGGAAAAAAATCTTGTTCTAATCTTTTATTTAGAATAGAAAAGCTATGTGTAATCTAGGAGATGAAATATGATATCTTTATTAAAGAAGAACATTCTAGCTCTATTACACTTACAGGTCTGCCAGTATATCCATTAAGGAATCCATTTTTCAGACTTTTAACACTTGTCTGTATTCATACTGGAGAGAAACTTGGCACTCAGGTTTATAGCCCAGGAGCAATTTGTGCTGCTATTTACAAATGTCTCTTGGTATTCATTTAAAAAAAAATGTTTTTCTATTAAATGCCTGAAAACCATTTGGTTATTTAAAATGCAAATGGGAACAATATTAAAAAGAGCACTGTTGACTGCTCTAAGAGTCCCATGCTGTAGTCTGATAATACTTCTGCCATATGAAGTTTATCATATCAAACCATTTTAAAATGAGTGGAAAGTTAGGAGACGTGGTATATTTTGACCTTAGAGAGCTTATATGCCCATAAAAGAGCTGCTTCTCTTTATCATTTAGCTAATACATCCTTTAAAAATTGTGTATGCACTCATTTGCACATCATAACGATCCAAAGATACTCATAAAAGTAAATAACAAGTTTTATTAAAAAAATAGCAAAACAATAACCTACGAATTTATATAATTCAGTGATTTCAGTACTGAACCTATTAATAGTCTGACATTGTAGCATAATGCAGTTTGCACTAAAATATTAGTTATTTTAGTTTTTTTCTTAATTCTAACTTAAAATATTAAAAATTAAAATTTAAAACTTAATAATAATTCTACCTAAGTATGCCATTTTATCATGGAAAATGTGGTTGACCCAAGACAGCACAACCAACCTAAGTCACATCACATCTTCCAGTCTTGCAGTCTGAATGTAAATTAACAGGGACTTAATGCAAATATACCTTTGCTTCTTTGTCTATAAATTTTCATTTTCATTTGCTCTTTAGACAGAAGTCAAATTCTTCTGAAATTAAGGTAACTATCACCATTTTATTGTCTGGACTGTGATTTTGCCAAGAAAGGCTGAACCAGGTGATCCTTGAGACCCCCTTCTGAGCCTGTATTCTATGATTCTATGATTTGTTCTGAAGAAAAATCTGAAAAAAAGATCTTTATCCTCACCAGATGTAAGTTAAGAGCTCTGATGACTTTGTACTGTTTTATATCAATTGAGAGATTACCCTGGCCTCATAATAAATACATTTAAAGTCCTTAAATAATTTGAGAAAGGTTGGAAACATAGTATCTATAAACTATTGATATAAAAGCTCATCATAAAAAGGTTCCATTCCTACTTTCTCATTTAAGTCCCTTTTTTTTTACAATAAGTAAACATAAAACGACAAATAAAATTTTAATAACTTCTTATCAGACTGGGTTTCTTAATTTTGTGTAAACTACTGTAGTCTGAGCTGAAAGTACTGAAG
Organism: Ifrita kowaldi; assembly: GCA_013398055.1. Taxonomy (NCBI): domain Eukaryota; kingdom Metazoa; phylum Chordata; class Aves; order Passeriformes; family Cinclosomatidae; genus Ifrita; species Ifrita kowaldi. The sequence goes on along the minus strand of VZRS01007688.1, from coordinate 739,333 downwards.
AAAATATTACAAAGAAAAGAAATCCAAAGTCAAGTGGTCTTTATACCTTCAGGTCATTTCAGATTTTAAGGGTTTAGAAAAGGCCCATCAAGCTCCATTTAGACTCCAGGAATAATTCCTTAAAGCATTTCTGTACGCAAAATGATTCATAGCATAGTTTTTTTGTTCAATTTTGTAGCTGCTGCTCCTCAGTTAAGAAAAGTGTATAGGGGTTTTTTTTCAAGACTGTACTTTTCACTTCTGCAAACCTAATTTTTAGTCTTGGGTTCTGAAAAATCAGAGGCTATTTAGAATACAATAAAGAATAAAAATGTGATCAATTGTAAGAAGTATTTCTGTGAAGTCTGAACAAAGTGGGAATCAGAATTGCAGCCCCAAGTATTTAAATAAGCTATTACAAAAGGAGTGCTAGGAACCATTATATTCCATGATTTCTTGTGAATAATAGAAAAGCTCTCTATCAAGTATTTTTACCTAAATGGAATAAATGTTTGAGAGAGATGGTGTTCATCCATTGTAACCTTTCATGCCACTACTGTTGGTATTGTTATAACTTCATCTATTAAAAACATGCTTTGAAGCTATTAAAAATACTCTAAAGCCTACAAAGAAGTGTAGTTTTAACCACCATACATTAGTATATCCATCTTTTGGTAGTGTGTCATTTATGCTTTAATGACATCAGTGTAGAATTTCAGCATTCTTACACTAAAAATGCCTGTCATATACAAACAACATTATGGCACTTTCTGTATAATACGCCTATAGTAGTGCTATTATTTAATGGTGTGCTTTTATATTGCTGAAGTTTTAAAGGATAAATGTGCCTACATCGTGTTCTAGTCCTGGGGCTAGTAAAGAGGATTGCTTGCTGCTAATGAGGTGAGCAGACTTTCACCTCCAGTTATGATGGTCCAGTATCACTGAAATAGAAAGAAGAGTCACATTTATGACTTTAGTGAGAGCATAAGCAATCTCTGAGTCCCAGTTTATCAAACTTCCTGTTTATATCTGGAGCTGTTTACTAGTGGAATACAATCATGTGCTGTAAGAATTTGGCTGAACGGGACTGGGTTTACCCAATTTTCATTTAGGAGCATAGAGCTGTTCACCATTTGGGCTTAATTCTGGCAGGCACCCCCACTCCTCTTACCATTGTCCAAGGAGCAACCAAATTAAGTATTTTCTTGGACTTTTATAGTTAAATTTAGGAAGGCTGTCCTGTATGACCACACTGTGGTCAAATTTGCTGCTTAGATACAGGTGAGAATCTGACTCAAGTGGGGATCAGCCAAGAAATAAAAAGAGGAAAAGTGCTTGTTTCCAGGCATATGGAGCCATGCATGCCATTGTTATTTCCATGTCACAGCACTACACTAAATAACAGTAACATTGCTTGTGAGGGCACAGTTTACTGGATTTGGTGAGATCTACTATCCCAAATATGTCTGCTTCCTCTTCATGCAGCATGAGCAATGTTTGTGAATTCATGAAGAAATATTTCCTTTATTTAGAGTGTTCTGTAAGACAGAAATATCTGCAGTGGCTTTCTGGATGGAAAATAGGCCAGTAGAAAGATTAGTTGCGGTGCTTAATCAGTGAGTAAGGCAAAAAATATACATTTCCTCTTTGTAGTACTGAGCACTTCATTTAGAATATTATTTTCTGATCTAAGATGCAGTTTTATGAAAGTGGTTTTTATACTGCATTACACACTTACAAAAGTGTTTACAATACTGGTTTTTCTAAAGTTTTGATTATGCATTCTCTTTCATATTCTGTACAGTCACAGTCCGTATATTTTTTCAAAAAGCAAATATACTCACTGAAATAGCAAAGTGGATTTTCAGATAAAACGTGAGATACATTGTCTGGCCACACTTAACCCGCATATTTCCTCTTCAAAAGTAAAATCTCTAATAAAATCTTGCCAAGAGAATAAAAACGTTCCTTATCATTAAAACCTCTATTACAGTACATTTATAACATACTAAATACAATATATGCTTGAATTTAAATTGACTGGATGTGCAAGGAGTCTTTGGGCCATAGTGAAATTTGAGAAATGAGGGATAGGTGAATGTATCCCATCACAAGAGAATGCATCCTTTAATAATGACATCAGTTTCACATCCACTAATGTAGTTCGAGTGTGGTAGGTTATTTAACTCCAATGAACCAAGCTTTCAAATCCAGTTAAACGTCTCCTTGGCTTTCTTTTGGGAATGACATGGCACGGTCTTGGGAAAATGGAGCCCTTTTAATTCTGCTGACCTCTGTCACTGTTCGTATCCACCACATCCAGGTCAGTGCTGGCAACTGCTGTAGGAGTCCTTGTCACGGTGTTGGTTACGCAAATACCTGGTCCCAACTCAGGCCTGCAGCCCATCTGCTTAGTACTACAGACTTCCATTCTTCAAAGAAAGTCTTAAAGCTGTTGCTGTAGCTTGACATTAAACCTTACTCAGTTTTAATAAGGAGTATTAATTGGGATATATTTTCACTGGTTCTAGGGTAATTTATTCTCATAAATGAGAGGATGATAGTTCACTAGTTAGCACACAGAAAAACTCTTTTATTCATTTAGATTAATTAATATAATATGGAAAAAGTGCAAGTCTGCCACTGTAAGAAATAATTTTATATGCTTTTGGAAGGAGATGCTGGTTGTTCAGAGGAAGCAGACGCTTTAGCTGAGATGCTGAGATTCTGATCCCATGACACTTGAGAATAATTACTAACCACACATGCAACAGAAGCAGTAGCAATTTTGGTACATTTAAACCCCCATTTTACCTTCAAAATTACTGGTCTTTTAGCTGAGACAGGTGGGATAGTCAGGTGAATCGAAGCCCTTCAGCTAATGTGTGTTGTTCAACACACACCTGTGTGTATTTGGAAAAGAAAGTCTGTCTTGTTTTGCTGCTGAGGCAGCCACAAAATGTCAAGATAATCTTAATTTATCCATTAAAAATGTAGGCCCATATTTAAGAGTCATCAGCAATAAAGGAAAAATATACTGAATCATTTCAAGTGCATGCTAATCATTTAATGTAATAAATGGAGCAACTCTAATTATCTCCCGAGGAAATGATTTCACACTAAAACAATGGAAATGAAGAGGTTACTTTGGGAGCATTATACACAGCTGAAAATTACTCATGTGAATCTAGAGGATATTTCAAATAAATAGAAAGGATTGCTTATGCCTTTTCAGTAATCATTTAATGCTACAAGAGAAAGAGTAAACGATGGCAAAGATATTTAGTAATTTTCACTCAGGCAGTGAGGCTTTCACAGGTACTGTTATACAGCCAAACACTGCTCCTTTTCACTGAGACACTGGTTAACAGGAGATCAATGACATAAGTACAGGTTCATAATGCAGTTGAAGGGTGAACAAGAAAAGTAATATATTTGTCTTTTATATTTGTTAATTAGAATCTGCATTAGAATTTATAGATTTGTAATTGACAATATCCATGAGCCTTTCCCCTGAGGTCTCTGTGACTCTTTATTTCTAAAAGGATGACTAAAAATATTTATGATTTTTATCCCCAAACTAAATCCCATCAAAGCTTATTTTGGAAATTCAGCACATTTTTAGACAACAAAAAAAATAAAAAGCAAACTTTTGAATAAGATGTAAAAATTTCTCAGGGAGTGGGGTTAAAATTGAGTTTAATGATTCAGTCCATTCCCTCCAAGGGAACTGATTTCACTGCAAGCTAAAATGTTTTGTTAAATTATGTACTTCAGTTGCTTGGGTGTTATGTCTCTCTTGGAGAAGCACATGAAATGAGCACTATCCTCCTAGGCATTTTAAAAACACATCCACATTAAATAGAATACATAACAGTGGTTGAGCATACAGTCTTTTTAAACTAGATAACAAAATGATTTTGACTTGTTTTAAAATCTTTTTCCTTAAATGGCTCTAAAGCTAAGACTAAAAGATAGATAATGTGGACTGAAAATTTTTCCCCTTGCTTTCAGTTTAGTGGAGTATAGCACATTATAGGTACTTCCCTTTGTGCAAGAATCACATCAAATGCCGGGAAAAATACATCTGTTTTGGCTACGTATTTAACAGCATGCTTTCCAGAACCATCAATTTGTCTTTATTAATACATCAAGTGCAGTTTGTTTAAAATGTTTGTCCATTCCACTGCTGTGCTACTACAGATATTATTACCTTATACTTATTACTAAAATTGGATAAAAAGAAGGGAATACAGCTCTTCTACATAGTGAGGGCTATGACCTAGTTCAAGACAAATTAGTGCACAGTGATTCTAGAAGCATAAATAGACGACTGCAACTTTTTGAAGGTCTGCATTTTTTCTGAAGCTGACAAGAGTATTTCACAAGAGACTAGACAATTGTTTTTTTATCATAAGATTACTGTTCATCATGTACAAGAAAACAATTGTTATCAGGTATGAACTTAATTGGAATCAACTGTAGCAGTCTTTACAGGAATTTACCGACATATCTGCCATTCAGAGCTGGCTTACCATAATATTCTCTATGGAATAGTTGACCACAGGATTCTCATTCACAAACAGCCAGGTTAAACAGTTAAATGCTAGCAAATCCTGCATAGCCCTGTGGGAAATTTCACTTTAATCCCAAACTTATAAGAGGACAATCAAAGCCCAAAGCCTGGGTAACAAATCTGATCCTCTGTTGCAATCTGTGTCCTCATGGGAAGGAGAGAGATGCTCCCTGTACAAGCCTGAGATGGATAAATACCTAAATGATGAGATAGATGGGGAATGCAGAAGAAGCGTCTGGCTTCAGCCATTCGCTTCCAATTTCACATTACATTGTGAAAGGCAATTCTTGTGCAGCTTGGGAACAGCCAGTCCTGATTACTATAAGTTGAAGTGTGGCTTAAGGAATGATTAATGACAGTGTCAGGAGAAAACAAAGCACAATGAGAGTTATCTCTAATCCACCTGCTTGCAGATGCTATAGTGAGGGAATGAAAATGGCCCCGGCGAGCCCTGATAATAAAAAAATCAAAATAGAAAGGTGCAAAGCTGTAGATATGTATTAATCTGATATATAAAAACTAGGTCTTAGCTTGAATAAAGCATTAGGCATGAATGGAGCCCCATAGGTGATAGATATTAGAGCATAGTGGACTTCACATTGTCTGTATTTTTTAAATCAAACAGAACTGTTCCCTTCAGTATTGCCTTTGACATTAATAGGTTGGTATTTGAAAAGTCACAGTTCACTAGATGAGCAGGCTTGTGAGTTCAAGCTCATTAAACAAAACCTTTTTTGTTGCCTAAATAAAAGTGACACCATACCACCACCTTGTGGCTTGGTGATGCAGAGGCTCAGGGAGGAGAGAGCTGCGTTGCCAGTTCCACACACGCTTCAGTCAGATGAAGCACAGTTAATATATCTCCTTTCTTTTTGAAAGGCAAAAAGCTCGCCAGCTCCTTCAGCAAGCACAATGCCTCTAAAAGGCGGCCTGGCCATTTCAAAGGGTTCTTGGCCAGTTTTCCAGGTAGGTTTGCTCTGATTCAAGACTGTGACTATTGCAAAAGGAAGGGTAGTCACTTATCACAGCTATGACTGAGTATGCACATTATGGTGGTTTCTTTCAACTTGATTGCAGATACTCAGCTTCTCTCCCTTCCTGACCTATCCGTCTTCCTAAACTTCGCATCCGCTGGGAAATCTTGCACAAGCTGCGTAGTGAGCTGAGACCTGGGAAGATTCACAACACGGAGCTGTGAGACAGCCTCGCGCACCGCTCAGTGCTCTGCGGTGTTCATCAGACAGGGCACGTCCCTCCAGATGCGCACCAGTGACAGTCTGCTCTCTGATATAAATTCCAGTGTTCACATGTGAACTGCTCATTGCTTTGCAGGTTTCATCTACTGAGAAGTAGATTTTGCATCATTCTAGGGAGAACACCACTGTGTCTTTTTATGAGGTAGAACTGTTAATATTCTAGGCACACCATAAGGTTTCCTAAAACACTGAAGCTACCCAGGAATCTAAACATTTTCACTCTTATTCAGGAACATGTTCTCCCTATGTCGCCCAGGATACTTTGAAAATTTTAACCATCATCATGTTAGTCAGGAATATGGACTGAAACAGAATAGTTCCTGAGGCCTGCTTCTCTCCCAGATATAAAGGTATTGCCTCTTGTCAACAGGGAGGGAATTATTTGGCCCCACTGAGTTCAGAAACAAAAATCCCATTGATTTAACTGAGTCACGATTTCAATCCCAATGGGTTTTGCTCCCTCCTTTTTTCTTAATATGACCAGCAACAAGTTAAATGTTAATTTATATTTCATGGAAGTATTTTAATATTGAAAAATCTAATGAAGATTTAGCACTTGGCTTTTAATGAGGCTGACATAACTGTCGAAAGAAAGCAAATACATTATTTTAATTGATATTAATTCATAAGTGCTCCTGATTTATATATTAAACAAAAAATAAAGTGTCTTGTCATACACTACAATTTATTGTGTACTCAACCATCATTTACTCAGAATCTTCTCTGGTTTTTTTTCATGCGAAGGCTATGATGGAAGCTGCCATGTAGAATTGTACAGCTGCTGCATATGCTATAAGTACTGTGATCACATCACCCTTACTTTCTGATGACGTGCCTCAAGTCAATTCTATCCATGTGCTTTGTCTCCACCTGACATCTCCTGCTATCATAATAATCATGCTGTATGGTTTGAAGCTTAAAGCTTTTGTATACTGTATTTTCTTAATAATGCCAGGGAGCCAGGCTGTTTCTGTTCAATAAAGATACATTGCTATAGGCAGCAAAGAGTCTCAGCTGAAAATTTTTGATCAAGAATTGACACCAACAAAAATCAGGGACGTTCAGCTAAGTTTTGATTAGTCCATTTTAATATCTGGGCAAGGAGGGAAATAGATTTGGATATATGTTTGGGTCCTGACCTCTTTTTCAGGCATTAGGGTCTCAAGGTGCTCATTCAAGCTAAGGTTTGGAGTGGAACGAAGCAGAGGTTATGAATGCATTGGAAGTGGTTTTACCTGTGTACTAGGGAATAATTTAGCCAAGAGAAAGTAGTGCTGCAACTACAATGCTTTATATAGTCATGAAAGATATTTCGTGAAAATTTGAAAAATAATGTGTTAGTGTCATTAGGCAGACATTTTACCATAAAGATGTGATAGGCTGAAGCTAAATGCAAAAGTATTTAAGGGTTAATTTGCATGCTGGCATCACAGTATTGAAAAGATGAAGTTACCACTGTCAAATGCTTGTCTGAGATGCTTTTACACCAGTCTCATTCTCTGTTTTCCTCTTCTTTGCAATCAAATGTTTCATTCCCTTCAGCCTCATCCTCCCTTCCCATGACACTTGTTTCTCTCTTGATCCTGAGCAGCCTTTGGGAACCTGAAAAGTTTCCTTTAGAAGATTGCACTGAGCTTTCAAATGTCTCCTCAGAAGCATGCTACCTTTGGATGAAATTCTGGTCTTGATGCATACTCTATTTTAGGTCTGTCTTCCTGCTTTCTTTACAATGTGTGCACCCAGGGATTTTCAAGCAGGATTCTGTTCTGAATGTAGAGTCCCTGAAAAACATTGAATCCTCGCATAGCACCCTGTAAGATCTGAAAGCAGCCACAATCTCAGCAGAGATTTACACACTATCACAAAATGTATTTTAACAGAAGCTGAGAATCCTATTAGGTAGTGTTAAAGGCAAGGGGTGAGAAAAGGTAGAGGATTAGAAGATCAAACTCCTTAAAAGGGGGTTCAGATTGATTTTGAACACCTGACGGAGATTTAAACTCACTCTTTCCAAGCTGTTTTTGTGCAAACAGATTCACGTCTGAGTTGCTAGGAGTGATGTCTTCTTTTATTCAGAAAGCTCCCTAACCAGTTATTTCAAAAGACTTTACATGAGTGCTCTTTCTGGCCAAAACTCACTCCACTCTCCGAAGTCTGAAACAAGCCAAAAGCAAGAATGAATAATTTACAAAGGGCAGCTGGCCTGGTTCTTGCAAAATCAAACTAGTCTTGGCTCCAACCCTCCTTTAGATCCAAAGCTAAGCCCTGCAGGTCATAACTATTTCAGCACTGGGTTTCCATATCTGCCTAAACTCCCCACCTTCTACTGTATGTATACCCTGGGTAAGGCATTCTTTTTCCTCTCACTTCCTATCCTTAAATTACGTAGTGCTATTGATTCAATTACAGTTATTTGGAATAATATGCTTGAAGAGTAGGTGGATATTGAGTGTAGCCTGCACACAAGACTCGAATTAGCACCTGCTGGGGAATTTAAAATGAAGTATGTTAAAATAAATCTACGCTCACTTCTTGTACAGCAACGCAACACCCAAATTACTTTCCTGTGTATAATTATGGAGTCTGGATACAGGTTCTGTAGTTTAATAGTAAGTCATGTACTCACTGATGTCACCACCATGTGGAGCATTTTGAGGCAGGACATGATATGGTACCTCACTTTTTGTTAAAAATCCTGGCAGCCATTGTGAGGTAATGTCGAGATCCCTATCTAAAGTGCATGCTAGGATTGTTTTTAAAAATACTCGAATATATCCACTTTATCACATAGTGACTTTTAAGCCATCTCCTTTGACATATGCTAACCCACAGCAAAATAAAGATTCCTTCCTAGAATTAGGCTAGACAATGTAATATCAAGGTCAGTTGTATTTACCTTAATTAACAATAATTCTTGTCATTTATGTGGTCACTGCACCTGCTCTGACTGCATAAAACAACAATAATAGAGCCATACAAACATTTGGAAACAGGATCACTCCTCTGTGTTCAGTAGGTGTTGAAACTCAGTATATTTCAATTCTAATTTGAGTGCTGGTTCTTTGTAGTTCGAGGTTGCATGTGAGAGTGTTCTTGACAAACTATATGCTACTGCAGTACAGCCTTTGGAATTCTTTTGCAAGAATCCCAACGCCAACAGCTGTTCCATATGCAGCTGACAATAGACTGAATGTTTTGGCTAAATGTGTGACTTTCTTTAGCAGTGCATCTACGACATGGACAGCAACAGTCAACGAAGCGTCAGTATATGGTCTGGTATGTTCCTCAAGAGAACCACCTACACCAGTGAAAACACATTCATGCTGATAACTTAGTCCATGTTGTAGCCTTTTGTTTGTTCAGAGCATTTAAAAGAAGCTACGTTTTTAAGGAATGAATTGAGGTGTGCAGTCTGGAAAAGAAAAGAAACAGAGCATAAAATGAGGGTAGCTCAGATGCGTTTAGCATCTGCAAGCAAAAATCAGCATTCACTCAGATAAATAGATTTCCATGTGATGTTCCTTCTTTCTGTCTTTGTTAATCATGAAGCTTTTTTGCCTTCCTTTTTTTTTTTTCTAAAGCTAGTGGTAGATCTGCTCCTGGCAGTGTGTTATGTTCAACCATTAGTTTATTTTTTAAGACTAAGAAGAGATATTTCTACATTATAAATTATTTATAAACATAAGAACAAAGGGAGGCTGTCAGAGCTGCTGGTACTTTGAGAAAACGGGGAAAAAAAGATGATGAATTTATGAAGAATACAATTTTGTGAAAGAAGGAGGAGGGAGAAAGCAACTACTAATTATTAACATTCATCTGCAGACAAATCCTGAAAGAATAGGATTACAGGGATACATTTACATCTGTCTGTCACAAAAAGAATTCTCATTAAAGGTTTACTAGACTGCCACAAAACTTCTTCTAATGTTAAACTTGAGGGTCTCATGGGGGAGAGGAATATCTCACTTTTGGCCCATCCAATGAAGTGATACTCAAATTAAAAAAAAACAACAACAACATTGAGAAAGCAAATAAAACCACTTGCATTTTTAGTAAGAGCTCCAGCTGAATCTGCTTAGGTGACACAAAAGTTCATATGCCATGGAAAAAGTTTTACATGTCAGAACAAGTTTCAGTAGTTTCTATTTACACAGCCATGTGTACTTTGAGACATGATATGACTGCCACAGCAATCACTTTGTGAATAGCATTCATCATCTGGACGCTTCTTTTCATCTATAAAAAGAAATCTGCAATAGGTTGCTTTGACAATTCAAGATGCTGAGCCACAGTTTCTCTGCTTTAAAGAAACAGACAGTAAGGTTAAATACATTAAAAGTGCACAAAAATAAACAAACTGTGTATGTACAATACGTTGACAATAGCAAACTTCAATCTACTGTAGTTTTTGATCAAAGAACTGAATCTGTGGAAAAGAAATCCTGAATCTAGCTAAAGCTGTCATTTTATTTTTCATAGCAAACTAATTTATATTGAGCACACATCACTGAGGAAAATCTGGAACGGTTTTATATTACTTGAGCCATTGTATGTGGCTGTATTAGTAGGGTGTTCAGACAGCTGCTCTTAGGATCATACATATCTTTTACTGGAACAGTATTCTAGTTAATTTGATTGTGGTTTATAAGCTGGTTTAATTAACATATACAATGGCTTGCAAGGGAGAAAGTTTTCACCTTGAGCATTTTGTTAGAGGTAATCAAAATTAGCAAAGAAAAGCATTAAAAATTCCTCTAGATCTGTCCCTTGCCATTAAAGCACAATACTCTTCAGCCTACCAAACCAAAGCCAGGTTAAACCTTTGAGATACAGCTATTCCAGTTAGTAAGTATTTCTTTTCAGATTTTAGGTCAGAGTCGAAGAAAACCTAGAACTCTAATCTCTGAATTTCTACTCATTTATTTTTCTAAGTGCAGAGTGGAGAACATTCCCCAACATGTATTTTCAAACATGATTGGTGATTATTAGTGACTACTTTTACAAGAAAGAGTTGAGACAGCATAGAAAGGCCTGATATTCAGAGGCCAGTTCCCAAGGTCTGATGAAGTTTCAGCTCTCTAGGTCTCTCAGTTTGGGTGCCCAAAACAGATGCATCCAAATGTAGGCCCATATGTTTGAGCATGTTGCACCACTATATATGCACTCCCTGGCACTGTAGAAAGGCATACATTCCCTGCAACCCTCCTACGTTCCTCCCTCTGTTCTGCTCCATTTAGGTCTGTGCACACAATCTAGATTTCAGGTAACCCAAATGAAAAAGTTCTTTTTATTCCTGTAGCTGAAAAATTAGATGGTCAATCTGTAGCCTCCAGGGTGGCCCACCTTTCAGCACGTGAATCCCCTGAGCGTGCCATAGTTGCTTACCTGCAAAGGGTATTGGCACTGAAAGGAAATGCAAAAATCCTTGTTAAACAGGAGTTGCATAAATAGTAATAATAAAATATTTTATTCTGAATACATCTAGGAGAACTAATAACAAAATATTTTACTTTAAAATTATCTATTTCTCAATTTTCCTACTCACAGCTTCACTCACTGAATGTAATAGTATAATCCACCTGAGCTATAAAAGTAACAAAGCAAAACTATCACTGCAACTTTATGAAATACCTTCATACATTCTCGAGTGACTTTTAAAAAATAAACTGAAAAACATAGAGCAGTGTCCAGCAGACAAACTCTTAAGCTACAGAAAAAAAAACCAACAGTAAAAATGCACAAGAAATATGAAAGTAGAAATGTCAAAAGCAATTGGAATTTATTCCCCTTTTCTAATCACATATCTTCTAGACTCCTCTTCGTTATGTTCTTTTTGGAGTTCTTGCTTGATATTTTAGGGCAAATAACTCGGGTTGGATTAAATAAATATTTAAGGGGTACAATTATTTTCTTTTTTTCATTCCCTGTCATGCAGTCAATTATCACTAATCACATTCCAAAGAACAGAGAATATGTACAATCATTAAATAGGGGATTCAATTTCACATTTTTACAGTTGAGAATCGCCTTTCTGTTACTCATAAAGCAGGCATAGGAAGGCAATCATATAAGCAAATGGTGAGACATTTAAACATCTACACTAAAGCAACTATTGAATATTTGCTGTGCACGTTTTCTAAGATATATACATATTTGTACATATTAAAGGCAAGTGGAAAATAAAATCTTTGGGGTTTTTAATTTAATTTTTTGCCTTTGAATTAAGTTGTGGTTTTTTTGGTTTGGGTTTTTTTTTGTTGTTGTTTTTTTTTTTTGGTATCTGAAATAAAGATCTCTGTGAAGCATAACCACATGAAATACCTTTACAATCCTCTGGTAGACCAGAGCTGGTGAAAAGCTACTTATAACTGAGGACTTCTGTTAAATGCAAATTCTTGTAATTAAATGTATATATAATTACAAAAAATACACTCTCGTACCTTGGTAATATTTGCTATTATACATTGTTGTAAATGAAATTATTGCATTTCAAACATCTTTGTTGTGACTTAAAGAAGTTTATTATTCAAGTGTTCTTAATTTTAGAAAATAGGAAAATATGTATCATAGACAGGTAGGTAAAAAAATAATTGCTGAAACTCATCAAACACACAACTCTCAGAGGACAATTACTGAATCGTATCAAAGTTTGGAATCTGACTCAAGAAATATTTGTGTGCAAGTGCCTGTGCCTAATTGCCCCTCTGAAATGAGTCTTTTGCTATCTATGTGCAAGCACAAGATATGCACCTCTAGAATCTACTTTCTGTTTGCCAACTCAAACTTGTGGGCACATCACGCAGCCTTTCATGTTTAAGCCTGACTCCACAGCAGCGCTAACTGCAATGGGGATCTGCTGCCTCCAGACAGTCCACTCTTCTCTGCTAGGAAAAATTCTGCACAGCTATGGCGTTCAGTCACCTCTTCTTTCTCCTAGCACCAATTACTTCTAGTGAATTTCGTCGCAGTTTTCATAAACTGCATGTTTGCTTTTCTAGTTCCATGACTTACATTATTTTTTGTGTATATGTGAATATATCGAAATGTTGTTTTCCCTTAAAAGTAGCTGTATAAATTTTGCATGTTATATTTCATTGTATAGCGACAGACTTTATATTTCTGCTTAGTATGCTGTAAAGTGGGAGAAGATTTCTACAATATTGTTGGAAAGTAATCCAAGTTCCGGCAGATTTCCTGGGCTTTATACCGAAAGCTTTAGGTGCCCTCTTTTGGTATATCGCAGGAATTGCATCCAGGCTTTTTTAAACCGAATAACCTTTTGGAGAAGCACGAATCACGAATCTCCACTTACAGGAATGCTGTGTTAAATGTTATACAAATGGAATATGCCCACCAAAAAAAAAAAAAAAGAAAGAAAAAAGAAGGCGCATTTTTTTCATATGAGGTCCTAGTATATGGTTTGCTTCAGTATTCATATTGCATATACAACCCATTCATGCCTTGACACTAAATTCTCAAAACATTGGGCTTCAATCGTGATGCCTCAAGAAGTATTTATACTTAAAGGCATTATACCTGGAATGTATATGCACAGGGAAAGAAGAAGTATAGTTCACAGAATAATTTCTGCTGAGCTGAACATTTTAGTTATATCATACTGTCTCTGTGGCTTTCAGTGGCATGGAGACTCACATAACACTAGCTAAGTTCTAGTTCCAACATCTACAATGCAGTAAAAGGTCAAATTCATTTCTTTTATATGTTATATACAGTTAAAAATGTGGAGATTGTACAAGTGTAGCTGATATGTCTGTGTTGGGCCATCTTGCTATATGTAATATTCTATCCAGGTAACTGTCTAGACCAGTCATACTTTAATCTGTGCAAATTTCCTTTCTACTGGTTCTCTTTGGTTTTAGTTCGGGTCCTTAATCTGTTAAAACAATTCTTAAAGCCAAAAAAATATATCTTTTCAACTCCTCTTCCTCCATAACACTTTCTATTATGATAATTTGAAATATATTCAGAGTTATTGCTGGCAGTTAGCTCCAAATTTGTGCTGAGAGTGAATCTCAGACATAGTTAACAAAGTAGTCAATTTCAGTTTTAAGTAATGTTTAAGTTTTCTATCAAGTTCAATAAGAAAATCAATAGAAATTGTTGATTTAGAGGGCATCAGTAGGGCAATTGTCTTTTCTTTAAATTTTAGCTTTCAGCTAAAGGAGCGCTGTTACTGAAGGAAAGAACAGGTGCACTGAAAGCCCATGCTCAACAAATACAGCAAGAAACTACAAGGGAGTACTTTATGAGTTTTGTACTGGGCCCTAGACGTTCTTCACAGATAGTCCTATATCCGTCTGCAGAGGGCAACCTCTGTTTCTCTGATCACACCAGCACTGATGCAGAGACAGATGATTCAGCCTTAGCAATAGTCCTATGGAGTACCAATTTCTGTTCTTGTGAGGGATATTTGAATCAAAAATTTTTTTCAAACAGATATGAAGATTTTAGTAGGAGGTGACTATGGCTCACTACATCAGTTTCCAGCCCTTCCTCATAAAAGAAATGGTCTTTGTATCTGGTTACTGCTGTTGGTATTATCTCTAAAAGCATGAGCTGCAATTTTACCTAGAACTAGCTGAACAGCAGTTGAATATGAACAACTATAACTTTGCAGACGTACATCAGTGCTAGCTTTATGTGCAGACTGTGGGCAATAGGGCAAATTGTCACATCAATTTTTAATCAGGATTCTCCAATTAAATCAATGGACTGTACTGTTTAAAAGTCAATAATACAGTAAAGCTTGGTACTTGGCTCAAATCGACAGATTTAGAGGATAGCCAAATTCAGGATGACTGTAACATAAATAATGGAAGTTGCTTTCAAGTGCTCTCAATCATTTAGTTCATTCTAAAATGCAAAGTTCCAAACTGCACATCTGATGATGCAGTTAGGCTCCATTTGTAAATACATTTCCTATAATGTGGGATACGATGTATTATTCATAATATAATGAAGAGCCAGGTAGTATGGAGTAAAAAAAGGCAGAGTTTTGTAAGCAGGTAGGAGACAGAGGAGTAATTTGTAATGTCATTTTTCACTAAGCAAGAAGTATTATATTATATTATACTGTATTATAGCAAGCAATTTTAATACCTCTTCTGTCATTTAGATGCAGCCTCACATTTTCTGTTTTAAACAAAAGTTATTTATAACATTTTGGAGCATACTATTTTCAAGTAGTTAACTGTGAAGACAAAAAAAAATTGAAAAAAAAAAGTGGCCCCAAGTTTTAGTCTAACATCAATTGAAAAATTTTTAAGCACACATGCTTACATTGTGAGTTTATTTCATTTAGTCATTCAGAATTATAATCCCATTTCTCATTAGTTTTTTTGAAGTGACTTCTTCCGGTGAGGAAGAGCATGAGGTTGTTCAGTAGAATCTGTATTTATCTATAAATTGTTACCCTGAAATGAGGAATAATCTAGAATTGTCAACTTAAAGCTAGGTGGACTAGATATGCTTCCTTCTATATTTCAGAAAATGCAAAATTCTTGATAGTTTCCAATTCAGTGTCAGAGAACTGACTCATTTGATCCCACAGATAGAAGTATACGGCAAAATTTCCTGAGTGTCTGCAAAAATTACAAGGTTTGGGGGTCAAATCTGCTGATTTTGTGAAGACTAGCAAAACTTATATTCACTCTTTTGTAAGCAGTATTAGTTTCATCTACACTGGTTGATGTTCTCAAAAGACCAAGTCATGATTAGTACTGACTGTTTAGCTACAACACCCTTACTTCTTGCCCTTTGCAATTAATTTGGCAGCGTTGGCTACTCCAAAAATTTAAATGTCTCGATGAGTCACTCACAAAATTGGGAATTACATTTACACTACATTTGGAGGGTTATTTAGCTTCTGGTTCAAAGTTTTAAGACTTCATATTCTCAATCTATTTTGGCAACTGTGAAGCCTAAAAAATTTTTGTTGGAGTGAATGAAAGCCAAGAATCTCATTTAAGTCACAGTTTCCAGAATCAGACCTTTTGACAAAACAATAAAATGAAATTCTGATTTTGGTGAAGTCCAGGAGTATTTTAACACTAGTGTCTCACTGGACAAGATCACCCACTAACCCATCAGAATTGTGAGGAATTTACAAAACTGGAAAAACTGACTGAAGACAAAAATTTGGGGTTAAAGGCAGGAACTAGTTGCTGTTCTCTGCAGTTTCTGTGACTCCGTTGTCCGCATTGAAGCATGGGGATGAAGAGCAGAATTCTCATCTGGTGTAAATTCTAAAGAGAACAATAGATTTACCTAGAGGTGAGCATGTCTTAGAGAGTGAATATGTATTTGTTATATAGCATTAGCTGAGAAGATATTTTACCTTGTATTGAGAAAGATTTGTAGGCATGCAAGAGAATGACATACGTAAATACCTGACTTCGGGGTTCATCCAAGGGGGACTACAGGTTTTATGCACCCTAAGAAAGGATACTGCAGTTGCCTGCAGCAGGGATTATAAAGGATCTGATGACAAGAAAGAAGGAGGGACACTTAAGAGGAGAAAGGAGGACTCAATACTCTGAATTTGTTCTTTTTATCTCATAATGATGAGAGAGTAAGATAAAGTAGTACTTAGTATTATATGAAGTCAAGAAAGAGAACAGTGCAATACAAGCTAAGAAGGAAAAAGACAGAAGTGAGAAGGCACCAGTCACACTTGCATCTCACTGTCTCAGTCAGGGCTGATGGTATTCTAATGCAACAGAGCTTCAGAGATCCCCAGTACTTAGTAATACCATTTTGATCTTTCTGGTTTAGACTTTACATGTTCAACAGAAACCATGCACCCAAAGCTCTTCTGCTGTCCTACTGCCCCTACTCCTTTACCAGCCTGTCCTACACACTTACGTTATTTGATACATCCTACATCTTTCTTAGTGCCCGGTCTTTCTACATTCAACTTCTACTCTTTCCTGTCTATGGATTTCTGAGCCTCTAATTCATCCTGTAGGCCTTCCCCATTCTTCCAACTCTACCTCTCTAATATGTTCTGACCAAAATTCATCTGCAATGAGATGCAAGATCATCCTGTGGAATCAGAATGTTTTTTGCAGGGGTTTCATAAGCACATGGGATGTGTGTATCAGAAATCCACCTCTAGAAAACTATGTCGGAGCTAGGAAGAAATGATTCCTAGAAAATACAGATGTGTGGTAATTATAGCACAGAAATAATGGCTTTGTTACAAACCCTTATTTTCAGCAAAGATTTAAGCACTTTAGTCCCTTCATATATCCCTTTAGTAAATTAGTACAGTGATTTGAATAATCTTGTCCAGTAATTAGTATTGTTCCACCTTCAAACCTCAAAATGAATCCTGCTTCCCAGACCCCACATCAATCATGACTCATTCCCATCATTATGATGCCACTTCAGATCAAAACCAGCAGAGTCACAGCCAGCCTCCTAGCGGTTTGGCTTTTAATAAGATGTGAGAAACGCACATTCTTGATTTGAATTAAGGGTAGAAGAGTTTTGTCCTCTCATACAGTAGACTGGAGGTTCCAGCCACTGGGAAGGTGTTACAGGTTTCCTTGATATGAGGAAAATTCTTGAAATCTCAAACATTTTAACAGGCTGAGAAAATTGTTTTCCACTCAGTTCTAATTAGCTCATAGGTTCAATGGAAATTGTAATAATTTCTGACTTTGAAAAATGTGATGTCTCATTGGCTTGAACAGTTAATCAATGATTGAATTCACTCAATAGATGTTTACTTAAGAAACCAGAAAACAGATGTTATGTCTCATGCATTTTGCTATATGGGCTCAGAATGGTAATTACTACCATGACTTAGAAATCCTGATCTCTGACAGCTGAATTAAGTTTCTGTGAGTATATACTGTGTGATGAAAAGTCCAGGAGTTGTGAGTTACACGTTCAGAAGCTGACCTAAGGGAATATTTCAAGATTTTTGAGATTCCTACAGGGGTCTAAGATTATTTGCAGCTCTGCCCAGTTAAGTGCTTCTTGCAAAATTTAAAAAAAAGAAAAAATTTTAAAAAAAAAGTAAGAAAGCCCTTTTGCATGGAACCAAAGTGGAGATGTTGTAAAAATTAAGACAAAAACACCCATGTGGGGTTAAGATAAATTACCAAAGATATTTCTGGATCTTTAACTGTCTTAATAATAACTTCCTGCTTGCATAATCAGTAATTTTACTTTCAAAATATGAGACAGGAGTTTACAGTGGGCATTCATGTGTGAACACAAAAGAGTATAAAAATATGAAAAATAATTATTTCTATATATAAACTCCTTTCCTCAGCACATCTTATGACAAAAGATGCTAATGCAATATAAGTCAGGAAAGATCTTCCAGAAAAAGGGAAAAGGAAATCTTGTTTAGAAGGGAATCTCCTTTGTTACATATATGAATTTAACAGAAAAGTGATTAATTTGATGTCTTAAAAAAAAAATAATGTTTATTAATGCTGATGTGAAAGAAATCTTTTGTCTGACCAATTGTCCTTGAGTGACTTTATGATGTGTATCCCCTATTGCTGCTCTGTGCCCAGAAATTAAAAGTCTAGAAACTGGTCTTTGCTTTATATGCATTTTAAAAGATTATTTAAAGGATATTATTAGTAGGCATTTTTTTAATATGCCAGTTGAATTCAGGTCCTGCTTGACAATTCCAGTGATGTATGAGACACGATAGCTGCTATGATTCTTTTCCTTTCCTGGGCACTTTTGAAAGAGGCTTGAAAAGAGGGGAAAACTGTATTTTTTAGCACTCCAGCGAGTAGATCAATTAAGAAATTGTTTTTACACAGTGGGTTTTTTAAGCCTAAATGTGATCTAAGCCACAATATTAGTTAAAAGATTTTCATTTGTATTGGAAGGAAATCAGAATCTAGGTAATCCACAGTAACTTAGAATGACTTCCTGATTAAGCACCAAGTTTTCATTAAGTCAGCTACCACTTGTTCATAGATACAGTCTTCTGATCCTTTTGGAATCTCGAGTAAAAGGACATTGTCCAGAGTCTTAAGTTATTCTGAGATGAGTAGACTCAAAGAATTACATCATGATACTTGGCAAATCCTGCGACCTTCTTAACTCTTTCATTGCTTTAGGATATTTTATTTTCCTCCAGGAAAGTACATGTAGCTGTCTCACTCAGTGAAATATCACTTCATTTATGAATATGGCACAGACAGAATTATAGCACTAGATAAGTGACCTTTGTCAGCCCTCCAAAGAAGAATTTGCTTTTAGAGAGGGAGTTGATGCAGACTTTACCACATGGTAAAACACCTCTACTTGAGGATAGTAAGCCAGGGAAGACTGTTGTACATCAAACGGTCTGAAACTGCTCTTCAGTTCCTCTGCTGACACTGCATTATTTTATTTTGTTCCCTTGATGAAGATATACAAGATTAAAAGCTTGCAATGTCTTGCTAAAAATATTTGCTCCACAGTCTAGGCAAAAAGTTGTCCAAAACGTTAACGCTGGTTTATATCCCCATTACGTTGAAAAAGTACAGCTAGAGAATGTATAAAGGAGATTTTTGTTTTTGTCAAGAATCTGATATCTTACATGTCACTAAAACATAAAGAGCCCTGCAACAGAATGGAAGAAAAACCATATAATCTGATAAATTTAGTCTTTTCCTTACTAGTACATTGATCTTTACTATATAAGGGGACACACAAATTTCGGTGATAATCCAATTATTGCACAGATTTTATCTTAATTTTCTTCAGTATCTCTATACTTGAATCACAGATTTCTGTAAATATTCAGTGTTTTCTATCCATACAATTTTACTTAAGTGTTAGTGATCAAAATGGTACATAACAGGGTGGCTGTGCTCAAACACACCTGACTGAAGCTAGCACTGTTCCAGTCAGGTCCTGGAATGGTTTTGCAGATTCTTAAGAGAAATTTTGCAAGAGTTAATGGTACAGCGGTGGTAAGGAAAGTATCTGCAAAGTGAATGCTTTTTTTTAAAGGGAATGACCTTTTACTGCTAGAGAAGCCACTCTGCAGGGTGATTTCTGCAGTCATCTGTCTGTGCTGCTTCTCTTCATGAAAGCTCAGATTTGGAATGTTAAAGAGGTTCATGTGGTAATTTTTATGTTTTGATTGGCATTTGCTGCAAATAAAGGGACTGGAGAAGACTGAAAAAGAGAGATTAAAGAATTCCCACATACTTCTTTCCAGCCCAGGGAACATTCAATAAATTGAAAAGCCAAGAACCAGGAGCTGTTACCCTAGTGCCTTATAAAAACTTTGGGTGATGGTTTGATATATTCAGTACCTACCTCTGGGCTGTACAATGCTGAAAGCTTTTGCACAACTGAGGTAAACTCATCCCCTTTGCCATTACAGCAAATGCACTCTTCCTGCAACCCACACTGACACAACCAATCTTTTCCAAGTGTCAGCAGAAGAGTGATACAGTCTCTTCATTATTATCGCATATTGCATGTTGCCTGTCCCTCAGATCTCTCATTTAAATTACTCATATGAGGATTCCCTCACATGGCAGGATTAGCTAACTCGTTCTAAGGGGAACAGCAGGTGCTCTAGCACAAGTGTGTCCTCTTGGCAAATCTGAGGACAGGGGTAATCAGGGGAGGGCAGCGATAATCAGGTGAGAATGGCCGTTTCCTTTTCTAGCAGAAGACGTGGTACAAGTTTCTCTGTCATTCTCATAAAGGTTGGGCTACGCAAGAAGTTGTACAACTGCTATGAATTCCACAACAAAAATTCTGGCTCTTTAACTCAAACAACATCAGGGTTTCTCATTTAGAGATGCCTAGCTCAGGCACCACATGTGAACCAAACGTGCTGTGACATTTTGTTGCGCTGTCTGTAGCCACTAAACTGCAACCTGCCATGAGCAGAAACCAAAACACTGAACCATTCCACTGCTGTCTGACAAGCACCCAAGGAGTGATTGGCAGAGCATGGTCTTGGTCTTCTGCAGGCTTGCTACTAGTGCAGTCCTCTTCAGCATACCTCATTATTGATTTGTAGGTAAAGCAGAAGAGGTTAACAGTATAAACTTGAGGGGTTTGGACTACAATATATAAAAATTGGGTGAGGGTCTTTAAGTCATCAGAATAACTGGGGTTTAGGTGAGATCATCTGCTTCATTTTTCAATGCAAAAAAGATATAACAAGAACTCAGAGACAGAGACCTAGTAGACAAGGTCTAACCAATGACAGAAATTTTACGGTCACTAATTGAGGGCTAAAGCATCTACCAGGTATCACATTAGAAAGAGACAACCTGGATGTTGCAGCTAAGGAGGAGGAGGAGGAAAAAAGATGACCATGAGGATTTGGGATGTTTGAGAGGGTTTTCTGAAGCTATGCAAAATTAATGCAAGAAAGTTTAAGGGAAGAGGTCTAGGGAAAAACAAAGTAGACCAAAAGGGGTATAAAAGGGGATTGCCACATGAAAATTGTTGCTTCTCTGTTAGTCTGTCCTTTAAAAAGTATCAAATACTTTTTAAACTATCTCTCTGTTTAGTAGCACTCTATGCCCTGTGAGTGTGTGTGTGCTGTAAAGGCTAACTGGCAGCTACTGGTGAAACAGACCTTAGAGTGGATTTGGTGACAGCTACTGGACTCAGAGCAGGGTGTAGGTGCCCCCACCCATGCTGCCAGCAGCCAGAGCCAGTGGGAACTTCAGTTCAAGAGCTCAAGAAATGTTTGGACAGTGGTCTCAGGCACATGGTGCCCTGTGCAGGGCCAGAAGTTGGACTTTGATGATTCTTGAGGGTCCCTTCCAACTCAGGGTATTTTATGAGTTTATGATTCTAACTTCTGAGAGGGGAACAGGGTATCCCAAGTGCCGGCTACTGCAGGAAGCAGCATGAGTGAAGTGGCTTAGCATCTGGCCTGAAGAAGAAGTCTCACATGTGTAGGAACTTAATCAAAAATCCTAGGCTTACAGATGGATCCTCTCATGTGTATCTATAGATGTTCAGAATATAACATTATTTACTTGGCTTTAAGATCAGAACACAGGACACAAGAAAACCAGAAATCCACAAGAAAAAAAAATCTTGTAATTTGTAATTGCCACTGCAAGATGGAAAATGGAGACTTTTGAAAGGATTCATCATTTAAGTGAAGTGATATTTTTGGGTATTTAAAAGGATCATTGAAATGGTGCCTCTCTAAACTTATTAGATTTTTAAATTATTAGATCTTAAGGCAGAACAAAAAATATTGTAAACATATGTGTACTGTCTGCAGGGAAAAATATTGCCTTCAGAGAGATTAGAGTAATAAACAAAACAATTTCATTACATCCTTTCTGCAATAATTTAAATAAAAGTTGGGAGATAATATGTTTTAAAAATCATAAATATCATTTAAATTTTAAATCTCTATTTAATACTACTAAATATTGACTAACGAAATGTTAAACTCAGGAAAATACAGCTGTTTATATCATCACAGTGTTCATTTGAATGATATCGCAATATATGTATCTAGAAGGGCATTAATTAGGGAGCATGTAATAGTTTACAAGACCTCCTAATATATGGGACTTTTGGGAGCTTTTTCAGATTGCAGCAATTGATTTTGTCACAGAGCCAGAAACTGGAGAGGAGTTGTAATATTTTTTCCTCTTCCCAAAACATACCTGATAAATCTGGTGGTGGCCTTTCTTTTCTTAACCCCTGTTCAAATCAAACCTTAATTGCTCTGGCATCAAGGTCATGCAACTTGGCTAGCTCTGAAAGATATCAGCTGTTTTTCCCATCCTTGCTGAACCTCTCTTAGACAA
This sequence comes from Ifrita kowaldi, assembly GCA_013398055.1. Lineage (NCBI taxonomy): Eukaryota > Metazoa > Chordata > Aves > Passeriformes > Cinclosomatidae > Ifrita > Ifrita kowaldi. The sequence goes on along the minus strand of VZRS01007688.1, from coordinate 716,726 downwards.
ATTTTGCATTGTTTTTTGTGTCAGTTTTATCGTGGAATATCGTGCTGCCATCTGGGAAGAAAAACACCATGGTACAGGAGCAGCTGGTGAATGAGAATGGCCAAATAAACATTGGCACTCACTCTGCCATTAGGTGAGATAAGAGGATTGAGGCCATGCCAAAAGAGACAGCCCAAACTGCTGCCATTATCCTTCACTGTCCCCTTTTCCCTTATCTCTGTTTCAAAACACAGCTATCATTCATTTTAGAGAAGGGAAACCAAACCTATCAGGTGTTGGACATACTCTCCTGAAGCCTGGAAAACAGAGATATCCACAGTGAAAAGCATCTGAAGCATCTTGCAAATTGGCTGACTGACTGGATACTTTTATTCCCCTGGAAAAATAACAAGAACATTTCATATTTCTGTAATGATTCCTGTCACAGGAGCTCAAAGCACTTTAGATATAAATTTGTTCTGTAGGTACTTTGATAATGGGTAAGGAGATATTAGCTTTATTTTCATAGGCAGGGAAGTTGAGGCACAAAGGAATAAATACCTGATTTGCTAGGTATGGGTTAAGTACAGAGTTTGTGATAAAGCCAGGAATAAACTTTGACTCTAAACTGTTTTGCATTTTTACATAGCAGCAGACCAATTATGCTTCCAGAGACTGGAGGCTAGAGCAGAAATTTAGGGATACAATGGACATACCCACCTTAATGTCCAGAAATACAAAACATAATCACAGAATCGTAGAATACCATATTGGAAGGGACCTCAAGAATCATCTGGTCCAACCTTTCCTGGCAGAAGCACTGTCTAGACAAGATGGCCCAATGCCTTATCTACCCAAATATTAAAATGTTGGGGAAACCACCCCTTCTCTTGGGAGATTATTCCAGTGGTTTTTTGTTCTCAGTGTGAAAAGTTTTTTCTTGGGTCCATCAGAATCTCCCCAGGAGTAACATGTACCCATTACCCCCTTGCCTTTTCTGTGTGACTCCTTGTATGGAAGGGAGTCTCCATCTTCTATGAAGTCACCCTTCTAATACTGGAACACAGTGATGAGGTGTCCTCTAAGCCTTCTTTTCTCAAGGCTGAACAAACCCAATTCTCTCCGCCATTCCCTATATGGTGGGTTTCCCAGTCCTTGGATCATCTTTGTGGCGCTTCTCTGAACTTACTTCAGCCTGTTCACAGCTTTTTTGCATAGTGGGGACAAAAGCTGCATGCAACATTTCAGGTGTGGAAGAGAGTGGGCTAGTGACTTCTTTATCTCTGCTGGTGATGCTGTTGTTGATGCAAGCCAGCATCCGGTTGCCTTTCTTTGCTGCAGCAGCACACGGTTCACTCATAGTGAGCTTGCTACCCACTAGGACCTCCAGGTCCCTTTCCACAGAGCTGCTCCCTAGCCAAGTAGATCCCAGCCTGTGCTAAATTCCTGTACTATGTTTTTCCATGTGCAAGAACTTACACTTGTCCTTGTTAAAATTCTTAAGGGTCTTGCTAGCCCACTCAGCCTATCCAGGTCTTCCCACAGGGTGGCTCTGTCAGTCAATTCCCCACCCACCACAGACACCACTTGTCCAGAACCATAAAACATCTGTTTCTCTAGAAGGAGGCTGTGGGAGAGCGTACCAAAAGCCTTGGAGAAATCCAGGTAGGTAGTGTCCACTGCTCATCCCACATCAGCCAAGCAGGTTACTTTGTTGCAGAACGCAAAAAGGTTTGGCAAGCAGGATTTGCCCATGGCAAACCCATTTTGGTGTTTCCTAATCATGTGCTTCAACTGACTTGTGGTAGGATTTGTTCCATAACTTTCCCTAGGACTGAAGTAAGACTGATAGGCATATGACTTTCTGGAACTTTAGAATCTCTAATGTAGGGTTGTATTCTTATTTACTTGCTGGAGGGTTGACTTAGCATTTCAGGATTCCCTTACTTTCAGACACACATCAAGGTAGTGGACAGAGGTGCTACATTCAGCTGTTCATGACATGAACTTTCTCCAAGGTAGAAAGGCTGATCTAAGTCTGATTCTTAACTCTTAGACAATGAGTAAGTTTCTCATTTGAAATCAGGGTATGTTAGCTCAAATTTGCAGCTTGGATCAGTTGAGAATCTATTTACATTTGGTACAGACGGGACATACACAGACGGCAGTCATTAAGAGTGCCTAAAATTGCCTATCAGGTAATAGTTCTGTTTTACTTAAAATGCCACTTCTTTTTTAATAATTAGTGTGATTGGTTGTGAGACAAAAGGCTGGACATTTGAAAGCAAGAAATTAAGGATGAATTATTCCTTATCATTATGTCTGTCTTGCTCTATCCAACAAAAATCCAGTTGTCCATGCAAGTTTGACTGCCAATAATCTTTACTCACTGATGGTTGTTTGGAGGAGAGTTTAGTAATCCCAATACACTTCCCAGTGATAACAGCTGTCTTCCTCACAAAATCCCATATGGTGCTAACTGGCATGCCTGTCAGTTCTAGTAAGGCTAACATCATGGTGTTAGCATTGCCTTTCCTTTGCAAAGAACATCATCGCTAGGGTACACTAGTGAGGCCTTCTAGAGCAAGCGAAAAACTAATTACCCCAAAGAACTCGCTCTGATGTAACATCTTTCACTATTATGGAAGTACAAGCAAAGACTAATCCAAGCAAAAATCACGTTTTTCTTTCTTATGTCTTCCATGTAACTGCAAAAGACAAAACAGCCACAATTCATGAGCTTTTAACAGCAGGGAAAGCCATCATCACCTCTGATCACCTCTGATCTTAGCAGTAGCATAGACCACAAAACTTTCCATCATTTATAAGGGCTGGAAGCAAAACCAGTCAGTTATTCAATCAGGGAAAGAAAAGAAGCCTTGCTCCCTCACGGTCTGTACCACTCACATGTGATCTGCCCTCTTCTCAGCTCCTTCCACTTCCCACAGTGTTTGTTCAACCCCTGCCCTACTGAGCTCCTTCTGAGGGATTCTAATGGCCACATCTATTAAGGTTGTTTCAAAGCTCCCTGTAAGTGTGCATTGTTTAGCTGCTGATATTCTCTACAATGGGCTGGTTTCTGCCTGCCTTTCTCTCAGTGGATGCACTGGTTTAGGTCTCTTTCCTCTACTGCTCTATTCAGCTGCATGACCTTGTGTTACTATGCCTTTACAAAGTTGCAGGAAGATGGATGCAGTGTGTTATCACATCAGCCTCATTTGTTTAGAAAGCTAAACTTCTTACCAAACACCAATAGCTTTGGGGGAAGTCACTGTCACGGGGAGCGCGGACCCAGCCCCACAAGATATGAACATCAGACAGTGTTTTTAAAGTGATCATCTGTCCTGTTGTACCATCCTTACCCCAAAGGATTTGTCCTACCTTTGCTATTATCCCAGGACAGCTTCTGTACACCACGGAAAATGCTGATATTACCAGCTCTTAGCTTTTCCACCTAGAGATTAAAAATAAAAATTTAAAAAAATTGGATAGTGAAAGATGCAAAGGACAATGAAAGGTGTTTTAAATTAAATCGTTCATTGTTTAAAAAATGTTTTAAATAACTGATTTGACTGTTCCTGTGCTTTTGCAAATTAGCATTACAGGTGTTTTCAAGTCTCCTATCAAAAACTACAAATCCAAACTGAAAAACAATTAAAACCTTTGCAAACAAACAAACATAAAAATCACAAACATGCTGGTGACTGAGGCAGTGCCATGTTCCAAAAGTAAACTCAGAATTATAGTATGTTGATTTTTGATGGGAACTACTCAGATAGTTGCTAGCTACTATAATATTTTAAAAATATGTTCATTCCCCACAGTAGAAAACACTTCAGTGGCACTTTTCTTTGCCATGTGGTTAACTCTAGCACCATTAAAAGACATAATTTCAGATCCTAAAAGTAATTTATCAGTTTAGTATTACTCCTAGATTAATTAGCCTTAATAATATTAATAATAAATGTAGTAAGTTTGTAATAAACCCTGTCGTAATATAGTCTAATTCAGCCTTTCGTATAATGTTAACTTCATCCTCTTTCAGTAAATATTTCAGTTTGTGTTAGTCATACAGACAATGCAATGGTAACCAGTAGTGACCAAGAAATATGATTCTTATTTTGAACCCTTAAAAGCTAGTTTATTTAGGGGTTAGTTTCGTTTTTTCCCCAGGTTTTCTACTACAGAGTTGGAAATTAGAAAATTTTGCTTTGCAGGAAAACCATGTAGCTTTCATGACTCAGCAAAACTTTGAAACTTCCTTTACACATTTTGCTGTGTTCTCAACCTTTCCTTTGATTTTAGTGTCAGATTGAATTTAGTAATTCAATGAAAACAGCACCAAAAATGGTCATTCAGCAAAACTCATGTAGAGTTCATTAAAACATTAACACTTCAGAACACGACTGAACATATTTCTGTTGTGATGATGGCATCTTCACTGTATGGTGTGACAGCATCAGATCACAGGACAGAGGGGAGGTTATAAGAATGCTAAGGTATAGGATAAATATGGCTCTGGACTTTCAGATTATATAATACAAAAAAAACTTGATTAAGATGCTAGCAAATGACATTTATCGTGTTCCCCAGCTGCAACACCAGTCTTCTACTGAGAATCATAGATCTGTTGGTTATTTATGCTTGGTCTGCGAGAACTCAGACTAACAGTGAGATACACTGCAAATGCATAAAACGCAGCTGCAATGGTTGTGAAGTATCATGCGGGGGCCAAAAGAAGGAATTTATGCTTCCCGTGCAAGACATGGCATTGAAAGGGCATCAACAAGTATAAAAGAGCACTTAGAAGGCATGAGATGCTGTGGATGCTATTTCTCTTTGACACGAATGTTCTGGATGATTCTAGGCAAATCACCATGTCTCCATGTTTACTCTCAACATCTGCAACACAACGGTGGTCTCAGTAACAACCCTGATAAAATGCTGTGGATCAAAATGTTTTGAGATAATTTTTTTTGCCAATGAAAGCTGTATGCAAGACCTATGTTTTCCTCTTGGTTTTCATACAAACAATTCAGTGGATCTTATAAAATTTTTCTTACAATGGTTCTCGGGTGACGCTGCAATCTGCTTTTCCCACCAATTGTTTACCACAACTCCAGCAATTAATCCTATGGACAGGTTTTGTTAAGAAAGCACTAAACTTAGTTTTCAGTATTTTTAATCTAGAGATGCAATGAGAAACAAAAATAAAGAGCCATCGCTGTGTAACAATCTCTCCCGGGCCACAGCTTGTCAACCAGTCATCTGGAAAAAATAAAAGTTTTAAAAATTCTTACTCTAGGTTCTGTCATGGCAGAAGATTCAGAAGCTCCACTATCTCCATACAGTAACTCTAGGCTGGCTTGCTAATCATGAGATCAGATAAGTCATTCTGGTGATTCCTTAAAGTGACAACCTGCAAATACAGCCAGTGTGGAGCCACTGGAATCTGTTCTGCACTGTCCCCTCTTATTTCCTGGAGATATCCTTCACAGAGAGGGAAGGAATGGATGAATCAGAGGAAAGAAATAATAATGACAGGGAAACAAACTAGTTTCTGTAAGCAAAATGCCTTACTTGTGAATAACAATATTCAACAGTGGTTGAACTGAGGTCTTTGCCTTATCTGGCTATTCCATCATGAAGATGCCACAACTGTGCTTTTTCTTGGGCTCCTGCACACTTTATGCTGTATATTGCACTTGTATACTTCCATTGCTGCTGGAACCGTCTTGTATAATAGTGTCCAGCCTAGTTTACCCACAGTACCTCAGGTACCAGTAGCAGTGTAGCTGCAGCAGCACAGAAATCATTGCAGACTGCAAAAGTATCCAAACAAACTAGACATAAATACGCAGAAGTTTTCCTTCAGAAGATGTGCATATTACTCAATCTTCTCAATATCAAGATAGGTAGCTTGATTTTACATATCTTCTCAAATACAGTGTTTAAATTGCCATATCCTGCCAGGAATTGATGTGTTATATTCTTTCTGTCCACGAGATGTCGATGTACCCTAAGAATTCTCGGGTATGTAGCTTTGTTTCTTTATAACATAAAGCCTGCCTATGCCATGGCCTTGATTCTTATAGGGTCTAGCAAATCTCACCGCAAAATTAGCAATAACAACAAGAATAACAACAACAACAACAACATAGATCATTCTTTCCAACAGAAAGAATCCTTGGTGAAGCTGCAAGGCTTTATGAATTTCTTACACCACACAATCTCCTGCTTGTTCAGGATAGACACCTGAAGGGGGTGGGGAAAATACATCAGGATGTGGTGGTGAGGAGTGCATACATGCCAGAAGGAGAAGCAAAGTCTGTTAACTTAGGCATTGTGCCTGTTAGCTTGAACTCCCAAATGGGAGCTGCTCAACATCTGATTTGCTCAGAGTGTGGGTGGAATGAGTCTATATGTATCAACAGCTGTCCGTGTTTACTGATACATTAGAGTACTAAAAAGGAGTAGAATTAGGCTTATGGAAATTCACATTATTGCCTATCTTTACTAAAGCTTTAAATTTGCTGTAATTTACATGAGCATATTGAGCATACACGAATGCATTGAAGTAAAACTAACTAGTTAAGGAATAGAGTCTGCTCCTCCTGATTGTAAAGAAATACTGAGCTCTTCAGATGATATGCATTTGACAAATGCTAGTGTTTACTGTGCTTTACTGCCTTGTACTTTTTAAATATATGCTGCAAACATAGCTGAAGACCAAAATATACCTGTCCAATACCTTAAGCCACAGGTACAAGCTAGATGGACTGATGTGGTCCTTACTTGCCCTGTTTTAGAGTTAGTTGGGGTGGCACAAAAGACCTACTTTAGAATGAATTTTGGTGCATGTCAGCAAGACCTAAGAGTAGAGATTGATGTATCTGGAAAGAGACGCCAGGGTGGGTACTTCCCTGGCATTCTTCCAGGGAAGAAGCAGCCAGCATTTATGAATGGGTTTCAGTAATGCAATAACTGCTGCCAGTTAGAAGCCAGGTTTTGCCAAATGCCTGTTCATTTTTCCATGGACCTTTAATATTTTCTTTCAAAAGAGTAGGATGGAAAATTAATTGACTGTCTTTTTTTTTTTACAACAGAGAAGCTAATCTTGTTCTTTCTTGCATATTTTAGAAAAGCATATAGTTGTTTATGGTTAATTTTAAGTAGTGCAAATTACAACTCATGCACTGTTATTTTATCACATTTTAAGTAGAAGACTGGTCCACTGCCCTTCTACCTGCATGAATATTTTCTGGAGTCAAAAAAATTAAAACAACAAAAAATAGGTTCATATCAGTTTTATATAATCGCTTTGGTTTTTAGGTGCCTAGTATACGATGTCTAGATTCTACTTTCACTGGGATAGATCTGAGGTAAAATTCACAAACATTTCATTTTCTGCTAACCAGCAAAGAAAGATAGGGGGGCCTTTTTTCTTAGTCTGAAGTAAATTTAACCAACTGAATGGAGATACCAACAAAAGCTTAAAAATTATCTCCATTTTATTGTATAACTACATTGTCAATTAAGGAGGAAGAGAATATCCTTTCCTACAAATATAAGTGATAGGAACTACAGCTGGATGTGATACATAGTAAAATGCATCTCCCTTTTCGTATTTCAAAAACATGGCATCTTCTAGGAAGAGTTCAGCAAAGAGTTCATGGAACCTGGTGTTCTAAATGCCAGGCTCCCACCTTTGGGCCTAAGACCCCTTCAGGTGCTTGAGTCAAACATTTAACTGTTCTCTACAAGCTGGTAGCTGCAATCTCTAAGGTGTTATAAAGGGTGAAAGCCCAACTTTCTCCTTTCAACCCTGCAATGTTCAGTAATTTGCTTTATTTTTTTCTGGCCTTTTTACAATTATGTGTAATAGATACAGGGCTGCCTATGAACTCATACCCAACTGCACCTTCCTGGCTCTTCATGGTTGTGCCAAAGGTTGTGCCAAAGCCAAAAGGACCTAAACATCCAGATGAAGTTCTTTTCTCTTGAGCTGAACTGGTAGAAGATCTATAGAACACAATGGAAACTGAGCTGAGTGAGAATTAGAAACTATGAAATAGGAATCAAACTGATTTTCTTTTGACTGTTTCATAACATTTAAATCAGCAATACATCGATGTCTCCTAACTAGAAACATGCTCAGATCCAGCTCTGGCAATATCTCTTTGTACTCTGTCTCTTTCCCACTCTTGGAGTTCAGGAATATTTCTGACAAGTCACCACAGTAATAAATTATTTCTTTTCTTTTTCTTTCTTTTGTTGTTGTTGTTATTGTTGCTTTTGTTACTTTGATAAGTGATGAAATAACAATCCTTTAAAAACCTTTTCTTCAGCATGAGGCAAGAGCAAATGGGACAGTTAATCTCTCAGAGCTGGAGTTCCACACTTTGAGCAAATACAAGCATTTCTGCATCTGTAACACTCCCTTCACATTTTGATGATCTTCCTCAAGACCACAGCTTTTGGAGGATTATTTTCTTCTTTAAATGAAAACTGAGTGTCTAAATAGCAGTTTAAAAATTTCCTTTTTTCCTTATCTCATAAAAGTGTTTTTTTCCTTGTTTCTCATGCATGTGCCTTCCTTGCACCTTTGCAAATAAAAAAAAAAAAAAAAAAGGAGGTAAGGTAGTTTATGAGCTTCAAGTGGAAAAACTCTATGTTCAATGGGGAAGACATCTGAGATGTCAGATAACAACCCAATGAAATCCCCATTTCAAACAAACTATAATACACACAAAATGAGAACAGGAGTAAAACCCACATTTGTGTGTCCACTAGCCTACATACGGCCTCCTCTCATCAGGAGAATAATCTTTAAGGAAGTTTTAAAAATATTGTTCTCACAGGACAGCGAAAGACAAGGATAGCTCAAACTCTCTTTAGACTGCTCCATAGGGTAGAGGCATGCATGATTTAACTTCCTTCCTGCAATTAATCATTAAGACATTTTTTATTTAACAAAAAGACCTTCTATATGCAACTTTTGAATTTGTGGCCATTATAATGGTTATTCATTTCCACTCGACTGGTAAGACAGATCAATAGACAACATTTTGACCCGAGGCTTGTGAGATGCAGACTTTGTGTCTGTACTGCGTGAGACCTCAAACAAATCACTTTGACATACATATCTTCAAAAATACCTAGGCATACCTACTGACTGTAGTTTATTTCAGGTGACTGACAACCTCAGTGGATCTTGCAATGGCAGTTTTCATGACCAGATTAAGGTATGAGAATGCCTGAACAAATGTAGAGTTCTCTATCCCAATAATTGTCTGGATTCTCTATGGCAAATGAAGAGAAATGGGCACTGAAGAGTGTGATTCATCTGTTCTTCAAGCAGATGATTCATGTCCCAAAATTGTCTACGACTCTCCATTGTCTAGTAAGGAACTTCAATATAGTGACTTCTAGCTGGATAAGAGGTTGTGGGCAGCAGGTCTGAAAGTGTGGCTCCTGGAACACCTGGAAAGTCACCTTAAAAGTACACAGTTTGTCACCTAACTGCTTTAATTCTGTGGCTTGTTACAGTCAGCAAAGCTGTCAGCAGCTGCCTGAAGCTTCACAGCTTTACAAGTTAGCTCTGAAGATATGAGAAAAGGGTGAGTGTCATGTTCACAGCAATGCTTGAGACCATTCTTACAGAACATGCAGAACATAGCACTTCTGTGTTTCATTAAAGCATTGAGGAGAAATATCCAAAAGATTGTGAGGAGCTTAGCTACTATAGTGTGACAGGCTATATAAGGACCAGCTGAGATAGATAAAGCCTGCTGTTTGGAATTAACGTGGTTTTGTACATCATGATCTTCTCGTAGGATTGCCTGCCAAGTGTACTACAAAATCATTTCAAGTACTGCGGCATTAAGAAAGTCACTCTGGAAGCAGCTAAATTGTTGCTGATCAGATATATACATCCTGAGAATTAAAATATTTTTTTATATTTTTTATATTTTTGAGGTTTCTCTTGTTTGTTTTGTTGGGGTTTTTTTCCAACCACTTCCCCAACATAGTCTTTTTTCACTAAAAATTTTTCAGATTAACAGAAAACTGTTCAGCATGTAAATAGTGATCCAGAACCATTATTAAACATCTGTTAAATCGGGCAAGAGCCAGGAAAAACTTCAGCTGGATTACAATTGTTCTTGAGAGAGTTTGCAAGGGAGTGAGAAAGCACACAGAGCACAGGAGCCAGCCAGAGTCTGTTCACATTTGGTCTCTTTCTCCTCCCCCACCCCTGGAACACTACTGATAGAAGGAAGCAAATGGCTGAGGCTCTCATATCCCAAAGGATGTAATGCCCTACGGGTTGGGTAAGACAAGTAACTTGTGTTCCACCCCTCTCACACTTTGCTGCTTTATATAGTGCACAGATATGAAGAGTGTTGTGAAGAACATAGTAGCTGATGCTTCTGCATGTTTTGACAAAGTGCCCCATTAACATATTTCCCTCTCCAAAGTGGCAGCACTACATTAGCTATCCACTGACCTAGAAACTGCTCTTATCTCTGTAGAAGGAAGCTATTAACATTTAGAATTTTGAAAAGCAAGTTCTGGCAAATCCTTCCTCTGAAATTAAAGATGTTTCTGCCTCCAGCTGTCCACCCCATTTCTCTGCCAGGAGTTACCACAGAGTCAGTGGAGGGGAACATGTGTAGCACTTCCGCTGAAAACGCCCGGTGTCCTAGGATAAACCACTGTGGAAGACAGATGTCAGCTGGCACCATCTAGATGGAGTAGTTAAGATTTAGATATGTTATTTCTGCTAACTTTGAGCCAGGAACTGTAACCTTTGGCTGGGGGTAGACAGATACCAGTAACATCTTAACTGTAATGCAGCTCGACTTTTACAGCTCCAACCAACTTGAAACTTCAGTAATGGAAGCTACCATGAAATCTCCATACACTAATGCATAGAGCCTCAAATGGTATTTGCTTTCATAATGGCACAGTGTCTATGCAAGTGTGAAATCTGAATGAAGCTATTGCAATATAAACTGGAAGCACATAGCTGTTCATTCAGAGGAGCTGGGGCAGAATGCTATCAGTCTAGCTGAATCTGTTCACATGCAGTTGCCATCTGTTATCACAATGCCATGTTGCCCAATTAAAACAATATGACTGGATTACAGCATTTTGAGTAGTATTATTTGCTAGATTGTCTCTGATTCTAAAAAATCTACCATTCCATCTGACTGCCTCTGCACCTGCTAATTCAGACAGTGTAAAGAAATTGCAAGCTTCTCATTTATTAACTGCATGGCTGTAAGCTACTTCTGAGCCTGAAAATATTTCTGCATTTTAAACTTTTTCTGACTTCAATCAGTAGTCATTTCTCCATTTTTTGAGGAAATGTGTATGTTCAGTACGGGAAAAGTTACTGCAGATCTTCTGTATACATGTGGCCAGTGGCTACTAAGGATGTAAGTTAATCAGGGTAAATGAAAATAGGTTTTTAAAAAATAATTATTTTTAGTTTTAAATAAGAGTTGTAGATGTAATGTTCTTCACTTTTTTCCTGGTTTGGACTTCTAAACTGATAATTATGAATAACTTTTATTTATACTTTAAGTGACTATGGCAGAATTTCTGACTTTACAGATTTCTACATATATAATCTTTTCTGTAGCATGCAGATGAGCATGCAGATGAACATGCATTTTGGGGCTAGTTGAGCTTCCATTTTTATGTTATGTTTTGTAAAAGACAAGTAATACCAATTGCAAAATGGATACCATTAACTGAAATCACTGTTTCTAGGAATAAAAACAGCTATTGACAGAAGACTTAACATGATAAGTAAGACAGTCAGGGAAGCCTATTAAGCAAATACGCTATTATTTTAGATCTCTGAAGCACATTCATTCTACTTAAATAAAATGTTCAGTTTGATAACTTCGAAACTTAAAGCAGTGCTGGACAAAAAACTTTTCAAAATGTGCTTTATAAATTCACATTTTCCCTTACAAAAAAAAACTAATTTAAGGAAGCTAGAACACTTATCGAGTTGGATTTCTAAGTTGCTATCTGTTCCTGAATGGCACCAGGAACCATATAAGCCAACTTGAATTTTCGCCCAGTTAAAGCACATTTGCTCATTGTAGTGTAGTCTGTGGCTACTGATAGGTCCCTATAGTACTGAAATAGTCACTCTTGGGCCAAGCACAGGGATGGATTGCATACCCATGAAACACCCTCTTCTGTGATTCTGGAGGTAAACACCATACCAGTGTCAATACTGGTGTTGTAATTAACGGAGTTAGCCATGGCATACACTTTCACAGAATCACAGTATCACAGAATATCCTGAGTTGGAAGGGACCCTCAATGGTCATCAAGTCCAACTCCTGGCCCTAAACAGCATCATCCCCAAGAGTCACACCATGTGCCTGAGAATATTTCCCAAAGGCTTCTGGAGCTCTGTCAGGCTTGGGGCTGTGACAACTTCCCCGGGGATCTTGTTCCAGTGCCCAAGCACCCTCTGGGTGGAAAAGCTTTTTCTAATATCCAAACAAAATGTCCTTTGACACAACTTCATGTCACTCCCTTGGATACTGTCACTGGTTATCACAGAGATCAGTGCCTGCCCTTCCTGTTCCCCTCACGAAGAAGTTGTAGAATGAAGTCTCCTCCCAGTCTCCTCTTTTCCAGGCTGAACAGACCAACAGACAAACAGACCTCAGCTGCTCCTCATACAGGTGCCCCTCAAGGCCCATCACCATCTTCATTGCTCTCCTTTGGACACTCCCGAATAGTTTAATGTCTTTCCTAACTGTGGCTCTCAGAACTGCACAGAGCACTTGAGGTGAGGCTGCCTCAGTGCAGAGTGGTGCGGGACAATCCCCTCCCTTGCCCGGCTGGCCGTGCTGTGCCCAATGCCTCCCAGGACACGCTTGGCCCTCCTGGCTGCCAGAGCACTGCTGACTCATGTTCAACTTTCTGTCAACCAGGACCCCCAGGTCCCTTTCCATGTCAGTGTTTCCCAGCCTCTCATCCCCTAGTCTGTCCGTACACCCAGGGGTGCCCATCCCAGGTGCAGAATCCAGCACTTTCCCTTGTGGAATTTCATACCACTGGTGATTGCTGAGTCTCAATTTGTTGAGGTATCTCTGTAGGGCCTCCAGGCCTTTGAGGGAGTCAACAGCTCCTCCTAGTTTTGTATCATCCTTGAATTTGGTTAGTATCCCTTCTAGTCCTGCATCCAGGAAGATGTTGAAGAGCACAGGGCCTGGGATAGAGTCCTGCAGAACCCCAGTAGTGACAGGTCCCCAGTCTGATGTCATCCCATTTGCTATAACCCTTTGTACCCAACCCATGAACCAGTTGCTCACCCATCACATGATGTGTTTATCCAGCTGTGTGCTGGACATTTTATCCAAAAGGATACTGTGAGAGACAGTGTTGAAAGCTGTACTTAAATCTAAAAAGATTACATCAACTAGCATCCCTCGATCAGCTAGGTGGGTTACCTTGTCATAAAAGGAAATCAGGTTTGACAAGCAGGACTTTCTTCTCATGAAGCCATGCTGGCTGTGACCGATGACCACTTTGTCTTTCAGGTGTTTTTCAGTATCACCCAGAATAATCTTCTTCATAACTTCTTCAGGCACTGAAGTTAGCCTGACAGGTCTGTGGTTTCTGGGCTTCTCATTATTGAAAATCAGGATGTTTGCCAGCTTCCAGTTAGCTGGGACCTCTCCGAATTCCCAAGCTGCCAAAAAATCATCAAGAGAGGTTTTGCAATGACATCAGCTAGCTCTTTGAGGACTCTTGGATGAACCCCATTAGGCCCCATGGATTGTAGGGATCTAGCTGGAGCAGCAGATCCCACACAATTTCAGGGTTGACTGGGAGTTAATGATTCTTGTGGCCATGGTCATCCAGTTCAGGGCTCTGAGAGCCCCTTGGTCCATCATCCATGTTGAAGACAAAGGCAAGGAATGTGTTAAACACCTCTGCCTTGTCCGAGTCCCTGTTTGTGAGGTGACCATCCTCATACTGTAATGGGACAATACTATTTTTACACTGCCTATTGCCATTAGCATACTTGAAAATACCTCTTTTTGTTGTCCCCCACAATTCTGGCCAGCTTCAACTTCAGTTGAGATTTGGCCACATGAATTTTCTCCCCACAGTGGCAAGTAGAGCACCCTGCTCTACTTCTGGTTTTGTTCTCTATCACATCCAGAGATCCCCAATGTGACTCGTGGTTTTGCTATTATAGCACTGAGAGGGAAAGGAACAAAAGTTTGGTCATTTCCCTTCCTCTGTCAATCAGCACTCTTTTAGAGTTGCCACATATACGGGATATGTGAGTCTCAGACAAAGACTGAATGAGGAAGAGGGACTGGATAAAGTATTCCTCTGCTTCCAGTGCCATGTAGCACCCACTTTGCTCCAAAATCATCCCCAGACAGGTTTTGACCTCCAACAAAGTGCTAATATGCTCAGATTAGTAAGGCATGAGAAAGATCCCCATTCATACATTTTTTTCTAAACCCCACTGACCTTTTATTCAAAACATTTAGGATTAAAATACTCAGTGGTAATACGAACTTTGTATTCTGAAAGGATTAACATGGTGTCACCAACCACTAGCCTATGACAGTATTTAAGCCTTGTTTACCTATACTTTATTTTTAGGATGCAAACTTTTTGTGGTTTCTTTCCACTAGTATTTTCTCAGTATCCCATCAGCACAGACCTGCAATTTGGTTTTGAGGATTCTAAACAAAAAAATAAGTAATGAGTCTCTGAATGACAAGTCTGGAGTGAAACCTGAGTCCTGGACTTCATGTCCACTTACAGAGGCTTTGGTTAGTTTTTGCCTCAAGATTTTTTTTTAATTGGTATTTTGTATCCTATCTTACAACTAGATCAATGCATTTTTGTGAAAACTAAAGCCTCACAGGGGCTTTTAAACCTGTGTGGAAAATTATATAATATTTTGTAATTACATTTCCATTTTTGCAGAAAAGCACCCTGTATTTGCTCAACCTGTATGAAATCACTTTTAGTTCCAGGAAAGGGTTGACAAAAAGCTAATCTCTAGGTCCAGAAACAAACACAAAGAACAAAAACAATAATGTGCTTTTTTCTGATATGCAGCTTTGTTTTAATTTTGGATCCTGATTGTGTTTCATTCAGCCAGAAGATATCAGGCAGGAAAACCAGGAGTGGCAACACCATTTTTGTGACTGACAGACCTCTGCCATCCTTTTGAGCACACTGTCTCTAAACAAAAATCCCAATTTGAGATAAAGCTTTTCATCTGGTATCTCCTCTTTTCTGTGGGTCCTGTTTTACTCATCGGTACTCCTAAATATTTTCTGAGACCCTCAATCTTATTAACTTGAAATGGCTTGGTTGATGATGTTGATTGCAACACTAATCTTTGAAACATAAAAGTGTTTTGAAAAGTCCATGATGGGCCATCTGAACAAAGTTATCACCTGACTTGTCAATAAACACGGACTCAGAAGGTGTCAGTTCAGTCCTTTTTGTCAAAGTGGTGAGGCTTTGAATATTTCTTAAGGGCGAATTCAAGTTTGATTTCAGAATATACTTTCCATAACATATGAAGAGCTGCTCACAGAGCTGCTAATAAGAGTTGCTTATTTAAATAATGAAAAAGAGTGTAGCTCTTAATGACTTTCAGTAGAGTAAACATTACATAGTAAGTCAAATTTGAAGGACAGTAAACTTGGTCAGTTTTGGGTTCTGGTCAGACTCTCCTACCCACACATAAGGTAATTTGCCCTGTCACCTACATAAGCTTCCTGGACATCCTGGCATTCTGCAAAACCCATAGAAATTGCCTTCTAACCACTTATTCTCCACAGAGATCATCTACAATTTAAATGTCCCATTTAGCTTTTTTGAATTCTTATCTCAAATCTACTTTCTTTCATCTAAGCAAAAATACTATGTACTTGAAGTTTCCTCAGAAAATTTTCTAAGTTCTTGACCATCTCATGTCCATCATTTTGCTTCTTCATTTAAAAAAAAATATTTATATAGTAACTGAAAATGCAAAAACACTGAAGAAAAGTAGAAGTTATATGATGAGGTAAATCTGAACTGCTTCATATACTTCCAAAATATCTACTTGACACCAGCTATGCTTTATAGCATTCTAGAAGTCTGCCTTCTCTATTCTCATCACCAGAATTGAAAAATGTTTTAATTACAGTGCTATACATGCACTTGAAGTGCATTTGACCTCTTTCCTTATTGTCCCCACTAACCATGAGGAGATATAATTGCTTATAATCCATACACAAATATATCAAATGACATTTGTCTTGTAGTAAGTCAAGATAGCACAAGCTGCAAAGAAATACATTTTCAATAGTATACAAAAATGACAAGGATTTGAAGAGTCATTAGAGACTTCAGTAGCTCGCTTTCTATGAATTAGACACTGTTTTTAAAACACATGTAAATGAT
Organism: Ifrita kowaldi; assembly: GCA_013398055.1. Taxonomy (NCBI): domain Eukaryota; kingdom Metazoa; phylum Chordata; class Aves; order Passeriformes; family Cinclosomatidae; genus Ifrita; species Ifrita kowaldi. Next base: position 700,280 of record VZRS01007688.1, on the reverse strand, counting down.
GTCACTGACTCATCACTTTACTGTAAAGTTACATAATATCTGGCATTTATACAAAACCCATACCTTCTGGATTTAAATGTCTTCAGTGAGAACCTCAGTTTCCTGTTGAAAATAAGGAGTTCTGAGCCTTCACGGCTCCACAGAAAACTCCATAGAAGTTAAATGACAAAAATCTATTTATTGGTCTGCTTCAGAATGTCATAATAATTAGGCTAATGTCAAGGTGTCAGTGAATCTCTGTCTTGATTTTTCAGTGATCTGCGACTTTTAAATGTTCTTCTAGAGAAGGAATCTTCAAGTCTCTCTGGTGGGCAACAGTGGACTTAATGTTCCTCCCTAATTCCCATGCTCACCAGTGACTTGAGAATTAAATACACTCTTTAGGCCCACCAGCAAAATCCAAAATTTGGTGTTAGCAAAGTATTAGAAAAAAACAGGAGAAGTCATAAACCCCTGGCTTAAACCCATAGGTTACAATCAAACACACTGCATATATAGGAAAAGAATGTTTTCTTCTTATTTCAATTTTCTTCCAAATTTGCAATTCTCCCCCAAAGTATGATGAGATTTTCTCAGTGAAAAGCAATCTACAGAATGTGGCTGGCTAACAAATCTATCTTAAAACCTCTAAGAAAATTATGTATTGCTACTGTAAATGGAAAGCATTAATAACAGTTTAAAACTGTTTAAAACTATTCAAGTGCCAAATCTTGAAAGTATGCCAACAAGATCATCATGTCCTGGAGAATTTTAGTGAAAATCAGGTAGCTTAAGAAAAAGAAATTAAAACTGGTTTTGCTTATTTAAACAGCTTTAAAGCCTCTGTGAACAACGTTTAGGCTTCTGGTTCTCTGTCATGCAGTAGCATAACCTTTTTTCCCAGGGCAAGAGCAAACAGCAGTTAAAAAGTTGTTTTGTCTATTTACTATTTTGAAATCTAAGCTTACGGCAAGAGCTATATAAGCATAACATACAATAAGGAACAACAACAAAATCTCTTTTTACTTTAAGAATAGCTTAATGACAGACATGGGCTTCTACAGTGGTTCTCTGGCCAACCAGCCGCTGCTGCCATTCACTGAGCACAGTGTCAGCAGGACAGGATGACTCATTAGAGAGCTGAAGGAGTGGAGGGAATACACCTAGTGGTACAGGTCCCTAGTAGGATTTTGGCTGGCTCTTGTGAAAGAAGAGCTCTCTACATGCGTTAATTCCATGTTGGGCAGTTTGGAGTAGGTTTGTGAGCGGGAAGGAGGAAGGGAAGCTGTAACTGAAACACTAAAACAAATATAATTTAAGAGTACTAGTAAACAGGGCACTTACAATTCCTATCATCATTCTTCCTCAATGTAGGAGGGAAAAGTAATCCATTTAGGTGTTTATTTGCATCCCTCTGCAGTCTGTCCTGAGCTGTCCTCTAGCCTCCCTTACTGAAACAGCATCACAGGTCACTCCTAAGCATAATTGCTCTACAATGGATGAAATTAACACCCCAAGTCTAAACCATAATCCAGTTTTGGGAGAGAGAAAGGAACAGACAAGGAGAGACAGAAACCAAGGCTAAAACTGCACTTTCACATATAGGTACAGACTGATCTGAATTGAGATAAAATCATGAATGAAATAGCTGCTTGTCTCATGAGAAAGCTGGCTCATTAATTAAAGCAGTATGTCCACCTGTGACTGCACAAAGTCAAAACAGAGGCGTCCACCTCAGCAGGCAGGGAGAACTGATCAGTATCAGCCTATTTCTGTACAGGAAGCTTCAGGACAGAAGAGAAAGGAAGGATGTGCTAAGCTGCAAAATGGGTCTGAAAATGCACTTTTGACCAACAGCACATTCTGCAAAACAGTAGCCTCTTCTCCGTATTGCACCTTATCCCCAGCTGACCATTGCCACTGTCATCACTCTTCCCATAATAAATTAACAGAGATTGGAATCACAGCTTCAGAAAATTTCTTTGCAGACTCTAAGCATCTGTGAAACTAGGTTGGCCTTGAATCAGTAATGAATTCAAAACTCAGCTGCCATCAGCAAAACCTTAAGGAAAATCCTTGTGTAAGTTTTGAGTAAGCCTGGTCCTGTTTAGAGAGTTTTATCAAAACCACATGAAACCATGTGACACTCGATGTCTTTCTTAGTATTTTGCTTGAATATTGAGCTCATTTAAACTCTAAGTTTAAAAAGAACCAAAAGATTTGGAATCCATACAAAGTGACATTGACTATTGTGAGCCCTGGAGTCAAAATGGGTGAGTCCCATGCTCAACCAAGTTTAGTAATTCTGCTGATTCAGTTTGCAGGCAAAGAATCAAAAGCCCCCATGGTATTTCACTGTCAGGAATCAAAGTCATATTCGTGTGTATTTTGCTAGTACAGCCAGACTCCATGTGCACAAGAAACTAGAAATACAAGGCAGGAACTAGCCCAACCTAGCTGGGGGCTGGCTGCATCAGCCTGGTGCCCCACCTAAGCCAGCAAACCTTGACCAGACCCAGCTGGTTTGCACAAAATAAATGTGTCTCAGGCATTTCTTCATCTTTTCTTAGCACATTTGCCCCTGGCAAAAGGAAATGAGCTTTTGTGTTTTCCTAGACAAGTCACAAAGACACTCTTGTCTTAAACCATCTCTGTGAAATGAAAATAGTTGTCTTTATCAAAGCCAAAGTGCTTTGAGATCTGTGACTGAGCAGTGTTATATCACTGAAATGCATCATTGATGATTAGATTAAAAAATAAATCTGCAGTGCTGCTAATTGAAACACTGTGTATAATTAGAAGGGCTTTTAAAAGTCTGTTTACCCTTCAAATGAATATAGAACTTCTGTATGCTATGAAGAGTTCATCGTTAATAAAATTTTTGCTATTTTAAGTCTTGATGATGCTTTAAATTTACATTTTGACAAAAAACAATACTCTAAGTGCTCAGATTTTAACCTCTTTCCAGACTTGTATTAACCTCTGTATGTAAGGATTGTTGCCTTTCCTTTTCAGTTTAAGTCTCTCACACAGAAACTTTACAGCAATTGCAGGAGTTGCAGTTTTACTAAAACTCAGCACACAGCCATTTCCAGTGTCAGAAACTTACTCTGATGAAAGACTTTCGGCAAGACTTTGGCCCAAGGTGTCCACCCAGCTGGTACCAGGACCCTGCAAAGTCCCTTCATACAGAAACGCCACCATTCCACCTAAGGACAGCCTGTGGCCAAGAAGGCTCCATATTCCAGAGAGCTGGCAAGGGCACACCTCCCGGGGAAGGCCCTGCTTCCTCCCCTTCCTCCCCATGGCCATCCAGCGTGGCTGCCCAGGGGCCAGGAGTGAGCGCAGGGCCGGGCATGGAGGCTGCACCGTGAGGAGGCCTCCCCTGCCCGCTTGGCCTCAGCTGGACAGGCCAAGGCCCGGCCTTAGCCCCGAAGGTCTGGTGGGACCTGCACATGAGCTCAGTAGTGAATTGCAGTAGGTCCTTTGACCTTTTTCTGTTATTCTCAGTGAAAAAACCCACAAACCAGTGTTATTGCTTTAGACTCCTCCTTCTTGCCCTTGGGCTAACACCAGAGGTTCCCTCAGAGCGCCAGTGCATCACCAGTGTGAGTCCACACAACAATGTGAGATGCCATTTCTGGCCCCGATCCAAAAAACACTCAGGCACGCGCTTCCCTTTGAGACTGGCTGTATGCAAGGCCCAGATCATGATTGCTGCCCTAGGAACACAGCAAGCAAAACAGTAAAAGGAAAAATGTACATAAAAGTCAGGGCTCTGCAGCTCCCAGCACTGAGCTGTAGAGACTGGGCTCTGTGGTTGTGTTTTTCAAAAGCTAAAAAAAGTAAATCTTCCTGGACATAAAGGAGCCAGCACAGTGTCAGCCCCTGGGGGCTCTGAGACAGCAGTGGGCTATCATGAGAGGAAATCCAGCTCAGTAAGGGGACTGCATGGATATCAGTTTGGGTCTAGGGAGAAGACATTGAAATTCAGCACATCCCTCTGCAGCCCGGCTGTGTGACGCACTGGGGATATTTGGCAGATCCTCCTGTGTTAGCCCCTTTCTCTTCCTGTTGTGGTCTGAATGAATAGCTATTCTGCTTAATTTAACCTATTTTTTCTTAAGTACATACTCTGACTATTTACTCTAAAGCAAGATCTGAATAGTATTTGTATAACTACAATTTTTCAGTGTGTTCCAGCAATGTTGATTCATTTGAGAATTCTTGGCAAGATTTTATTCAAGAACAATCTGCAGTGTAATTATAGTTGTACAGCATTAATGTGTTTTTTGCCATCATGATAACTTATTTTGCTGCGCCTGGCAATATGAATGTGAAAAGTCATGTTTTGTTGTTATAAATTACATCTGCACCAAGAGAAATTATTGCAATTGTTTCATTCGTATAGAATTTCATTCGTATAGATACTGGCAAGTATTAAAGAGTAGACAAATTGCTAAAGGACTCCTACCATAGCCTCTTCTGTATACAAAATCAGTCTAGTAAACAGTTTAGGCTAGCATATCAGTAGAAGTCTGTTGCTGAAACCTGTATTGCATGTTTTTCCAGCATTGTAACAGATCAGTTCCCAATTACCCATACTTTACACCGCAATCCTTAACACAGTACATTCCATAATGAACAGCATAAGTACAGTAGCTCAATGCCAGATTCCACTAGCAGGCACCACCCTAAATAGCATTAAAATACCACAAATTAAAAGAAACCTTGGAAGAATTTAACAGTAAATACTATTCCAGTAAGTGCTTCTCTTTTCTGTCATGTAAATATGTTACTTTTACAGTCTTTTCCTTAATTGAAACGCAGGAATGTGACAACATGCAGTGTGACAAATGGCTTCAAGATATCACATATATAGGAAATCTTGTCAGCATTTCTTTTGAATTGCATGCTTTTGAAACACAGTTTGATATTGTTTTTCACAATACAGTGTGTCTCAAGCTCCACGTGTCATTTCATTGTCATCTGCTACTTCAGAACTCTGGTCAGGACAGTCTGAATAAAACAAAATTAATGCGTTTCCCCACGTAAATCTGAACAGGTCCTTCTGTGGATAAGTCTTATTAACCTAAGTGATCCCTTTTACACTAGATTTTCTGATTGCAATCAAAACCGAAAGTGGAACTTCGAGAAAAAATAATATATTCCAGAGAAATGTCCCTGTGTCAAGGCACTTTGTGAATTAAATAATTCTTATTAATTTTTTTGAGATAGCAAAGTATTACTATTCTTATTATTGGATCTCAGATGACATTGTGATCTAACAAGTCAGCAATTCAATCCACACCCTTAGACTCCTCTTGGTCATAAGTCTTTCTTCTTCAAGAAAATTTTTGCCTGCTTTTGAAGACCATGTATATTCAGATACTCAGCAGAAGATAAAGGTGAATATATTAGATGCTTTCTAAATCATATACTTAGAGGGGAAAATTATGTATTTTTTTTTAATATAAAAATTAATTGATGAAACATTGGAGCATTGGTATTGACAGAATATATAATGCATTTATAATTATCAATGTGGTTTAGTTAATTTTTTATTTTCTGATCATCCAGACAACTTGGAATGCCTTCCTCCACATATGAAGAATACACCAAAATACAGCTTTCTTTTTTAAAGCCAGCAGCACTGTCTCTGAAAAAATGTGCTTGCTCTACACAGTCTTATGTCCAATAGGTTAGTTCAAAAACCTTCAAAGTCTTATTTTCTTTGCTATGAGGGAAAAATTTTATTGATGTATTTATAAAATAAAATTGTTTTACATACAATAAGCATTTCACCAGATTTTTTGCTGAAAAATATTGGACTTCGTGTTGTAGCTGGTGAAGAAAATCTCGCTGCTATCCCATCAGGAATCTGGTAATGTGAAGTGCAAAATACTCTTGTTACTAATAAAAATATTAATGATTACTAGAGTTCAGTCTCCTTCATTAATGCAAAAATCTCCTTCCCAAGGAGTGGAGTAATTTCATTAACTATTTTCACTATGGTCACATTGTTGTCTTATGTAGAGACACGTTTTTCAGCACGGGGTGGTGCGGTGTTACTTTTATTGAGCATTACATTGTCAGTTAGTGTCTCTTGAGCTGTTTTTTGAAGTTACATTTATATTTTTTAAAAATTAAAACAACCATCCAAACCCACAAACAAACTAACAAAAATCCCTGTGCTTCTTTCGGCTCTGATTGTCATTTCCTGCCAATACTACACCAGAGTTTTAGAAAGTTTCATGATACCCTATGCTTTCTCCGGGGTTATCTATAAAGGCAACGGTAAGGTTTTGTCACTAGGTGGAGCTTGAAGCTTCAGTCCTCAAGCGCTCATCTGCCTCATTTCCTGCCTTCAGCAGGGAGTTTCTCAACCTTTCCAATCCCGTAGCTAGGCAACTTTAAAACCTTTGGAGGTAAATTTGGTTGTATAATCTGTTGCCTGTTATAAGTATTCCTATTAGAAGCAGGTTTTTTACATATTGAGTCATGTTTGCTGTGACTGAAATTGGTTAGTAATCAAAGGGAAAGAATAAAGACTTTCCACATGTGGGCCTGCAGTGTAACTTCTGCAGCAAATTGCTCCATGTTTGGCTCTTCTAACGCTCTACCAGAAAAAGCAGACTGATTGCAAGGCAAATATGACAGCGCAGCTAACAGAATGCTATTTTATGTTATTGTTGGGCTCTGGATGTTAATCACCAAAATCAGTACTCTCATATGCTGGTAGACCGATAGATAAAATAACTGTGCGTCAACACCCAGCAGCCCACAGCTGGGGATTCATCAAATCAACACAAACAGTCCTTATGTCCTAATATATTTCATGTGCAGTAAAAAAATACTTCCCTTATGCTACAAGCTGTGCAGTTCAGAAAGCTCTTGGAAATATGCAGCCTTACGTACGGTAGAGTGACATTTACTCTTCTGGTACCTCGTGGAGTGGAGGAGGAGCTGCCTCATGCTAGTGAACTGCTCTGGTGTGAGAATAACTTGACCTCACTAGGGAATCAGGAAATGTCCCCTGATTAAACCCTGAGGTTATCTCCATTGGTTAGAGCATGGTTCTGGTGGTGCCAAGGTCACAGGTTTGATCCGGGTATGGGCCATTCACTTAAGAGCTGATGATCCTCTGGGTCCCTTCCAACTCAGACTATTCTGTGATTACTGCTCTTAATTTGTGCCTCTTAAATGTAGGCTGGTTTTTCTTCTATCTTAGTATTACTGGAAAGATAAAGAAAACTTTCAATAAGAACAAATTATATTTATGGCAGTAAATAATGTGCAGTGGTAAGATTAGGACTTTAATCTAGAAAGTCCTGCCTGCACACTATTGCCAGGGAAGGCTTCTCCAGGCAGGCTTCAGAAGAAGGAGCACATTAGATGCAAAAGGCAGAAGGCTGACTGGCACAGAGCAGAAAGCATCCCATGAACAGGGAGATGGTCAGAAAACATTCTCAGAAAAAAGCACGAATGTTTGAACTATTTGTGTCAAATTTGATACTTTAGCCTAACAAATAGATTGAACTATTCAGAAAATCCTGACAAGAAGTAGGTGTAGAGATAGCACTGGGAAAGCAGTGCCAGGAATTACACATGGTTTATGTAAGTATTTGGGGTCATGTTTTTGTACAACAAAAATATTGCAGCAGTCAAGCTTGTAATTAAAACGTTTTCAACTAATAAAAACTGACCTGAAAGGGAAGCACCTCAAGTTACCAGGCAACAATTTGCAATGGATCAAGGCAAAACTAGATAGTGCCTATCTCTAGGGAGGAAGCTCCTACTGATCTGGCAAGAGATAAATTGCTCTCAGTGCTCTTTTATAATATTTGACCCCTCCCTGCGTCCTGTCAACCACTATTTCAATTAAAGTGAGAAGTGCTTCTTGCAGTCAGAATAAGGTGTATGTTCTCCAGAACCTTCAGTCTGTTCTTGAAACATCAATGTTCACATGCTCTTGTCTGCACATGCATTTTTGAAACTTTAGAGAAGTTAGTGTGATTGCAGAGGAAAATTTCACAACGACTAATTTCTCTAATTTACTAGTAAAAATCATGTAAATTTTGCATAACAAATGAGGCCTGTACTGCATGAGTTTGTTCCCTTGGCATACAGTGTACTTAAATACAGGTTTTACTTTGACATCAATGACCCATGGATGATAGTGCTCTCAAGATTGTACTTATGAATTGGACTTTCATCTTTCTGTACTCTCTACTCTCATATGATATTAACGACAGCCCTGACCCTAACAGGGCTGCTAATAATCGTGACAAGGACAGCACATATAGAATCATTAAGCAGTAGATGTTCTCACATTTTAAAGAATAAATATCCTAGTTTGTACTAAACATTTTGATTGTGAAAATCCAAAGACATTGGTACATTTGAGTGCCTAAATCTCTCCCGCTTTGAAAAAGAACAATTACTTTTGAAGTTAGTTTGAAGGCTATTCATGTAGCTGGTCCCTTATAGAAGTCAAGAATAATACATACAGCAAAATTCAGGCACATTAAATTATATTTAGAGAGGGTGGATTTTCCTAAGGCCAGTCCTGACTTATAAAGTCAAAACTCTTTCAAACATTTCTTTATAACTCCATGGGTTTTTCCACTCCCGCTTTCAGCATTTTTCCCATCTCCCTGCAGAAAGGTTAGATTGTCTTTGCATTTGACCACAGAAGGAGGTATGTATAGGTGCTTAACATAAACTTAATACCTCGTCTTCCTTTATCATTTGACACTTGGCAGCTGAGGTTCTGCTGTTTCTTGAATCTGTTGAAGGACTCTTAATGTAATTTATTGGTAAGTGTGTGCCTGAATTGCTTGAATATGTAGTACACTGATTTGACTCAGGTATGAATATAGCTGTACTAGAATGCTGGTCACTAAATCTGGGAACACAATTCTCAGCACTTCCCAGGTAAGTACGAAAATATTTTTTGTTCAGATAGTGAATGGAAGTTGATGCATTTAATTCATGCTGCTAATAAAGTCACTTATTAAATACATTGAAGAGATGTCTTAGCAAAGATATGAAAATATCTCTTAAAAAAAGATGAATTTGATAACATAGCAGTGCATGTGTTTCAGATCCTGCTGGGAGGCTAGTGGAGGCATCTCTTCCCTCTAGTCATGGTCCTCAGATTTTGATTGAGTTGTTTTTGTATAAACTTTGTACACTTCATGCAGAGACTAGTGGGAGTTTCAGTAGCTCCAGTCGGAAGCCCTAAGATCTCTGCTTCCTACCCAGACTTCCTCTCATTTCACAGTTATTTCATCTTTGCTAATTTTCCTTTAGAAAGACTGACTACTTTTTCAGTTTGACTAATTGACAAATCTACAAGTTTAGCTCTAGTTTTCACATTTCTAGTTACTGTCTTAATTTTCTCCCTGTTGCCTTTACAAACTCTCACATAAAAAATGAGGACAAGAACAAAATGCAAAATTACCTTTTCACTTTCTTTGGCCTAGCTTCTCACCATAGTCTTTCTACACTTTCATCTTTTGTCTCTCTTGTGAAGAAGTCTGATAACTGATTGTCTTCCAGTTTCTCCACACAGCCCACTGCATGCCTCCCATCTCCACCCCCTCCTATCTTATCTCTCCATTTCTCAGTCTCATTCAGTTCCTCATACACAATATAGTTATATGTATGTTTTCCATCCAAAAAACTGCTTTGTTTCTAGTTGCCTCTACAAGTGCTTGCTGTCTTTCATCCTTTATTGCTAAGATCAACAAATATTCATGTACTGTATCTAAACAATTGAGGCCTTATACATTTTCTTCCAGTTCTGTGCTAGATGTTTTCCAATTTCTTGCCATGTTATGGTATAAGTGCATGTTTGCAAAGCATACTTCACATGCTCTCACCAACAGCCTTTTAAGAACTCCATTTCTTTTCTCACTTTGGACATTGACTAATGGCAGTCTAATGCATAAGCACAAATTCAGTTAATTTGTTTCACTGATGCTTCACGCTGATTATCTGCATTTAGTTTACTACAAATTTATTTCATATGCAAACTAAAATTTCTGTATCTGTGGAGGGTCAGCTCAAGCTCAACATGATCAAATCAGAGTTTATTAGTCCTTCCCCAAAGCCTCCCTCACTTCATAATTCATCCTGAGCAACACCACATCCTGCCTGTTCAAGCTGTTAGCCTGAGCATTTTTCGCAATTCTTACCTCTTATAAGTTTTCATATTAGTACAGTGCTTAGGTTTTATTCTTTCTGCATAATTAAAATAATTCTGTCCATTCACATGGCAAAGGCCCCTATTCCCATCTTGTTGTACTAATTTTTTGCTTTCAGCCATCTCTTCCCTATGCAGGTTTTTTCAGATGAGCACCTACAAAGAATGTTTCTGCAAAATTGTTTCCCTAGTTCAGCACTCGGACATGTCTAAGCTTCTGTACTAACTCAAATAATTTGCATGCAGTTTTCAAGCTCTTTGTAAGCTGTCCCTCACTACCTGATAATATGGGATCCTGCTTTTAACTGTACCACAACAATAGCTTCCATTTGACTGAGAACCATTTATAACGTTTACATCTTTTACCTTGTGCTGTTTCTCATACTTGAGAGGAAGTCCCTATGGCCATCCAAATATGGTCATATATGCTAATATATCATCCTCTTTCAAAACTAGAAAATGTGGGATGTGATTCAGTGGCTGAAACTACCATCTGTCTTGCTGAAGAATATTGTCTCCTTGTTTCACTTACGTTATCTCCTTTTCATCTTTTCATTCTAAACTGGGGAAAGGTATTGTTTTGAGCTTGTGTTTGAACAGCATCAAGCACAACTGGGATATGATCTTGGACCAGGACTCTTACACATGACACCAATATAAATAAATAGTTGTGGTAATATATTTTTATGCCAGAAAGTAATCTCAAGCCTAATTCCTTGTCCTTGTGGGGAACTATGTGCCATAAATAGACATGTGAAAACTGGCCAGTTTTAAAAAGAAATGGCTTAGGAAATAGATTTTGTCCTGAGAAATCAAAGGGAAAAGCATCGATTTTGTTTTGTCGTTATATCTGCATTCTGCATGTTTGAAATTGCAAGGCTGCAGAGGAAGTCTGACTTCCTTTATATTTCCTGTTATGCTGATATCTCAAATTGCATAGAGTAGCAGATCTGACCAAGCAAAATACAGTGAGAAGAACCTCTTTCTGGTGATAAACGTTGCAAGCTTTATCCTTTCCAAGAAAAAAATAATATTTAGATTGATTTATTGTCTTCTGAACGTTTTTTTGTATATACCATGTTATTCATATTACTATGATTATTAAACCATTGTGTTGAAAGTTAATTTCATACACCAAATTTTGTATTTATATTGGTAAATGTTAGTTACACATCTAATTCTAAAATGAGTGAAAACTGACTAGCTTATATAGACTGACTGTCCTATAATCGGTAGAATCAATGATTTTAAATATATACCAAATACTTAGTGAGCTACCTATGAATTATAGATCACCAACTATTCATAAAAATGCATCCAGAGTAAATTTCAAATGATGACCACCATCTAAAGTTGCAACTTATCTACAAACTAAGAAAATCTGAGACTGAATGTGTGCATATTTGCATATGTTTTTATGGTTTACAGAAATCCTTGCTAATGAGGTTGCGTTTATGAGTAATAAGAATAATCTCAACACTACTTTCCAGGCGTATTTAAGCATGCCATCTTGTGTTATGACATGTTAAAATCTTCTATTTTAATGGTTCTAAATATGGAAAATTAGTATGTAATTCTTTTATATGTATATGCTTATCTGTGATTATGGGGAAGTCTAAATTAATTTACTTTTTTCCAGAAATGGGCAAAAATACAAAATGCTCGTATCATCCTCTTGACAAGTTTCTACGTGTCAGAGCTGCCCAAAATACATACTGTATTCACCATGATTTATGCTATTAGCATATTTATACAGGGAAAACTTAACACTTAGTCACATCTTGCGCCACCAGGACAACCCTTGGCAAAGGCATTTCTTACAGATACTGTGGAACTGTCAAGCATCATGACAGAGAGGCATAGGTTATTATCAATTGCTTTTGAATTGCTTCTCCATCTTCTTTATTCATTGTTTTCCCTAGAACTGAGTGCAGGAGAGAGTGGAAGATTGTAGCTTCCTTTTGTCTGTGACTTGGAAGAGCAGCTAATGTTTAGTTGTCGCATTTCCCTCATATTCCCTGCTTTCTTATTAAATATTTTCAAATGGTAGATTTTGAAAATATATAGACAAATGATATCATGCCCAGAAATTACCAAGCACCACAATTTTAAGCATAACAACCTTTAATGATTCCTGGATAGACAACCTGGCAGAAAATAATAGCTGGTTTGGATGTTTCAGAAATAGAACGAGTTTGTAGGTCATTACTCAATCAGAAAAGTTGAAAGCAGGGTTTAGTAGAAAGGACAGATGCCATGAAAATAAAGGACACATGTATTTATCATTTTAGTGTTTTTATTATGGTGAAAGAAGTTGGTGTCATCATTTTTCCTGTGTGAGAAGACACTTTATTTAAAATTTTAGAGGAAACTTTCTAAATCCACAAGAATGAATGTAAAGATTATGTGGGATATTTCTAACAAGATTTTCAGTAACTTAGGTGTGCTATAGCAAAAAACAAAAATGAACAGTTGTACATCTTCCTCCATATAGAAGTCTGGAAAAAAAATTTTCACCTTCCTACCACTTGACATTCAAATTTATGAGATTCTTGAAAGCATGAGTGAAGTTAATTTTTTCTTTTCTGTCAATGAAAGACAAAATGCTTACTCATTAATCAGTATAAGAAATTTTTCCAAGATTGTCTCAAGTGCTTATCAAAACGTTAAGGTTTGACAGTGCTAACTAATTCTCAAATGTTTTGTCTCAAGTCAGATAATTTCTAGAAACCAGAATATATTTATCAGAAGTTTTCAGTTCTCCCGTTCAGCCAATTTTCACTATCACTGACTAAAAGCACAAGGAGATCACATGTCCTAGTGTACATATGAGTTATTAACTTGGTTGGTGTTTCAACCAGAGAAGCTTCTGTCTGCTAGACCTTTGCTTTTACCAGGAGATCATATGGCATATGATGCATATACAGTCTATTTAACAAGGAGCTCTCACACTACAGGAATCCCCTCATCTGAGGAACAATTGTAAAAAATTAACAGAGATTCTTTAGCCTAAATGCCATCTGAAAAATCATCTACATTTTTGGTTATCTGAGCAAATTCATTCAAGTTCCTTGTATACATTATGATGCCCTCACTATAATTTAAAAATATCCTAACAAGTTTGGAAAGAGATTAAAAAGGGATAAAAGTGATAATTAATAAATATTAGATTAAGTAAATAAAAATGAATCTTGTAGTGAAGTGAGAAATATGTCTAAATTGTATTAGTTTAACTGCATCTGTTTTTGCTATTATATGAATTTATTGTAGACATACAGCGATGGTGGGAGATGTGTACCATATTCCCCATACAGTGATATTAGACCAGCCTATGAATATACTTTTTACCACACTAGTCTTGTAATACTTTCATGTTATTTCCTGGAAATATAGCAGTGGAATAGCCCCTTTTTCAGTATTACAAGTACTCTAATCAAAGGGAAACATAATAACACGGTATTTAAAGTATGACTGGCACACTTAACCTTCATTCAGTCTATAACCAGTACAGCTACTACAGGTGGAGGGGAGGGATTAAAACGTGGATCACTAACGTGTGTGTCCTTGACATTAAGTAAGGAAAATGGCTCCCAATTCAGGAGTGCTGGCAGGCACTAAAGATCTTGAATGAAAATTAATATTTTCTTAAGGCAAATTGAAAGCTTGTTTAAAGCAGGTGATGGAGGATAGAAAGACTGTTGTAGAATTATGGTGGAATGTGATCCTCTCCAAATGTCTCTATATCTGAAGTAGATGCCAAAACAGAAAATAAGTCAGTGCTTTTCAGTTTTAGAAGATCAGGTCTGAGCTGATGTGGTTTGAGCTGGTCTGAACACATCTGACCGTATCTGACAGTAACTCATTGCTGTTAATGTTCATGTTATATAATTTAAAATTGCATAGAATGATGAGGAAGGTGGGTAGTGCACCATTAATGGTGGATCATTTGGATTTTCTTTGACGTCCATATAATACAACAAGTCCTAAATTTATTTTTAGTGGTGTACAATTTTGAGGCTACCATTAGATCATCAAGTCTGAGTTCTTATAATCAAGTCATTATAATGCTTAATTTTTATGCATGTATTTTCACCTTAATAGTTAAAATTTATAAGAAGTACATTTCTAGCTTAATAGTCCATTTTTTAATCTAGAAATTATTTAGTTTTCTTCATCAGATTAAATAACTGTTTAAAGTTAGTATTGTCTATCAATGTATTTTTTTCACATCACAGCCGTCTCTTCTCTCCAGCTTCTAAGTTAAATAGATTGATAGATTAAATGTATTCTATTTTCAGTCATGTTTCTTGCAGCTCAGCTAATTTTTCATGGATTTTTCACTGTACTCTTTCCAACTTGAAAATATATATCCCACAATATACTACACCTGGGCAAACAGAGCAATCAGATGTGGCCCAAAAAGACTTATCTATGAGCAAGTAAGAGCTAGGTATTAAAAAAATGCAATATAAAATTAGTGTACATGTCTGATTTCAGACGTCTCAGCACTAAGGAAATCTTTTTCTATTTATTTATTTAAATTTTTGTTTCTTTATTTATTTAGATGGATCTTTTGGAAGAAAAGTGCTGCAGTTAGCCCTTGTAGAAGGACAAGAATGAACCACGATCTAATAGTGAAGCTTAAAGCTTGGTTGCAGAATTTGTAAATCCCTAGATACCACAGTTGACTTGGTATTGCCATATTTGCACTGCAAATAGTAGTCAAAAAGGGATTGTTAATTTGGAGTGGAAGACAGGTTCCCCTCTGCCCATGGTAAGGGTGTAAGGGTTTTCAGCAGTCCAGGTTCCTAAGGAAACTATGCAGATCTCAGAATATTCAAATCTGCCAAAACTGAACCAATAGTACTACGATATGATGAGAAGAGACAAGGTGAAAGAGTTGGTTTCTTTTTCTGTTCAGTTCATCCTGCATAACTGAATTCTGTTGGAAATTCATAATCTATTTCTTACTTGATCATTGGTGGATTAATTTCTTCCAATACTGTAATTTTTTATTTATATATATGCACACCTTTATGGTGAAATTTAATAACCCTACTAAGTATCACCAGTAAGTGGGTCCTTTGCAGACTGCTTTAACCTAAAGTGCAGAATTTAACCAGGATTGTTCACTCTCAATGAAGCCTTCCATGTTTGACCCATGTAAAAATTGCTTTCGATGGATGATCTGAAGTAGTTCTGTTGGTAACATTTGAGAAGAGAGACATTTTACTGGCATCTGAGAGGTATTGCTTACTGTGTGTTCAGTGTTAGTGAAAGCAAGGACAAATTGACAAAAAGTATCTCAGAGTCTATCAAGATATCAAGGTCTTATTGGTACAAAGATGGCTTTACAGTTTTCGTATGTGTGACTGCATAAACTGGACCCTCCAAGCAAAAGAAGAGAAGCAGATGGTCTATTCAGAAATGTAAAATTGCTGCCACATTGTGAGAATATTGGGAACAAACACACAAGGAACAGTATTTTATTCAACTACACGATGTTATACATTAAGATATCAGAAATGTTTAAAAAATTAAGGTACATACTTAAGTCAATTCAAGGCTAAAAGAGGTAGAGAGAAGATCCAACAGCTCCATGTTTGACTTGAACAAGAAACATCACTGCATCTTTGAAAGTACAGATGTTCATTCTATTTTGTTTTGAGGGCAAAGATCATGAGGCTAGAAAATACACAAGGTATTTGTGGAGTCTCTGTTAGAAAACCAGCTGTGTGTGGTAATAAAGATGCAGCAAAAAAAAAAAAAAGCTGAAAAAAGAATGAGTAAAGGGGAGACAATATCATTAGCTAGATTGCCTATGTAGCAAAGAATAAATGCCGAGTAAGGATAAGGACCACTAGCATAACCAGGCACAAATACAGTCCTATTAGGATTACATCTATCTATCCATCACTGTGATGAATGTGTTCTAACCAGTTTTTGAGTAATAGTAGGCCTTCTTGACCAAGTTGATTGTTATCAGATGGTCTTCAAGATAGCACTTTTAGCGGCATGTAATAGATTTGCCAAGAGATTGCCTATGGCTCTGTTGTAAATGGGTTTTAATGCCACTCTGCAAAAGAGTCCGTGGTTTACACAAGCTATCTGCCAAATTGCAGCTCTTCTTTCTACCTTATATATTCAGAATATTTGGATATTCTTTGACAATCCAAAGAAAAGATTCAGACTGGAAACGTACACCATGCCATTGTCATGTTGCTACTCTTGATTTAAGAAAATTGTTTGACATACTGGTAGAAGAGGCTCTGGATATCAAAGAAGAAAAAATAATGTGGATTTTTACAGAGAAATTCAACCCCTAACATATGTCTAACATTACACTAACCAGCAGATAAATGTTATCATATATTATAATGACACTCCCATAAAAATCTCAGATAATCACCATTTGCTCTTAAAATCAGGCATCAATGCAATCTTCCCATATGATGGTATTTTCATAATCCATGCAAGTTATGCTTACCGTGAACAATTTAAGGATTAAAATTAAACAGGACGGGTTGTAAAATTGCGTATTTGAGGAGAAAAAAATTTCATTTTTATGACTTTCCACCCATATAGCATGCAGCAGCCTTGTTAATATGGTGCACAGCAGACCAAATAAAAGATGTAGATGAGTAAGGCCAAAATGTCTCACACCCATGTTAATTACCTTTATTAAGTTGAATATTCCGCAAATGTTCCAAAATATTTTCTACACAAAATGACAGGAAACTGTCTGTCACTCTTCTCTCCTCTCCTGAAAGGAATCAAACTCTTCTATGTTTAGTGTATTTACTAACTGAACTTGGAATTGGCATCTACACTTGGCATAAAGAACATGCATTTATATACATGTGTATGTACACTTACACACAAACTCATATGTACACACACATGAAAAAATGGAGGAATGGGACAGGTATTACAAATCATAATCTGTCTGGAGTGGGACTGTGGTGGTGCAGTTCTTTTAGGATTTGTTTTAAAACTCCCATTTGACCCAGAAGGCCTTACTTCATCTAATATCAAAATCTTTATTTAATTTGTTGCCTTAACATTGTTCTGTATTAATAACTGGAACAATGATCCTTAAAAGCACAAATTGATTATTAAAATGGGGTAATTTGGACTATTTCCAAATGTATTGCAATAAACATTATTGCTTTAATAGCTATAGTCTTGTTCTATAGGACTTGATTATATTATGAATTTACCAGACATATTCTCAAGGGGTAATGAATAAGATTCAGGAAGGCATTTTCTATGTGTTAAACTGCTGTGATTAATAACATCTATCCATTGCCAAAGGTTAAATGTAAAACACAGTAAGATAACTCTCTTTTCTCAAATCTGAAAGCATAACGCCATATTTTCCAAAGCCATGAAAAAAGCTGTTTTGTTTTTGGTTTGTTGTTTTGTTGGGGGTTTTTTTTGGTTTTTTTGGTTTTTTTGGGTTTTTTTTTTGCCACAGGTAGCTTCGGGATAATTACAGGTTAGTCTGTAGCAATTTTTGGTTCTGGAAATACAACATGGTGTCATCAGACTTCTAGCATTTTGGTGGGAGATCAAGATCTTAGGCTGACTGTAGCTGTTTCAATGAATGCAGAGAGATTAGTTATCATTTAGATAGCTCTGGTCCAAGCCATTGCAAGTATGTTTAAAAGAGAACAGCACTTTTACCTTGTGTATTATATCCATTTGTGAAAAAAATACAGGGGCTCTCTTGAAGAACTGACTAATGCTTTCTGTGCTGCCTAACAGGCTATCACTGTCTTTTTTACTCTGACACAAAGTTTAAGTGCAAGTTAGAGTGATTCACATCGTCTTTCTGCATCCTGAATTCCCTCTATGTAAAATGGTGATGATACTTCATTTCACCCACACATTACTTAAACTCCAGACTGTTCTAGGAAGGACAGTATTATTACAGCTTTCAACAAAATTGCACCACTTTTTTTTTTTTTTTCCGATATAACTAATAGATAATTTTTTTAACTGGATTAATTAAACAAATGAATGAAAGTAGAATGCATCCCATCTAATTTTAGTAATCTAAATTTAGGCGTTGAGTCTAAGCAAGTCATCTTCATTTCTGTCATAAATGAAGAGAGGTAGAGACTCCCAAAGGGTGATTCATCCCATCCGAAGATAAGTGTCTAGCATAGGTGGAATGAATCGCCACCTCTCCCTTTCTCTGCCCTTACCATGAGCTGAGACATCTTGTTGACTACATATGTATCTCTTCACAGCTTGAAGTAGTTGAAAGAACTGCATTTTTGAATATGACTTTCTAAAATACCTTGATTAATCTTTCTCAGATTCATTTGTAGGAAATATAAACCCAAAGAAGAGATTCACCAGCTTTCAAGTTTCAGATAACACATGGTTAACATTTAAGTGTATCAAGTGTTGACATGAGGAATATGTACTACTTTGTGGAAATGGAATAGAATTCTTTGAGGGACAACATTAAATGTGATGGATGTCTGAGTTTAGACCCACTTTATCTTCACTTGCGTTTTTGAAGAACAGAGGTCAATATAGCCAAGTACATTTTAGACCTTTATTTCTGTTCAGATTCATTTAAAACTCATCCTAGTTGTAAAAGATGAAACTACAAGCATTACTGAAAATCTTCACCTACTAGAGCCACTGTTATAGTCAATAAATTAAGGTTATAAAAATTAGTTGATGCATCCACCTAAGGTACAAAATTTGGAGCTGCATTTTCGAGATGTCTGCTGGCAGGATTTCTTAGTTATAATAATTTTGGCTGAGTTGTTGCTCAGTGGTAATTTTATATTAACAACAAGTATCATGATAAAAATGTTTTTGCGTTATAAGAAATAACTAAAATATTTTTATTGTTTAACTGTATCAAAAACTATAAATACGCAATACCATATTATCCCATCGTAAAAGCAAATTCAATACACTAGAGGACAGTTTACAGCAGTTGGTGTGCTGGGTGTATGGACATTTATGTTTTCAACACTGGTACGTTAGCAGTTTTAAGCTCATACTTCTTTGTATATCTCAGTCTGTTACTAAAACATAGAAATGTATTTCTCTGAAAGAAATGGACACAGTTGCGTCTCTAAGCTTCAAGCTTCTGTTGGGTACCGAAAATGCAGCCACTACCACAATACTGAAATTCATTTTTGCTTGACTCATCCAGACATAATTTGTGTATATGACTCCTAAGTTTGCCTCCAAATTCCTATTTGAGCTCTTGCATAAGTGCATAATGAAATAGTTTTTGCTTAGTGATAATTGCGTGGAATTAGTTTCATATCTGCTAATAATAGTTAATAAAAGTGTACATTTAGTCAGTTATCAAACCTCTGCAGACATGCTGAAATCATGGCAATGCCTGCCATTTCTAGAAGAGATGTAATAGCTCCTATTGCCCAGACTCTAAAGTATGGACTCTGCTCCCTTTGCATAAACATGTTTGACCTACTAAAGATCTAAAAAAATTACAGTTCAAAACCTAAAGAAAAGAAAACAAAACAAAGTTACAAGAAGAATCAAACCCCCAATGAAAAATACCATGCCAAAATACAAATGCCATACAGTCCAAGTCAGCGCTCTCTGACTCTGAAGACATCATACTAATTTCTGTGTGTGAGCCTTGCCTTGTCCAATTCTTTCTCATAGACTGGGTAAGACCTTTCATTGTCAAACCAGAGACAGCACACAAGGATTACAGACTCACAGAATCACAGAATATTCTGAGTTGGAATGGACTACAAGGATCATTGAGTCCAGCTCTTAAGTGAATGGTCTGAACAGGGTTCAAACCCACAACCTTGGAGTTATTAGCACCATGCTCTAAATGGGACTTACATTTAATTTCAAATATGAGAATATGTGCAGCCATAGATACCAAAAGCATGTGCATGAGGATTATGTATCCCTCAAAACTGTTTTTAGTTAGCTTAAAGCACATTACATAGAAACTTACTTCCTGTGTACAGAACTGTCATGTACTCTGTGTTTATATTCTTTTTTTCATTCTTTAAATAATTATTTGGAGAGGCTTCTCACCACTGCTGGGTTTTTTGATCTACTGCTACATTCCTGAAGCAAATCTGATGTGAGGTCTTGCAGCTCTTTTTCCTGTAAATATCAAACACAGCCCAAGTTCCATGGCTTTCTGTACCTTTAAACAGTACTAAATGGCAAACAAATGCTTCATATTATCCAGATGTGTCATGAACACTCTTCCCTCTCTGATCCAGACTCATTCCATCAAGAATACAAATAGCATGGGGAGACTTCTAATGACACTGCTTTACTCTTTCTCTACTTATGCTTGCTTTGTTTACTCTTTTTATTAATTCATGTATTTCTAGCATCAGGTAGAGGATTGGTAGTGGATACCAGTAATTCCCTAAGTCCAAGTCTGAGCTTTGAACAGCAATTTTCATGTTTTCAAGTGAATTGCTGTCTGCTTTGAATGTGCTGTTTTCTTTCCTCACGTGAGATTGTTTGGCCATCTGTTGCTTTTGATCTATCTTTTTTCAACTCTCTCTTTAATGCTGTGAGAAGATATTTATGGAAAGTTTATTCATCAACATGGTTTTGGGTATACATTTCAGCATGTGTTTCAGTATGTGTTTTCCTTGCACCAGCAACACTAAGTGCTCCTCCAAATTCAGTTTTCAAACTGCACCAAGTAATTTTTGTTCATAAATTCTATCTGTTGAGTTTTATGGGGTGCTTTACGTGCAGCTTGTTTCTCTAAGAAATCACCTACAGATTACCAAAAAGGGTGATGCAGGAGGAGGTGTGTTATTCATGCAAACAGTTAATGGCATACAGTAATGTCAGTCTATTGAGAATGTTCACTGTCTTCTCCCATGTTATTTCTGTTCTCTCATCTTGGTGTACAAAATCATAATAAGGATGTAGCCATCAGTTTCTTCGGTGTGTCTTTTTGTACTTGTGCATTTCCACAGTATACTCTGTTTAACTATGTCCCCATGAGTTCTTCTTCCCTTCCTCCCAGAAAAAACATATAATCTCACTTGCCTTGAACTGGTTGGAGCCTTTCTTTGTCTGTGTCTAGCCTGAAGTATGCTCCAAAGCTTGCCCAACAAAATCCTGGTCCTGCAGCTATTCAGATCAAAGGCTGGAATGGGCTGTGGTTTCTAGTGTGTACACCTGTATTTCTTTCCTAAGAAAACCAAAGTATGGACAAGATGGAAAGAGGAAGGAAGGGTTATTGTTGTTGAACTCATATTTGTGAACTGAGTCATGAATTTTACATGTCTTTTGTGAACACGTATCTGCTAACCCCACCTTTGCTGTTCAGCTTAATAATAATGATATAAATTACGTATATTTCATGGTCTTCAAAAATAATGAAACTACAATTAAGAGAATGAATACTTGCAAATTTATATTGTGGGATCAAGCTACCATTTTGCACCTTGGAAAATCTATATACAGACTTTACGTATAAGAAGCCTCCCCTAAACTATGCTATTAACTCTGACTTTATCACTTTCAATATTACTAATTGCCTGCCCAGTTCCTGAACCATATTAGATTTATAAATTCAGTGCTCTAGGCTATTTTCTCACCTTCTACTCCATCCAAATCTCACTTTCCAAAGGATATTTGCTGATCAATGGAACAAAGGTAACATTTCCTTCTATGACAAAAGTGAATAGGCAAGTATTTATCAATTCTGAGTCACTGTTATGTATTCCTATAAATAATTAAATTATATAAATTTGTGTTCTAAATTTAAGGTTTGCATCATTGTGAATTCTCCTTTACCAGATATTTAATAAATATATGTATTCTCATTCTGTGAAGAGCAGCACCTTTATAGAGCTCTGGCATAAGCCATTGAGAATGGATTGTTATATTGTGCAGAGATTCAGTTATACAATATACAATAAAACTGAGTCAGTTAATGAAGCAAACATCCTTCAGTTCCTTGCTTCTTAGTAATTTCTGAACAGGATGTCATAAAAAAAAGTACTCTGAATGCAAAAGTAGACCAATTAAAAAACCTTACATAACAAGGAAAACAGATTTCTTGAGATGATGAAATGTGAAGCAGTAAGTTGTGCTTAATCAAAGTCACCAAACGAGCAACCTGGGAATATTAGTATACAGAAATATTCAATACACATGGGGAGTTAGTTGTAACAAAAATGCTGCCTTGAAGCACTCAAAGAGGCAAAAAGGTAATGCTAATGTACTGGATTGTACGAAACTAAATTGTCCATGATTAACTTCAAATTCAGGCCATAGTATCTTCCTTTCATCAGAAGTGGAGACCAGTATTTTATGCATGTAGGCCTTCATAGTAATTAATTGTCAATGTACTCACAGAGGAAGCCAATGACTTTGACCTTAATCCCTGACACTGAAAAGTTTATTTATTATTACTATTCCTCTTTATTTTATAGGAGGAGGGTGTATTTATAGAAGAATGCTAACCCAATTACCAAATTGTAAACTGTGTCCAAAAAAGATTCTTCTTTTAAACTGAAAAAAAAAAAAAAGGTGCAATTTGCAAATTTAATACAAGGATGGGAGAGATTTTATTATTCCAGGTGGCTGTTCTGGAGTATAATAAAAAAATCTGATTTTAAATAAGCCTATAAAGTTTGTTGAAGCATGGACTGTGACCACCAGAGAGGCTGTTGAGAAAAGGTTTCTGGAGTTAGTAGTTAAGATTATTCATACCTGGTAGTTGTGCAGTATATTTCTATCCCCTTCAGGCAGTATATTTCTATCCCCTTCTATCCCAATACTGTGAGCTGTTCTTTAAATGTATCAGATTATGGTTTCTTGAAACAATCAAACAAAAAAACACCCAAATGTAGAAAGTACATAAATCCAGATTCAGCCTAGACAGAAAATGGTATCTTGTTCACCATGGCTATGGACACGTATAAAACAAAAAGAAATCTAACGGTTTCTTGTGATCCCAAGGGTTGACCCTACAGGAGGATGTGTTATGTGTACCAGTTGGATGCCGTAATTACAAACAGCAACAGCGTCCCAAGAGGTAACGACAGGTTTCCACGTGGCTGTTGCTTCAACATAACATATTTTAAGATGTGTTCTCTTAAAAATAGGAGAGAGTGAAGGGAAGAAACTCATAGTTGCTTAAGTAGGATTTTAAGCAGGCAGCCTCCAAAAGCAGGCTGAGATACCTGTAGATCAGGACATCGTACTGTAAATGACTTACCAACATCTTGAAAATTTTTCTTGGATGTGTAGTGACCTTAAGATATGTTCTGTATTGTGACCTTCTGTGTTATTGTAGATTTGACTACACAGGATATTTCTCATGGTGAGGAAAGGGAGGGGCAAAGGAGAATTGTTTACTGTAGCTGCTTTATACCAGCTTTGCCAAAACAATCCTTCTGAAATCTTTTCAAACACCACACCTGTCTGCTAGGAAACAGAGCAGATATTCCTTTTTTTTTCCTTCACTATTAATAAGCACAATGGGAATTTTAAAAAATAAATTATGTCGTGACTTCCTGCTTTACACTATGAGTATTAAAAATAAATTTTCCTTTTTTCTTGGAAGTATCATAATTCCTTTGGAATAGATCAGCTGTGCAATGAAACTATTTTAGCTGAAGGACATGAGACATTCAGAGCTGTAATAACTTACTTCAAAGACTCAGGCCTTATGATCATAACTAATACTTACAGTACTTTAAATTGTTTATTATTCCTCAAAGTATTTGAAAATTCCTGTTCTTGTAAACAATATGACAACCTTCCTTGGTTAAAGTTCACAGCAGCTAAACTCCTACTCAATCAAATTTTCCCTTAAGTTATTAAGCTGCGATTTTAAACATACATTGCAGCAAGGACTGCATTACATAATGTCTCCCTCAGTCTTACTACTGTAATTATGAGACAACACCTATTCAAAATATGAAGCAGGAAACTTTGGGGTTTTTTCTCTGACAATATAGCAGACTGGAGAGAGAAGTCTAAAGTTTGTCTGTTTAAGGGTGTGATCTGAATCCCTAGTTACTAATTTAGTATCAAGCAAGATGATGGTTTAATTAGAAGCAGCACATTGCCTTTGATAAACAGATGTTCCCTTAATTTAACTGCTGCCCACAAAGTTAGCACAAATAGATTTCTTTCTTTGTTACAGACTGTTAATTTCCGGCCCTTGGTCATTGTGTTCCCATAATCAAAACATTCCCAATTAATATGTATTGCCATAAATTTATTAATTCATCTCTGCATGTCTCCACAATTTCCTTAAAGCACTGCAGCTAAGAAGCTGAGCTTCTCTGTCAAAACTGTATGAGTAACAGTCCAATAAAGCCACGCCTAGTTGTCAGTGGACCAGGATTTGGGTAAACATGGGCCAACCCTGCACTCATGTGTCTGGTGACTTGGTAAACAATGAAGCATTCAGAATTTTAGGGTCCTACCTACTGAGTGAACACAACCCCACCTTGCTATTATTGCTGTAACAGCAAGGTAAACAAAAACTCAACACGCAATTCAAAAGAGCTGCCATTGGACCTACTTAAAAATAATTCTGTGCAATTGCTCGATAGGTTGCTAAGCAAACAAAGGCTCGGCTTTGTTATACTTTTCTAGCCTCTAGGTAAATAACAAGTGTAGAAAAGCACCCACAAGTTAATAAGCAAATAAAGCTTTTAACTTTTCAAAAATTATCAGTTTTAGATACTGTAGCAGATGTTATCTTGAATGTGTTACTGATTGCACCAGTTCATGAAGAAAGCTTAGCTTTATTCTATCAAGTTATATTTTATCTTTATGTATCTTTGAGAGCTAAAAATGTTTAACTTTGAACTTAAGTTGAAAGAATAACTAGGTGTACCCTTAAAAATGGATATTTACCATTTCTTTATTTTTTCATTTCAGTTCAACTGCTATCCACGTGTAGCCACAACATTCCTGTAGGTCAGGATGTCAATACTTCCTAGGCATGGGTATGAACAAATGTCCTTAAACTGTAGTTTGTTGATCACTACCGCAGTGGATTTGGTTCAACATACCTTTGCGATTGCTGTGTTCCAGATTTTCAAGGCTCAGCATCTAGCACACCAGTTATGTTTGAATAAGCTCTGTTTTCAATTGTAGCTTTAAAAACCTCATTGGAAAACCTCATGGGAAATTCTGCCATCCCAGGTTCAAATTCTTCATTCACATTTACTGACAATGCTTATATCTCGCGGGCAGAAAGATTTCCTCTCAAGTGCTCCATCCACCCCTAACTAAGAGCATTCATTTTAATAGTATTTCTTGTAGATACATAATAGTATAGTTTTGGTTATTTTGTGCTCGTGAACAGTTAAATATTTATGACCTGATCTTTTCAGCAGCTGAGCACCTCCTTGAAGGTGATGAACGCCACTGCTTTTATCAATGTGCTACTTAAAACTTGCAAAGATGAACTGCTGCTGCAGTTGTGCTTGCTCTCACAAAATGCTTAGGCCATGCAACGGAATATAAGAGTTTCTTACTTTGCCGTTACTTCTCTTAAAAAACACACAGCTGGAGCCTATGAGTGAACTGTTAGAAATGAAGAGTTCTATCTATCCTAAATCCTGTATTTATTTACACCAATGGGACTTCTTGTTTGAAAAAGGGCTGGTAACAGAAGCAGAACAGAATTCCAAAATTAAATTGTAAGATTTTCCACAAGACTGTAAGAGGTTTTTTTTCATTAGTTCCCTTAACTAAAAGTATTAGAAAAGAAATCATACTGGCTGTAGGAACCACTGTGAGTCAAAAAAACTACTGGGAGTCTTAGAACTGTAATGCACACATTAGATTCAAGCAATCACAGCTATATGGTAAGTAAACCAATGATCACAATAGCAAATAGCTCTGCTACTGCAAACAAACTGCCCTTTCATTACATAAAATTGTATGGAAAAGTAAATTAAGCCACAAGTAGTATCATAGTTCAGTTGTAATACATGATACATTTCCTGCTTCACGTTTGCTATACAGCTCTAGTTTCTCTGAGAAGACTACCCCAAAGCCTCATTTTAAAGAAATGTTGATATTTTCTATATAGATAGATATTTTTATACATTTATATAAGCTTTGAATATAAGCAAGGTTTGTATGGAAGCAGGCAATTAAGGAAAAAAGCTCTCAATATTGCTTTTCTAAAATTAATTATGAAAACAGAGTAGAGAGTTCTCTACTAATAGGCTGATTCCCACTAGACAGTAGCCAAAGAAGGAGACTCCCTTCCTCTAGTTAGAAAAGACAATATGACACCCCATAGCTTGCTGGCAGTTTACCCCTACATGGAAGAACTCGATCTATGGTCATTTTAAAATGGCCTTCTTTCTTAACAGACAGGGATTTTGGCCCAGAAAAAGACTGAAAAAGATGCACAGATCAAGGGCTAAACTATTTACCTTTACAACTAGTACATACTAAAGAATTTGTTTAGCAAACAGAACAGTCATAGGTGCATTGCAGTTCTACTGTCATCTAGGGCTTAAGTGAATGTATGGATTTACAGGTGGTTTGCAGCCACTATATGATTTTTGTCTTTAATTTACCAGCAAGCCTTGGTTCTGTTTTGGAAAGTAACCAACTTATAAAATATTCAACCCATAATATGCCCATCTAGGCTGTATTTTAGCTTCCCTTTACGCTTTTGGCTCCTTTGGCTTTTAGAGGCAGGAAAATATTGCTCGATAGGAAGGGTTATTTTTCGGTTGCCAGAATTCCTTTGCAGTTTTAATGGAAAGAAGCAGAACTTTTTGGGGGGAGCCAACATCTCATTTCCATTCCGCTCTCATACAGCCACTGTTGTATCTGCAGGGCCTGCAGAATGTAACTGCTGCGGCAGGGCGAACAAAGGTGCCATTCAGCATGGAGAGCAGCTTCCCTTCCGCACCGCGCTCTGGCCACGGCGAGCTTGGCTAGAGCACGCTATCTGACCGACACAGGATTCACTGCCTGAACAAAACTCCCCAAGGACGCCCGTTTGGCATCCTGAATTAGTCCAGTGGGATGAAGACTTCCTTTTTAGCACTGGCGTGAGCGCTGAAAGACAGCTGTGACTTGCTTTTGTTTCCCCACTCTTTACATACAGACGTATTCTTTGGGATCATACTTCGCAAAACTATTGCTCGTTGGAGCTCAGGTGTCTGGTTCCACTACCCCAACTGTGTGCTGGGATGGTATGTTCCAAAGTTACAGAAGCTGTAAGAGGACATTGTTTCTAATCTGCCGCCTCTGGAATCCCATCGCAGGGGTCATTTCCTGACTTTTATGTCATTTCAATCCAGTCCCTTGAAAGTTCCCACCCCCTGTAACTTTGTAAACTAAGTAAATAAGTGATGTATTTTCCCATATTCCTAGGTTATGCGCATAAAAGAAGTTACTTCAGTTTACCATTTTGCTTAAGAAAATTAATATAGAGGCAGTTGCTGATTTAAATAATTAAACTAGGATTAAGTTATAAACTGTCTACAGAGAAAGGAACGCCTTATAGTGTTAGTTCATTTTCAGACTTCAAGCTGATGAAAAGTACACAAAAAGTGTTAAAGCTTCATAAAAAGCTTAGCACTTTTTAGCAAGAGTTCCTGTCAATCTTCAACACATCTGTTTTTTAAAGAGCAAAACCAGGTCACAACTTTCATTTTCAAACCCTAGGTTACATAGAACCCGTACTAAATTTACAAGGCAGGCTTTTCTTCATAGATAAACAACAGATATGGTTGACAGAGGCTAAGCCACTGTGACTATAGGCACCATTTCAACACAGCCACCATTATGAGCTCTGCCAGTACAACATCAAAAGCCAGTGATTGAAGAGAAAGATAAACAAGCTAGGATTAGTTCATCAACTTTATTCCTAATGAAATATCATTGAAACAATTGAAGTTTATATCATGGATGAGTAAGGCCCAGTATATCTGCAGTTTACTTCTGCATGTCATGAACAGATATGGCAGAAATATTTTCCCAGATAAACCAGTTTAGCTCCAATGACTTCAGGGAAGTACCCTTTATTTAAATCACTATGATCAGTACAATTGAATGTACAGTACAGTTCTAATTTGAGGGATAATGCAGGCAAACCTCTGATTTGTGTAGTATGTTGTGTTTCCTCCTTTCTTTCTCAAAGTAAAACTATTTTATTTATAGTCATCTCCACAAAATGTGGACTTTGGTAACGGATGAGTCACAAAGGATTGGTGGTTCAGTTCAGACATACATCCAGAAGTTTAGCAGTTTCCAGAATTTACCTGATCTCATCCAAACTTCTCCAGCTGGGAAATTAGATGGCAATTTCCTAAAAACAGTCTGTCTTGTGACTTTGTAGTGCTTCCTTGTTTCATTCAGGTCAGCTGTAGTTCAAGAACTGTATTTTGGCATTTCCGATTTCAGTTCTGGCTGAAACAGAGAAGTTCCAAGACATAACTTTGCAATACCTTAAAAAAAATTTTAAAGAGATTAGATATGCTCCCTGTTGCTTTGAATTTCATGTTAATTTTATTCTAGGTAGGCTGATCTAGCCATTTCCACACAATAATGTCCCTAGTTTCTTTACTGACCAAATATATTTTGTCCAGCTGCATTTTTCAGAAACAAAGTGATTTGAATTGAAAACTGGCTGGCACATAATTGCATAGGAAGATTCCTGGACTTTTGGCAATATTGGCAAGTATTTTTTGCAGCACTTTTTAACCTAGCTCTAAGTTGTTGTATACTTATCCTTAGACTAAGTGGCATGGGTAGATTTGTTAAGAGTATTGTTACTAACAGAGTCATTTATACTACAGCAAAAGAGGCAGAATGCTGTTGCGTCTTACCTTATATTCTCTTGTATTAGGAAGTCCTATAGTTGTGTGAATGAGGATTTTTTGTACACTTGCATCAGGATTCCAGTCCAAAATTGGAGAATAATCTTTAGCAGTGATATTGCCTAAAACTTCTGACTTTTGATTTATTTTTATTATATTTCTTGTATTCACTATAAGGAAATAAATGGTCCTCATCTGCAATTTAAATGGACTGGTCATTTGCATAAACTTATTTGAGTAATTAGTTTTTAAACCCTTAAGAACCAGCTTTCAGAAGAATGAAGACAAATTGCAAGAGAAAGCAGTTGAAGAAAACAACCCATGGATGTGTGATGTACTTTGCATTATTTCATTTCAATACTCCTGTTTCCCGTATTTTGACATAAACATATACACACACATGTATTTGGACTTTCATTCCTGAAATGCAATTTTTGCAGCCTTCACTGGTAAGTTACACACCTACACTGCTCTTAAACAACGGTATCTCACACAAGTGTCCAAACAAAATTCATATATAACACTTTCTGCTAGAAAAACCTGATGATATGGCAGCCTTACACTTGCAGAATGTCAGTGAATTCTAATGGAATTTAATAGAGGCTGGGTTTTCCAGCTATGCAAGTGCCTTTGAATTTTGTTGGCTGCAAAGCTGGCTGATTGTTCTGATTTTTTTCCTTCTTCCCTCATACTTTTAAATGATGAACACAATTTGGTTTAGGTGTTTGTGCTGAAGGGGTCTAGGAAGGAGAATAGAGTTTGAATAAGAAAATAAAGAACTAAGATATAGATAGCATTTAAGAAACCAAATAATGCAGCCAATATTATGCTACTGTAGTAAAGAATTCTTAAATTCTTAAATTGGCCTAAGCAGCTGCAAATGGCAAGGAATTAGGCTTCCCTATTTCACCAAGATATAGAGCATAACCTAATGAAAAGTCCATCCATTCGGTTTTATTATCTTCTGAACTTTTGGATTATCTATAACTATATTTGATGCTAGTGGTTTACATTCTTTGGGACACAAATTATTTTGTTAGATATTAAATAAATGAAGGAAAACAGTAATCACGGAGATGTAAGCTTTTGCTGTGTTGTCTATGAATTACTTTTAAAAATTTACTTTAGGACCTTCTACCATAGAAAGGTGTCCAAGTCAGTGGCTGTTAATCTAACTCTTCTAAAAAAAAAAGGTGCTAATTAATTTCAGCTTTTCTATTTTTTAATTTCATCAAAATTGGCTATTAAGAGGAAGTTCCTGGCACGTGTCATCTTGCTCACACTAAAGCAAGAAGCCATAAAATAAAATCAACCTTACATCTTTGTTAGCCTGGTGAAAACTTTTAAAGAGCAGTCAAGAAGCAACTTATTTTGGCTTTTGTTACCAGTAGGTCTGGCCTGCAGAACTATCACGGGGTTTCACAAACCTCAGGGCTAGCTGAAGACTTTGTATCAAAATGTTTAGGGCTATTTTTCTTTTCCTTATAGAAAACACGGTGTTGTAATATCTTTTTTTTTTTTTTTCCCCACAGGAGAAAAGCCTTTGTGTTGAATCCCTTCCCTTTCCCATTAGGAAAATCAAGAAAAAGATTCTTTCCAGTTGACTGAATATGAAACCAAATATTCTGGTTTGCTGAACTAATCTGAAATGTTTCATTTGAAGTCAGCACATACTGAAATCAATATTCCTCTGCAGCTGCTTTGCTATACATGTCTCATACTCATATTTCCTCTTGCAGGCTAGTGTTTCTTGGTCAAACTTTCTTTTCCAATTAGATGGATGGTACTTCATCAAAGACACACGACCTGTGTATTAAGCAAAAGACTTCAGTTTGGCCATATGAAAATATTTCATTGGGAAAATGCTGAAATCAAGTATTTCCTTATTTCTGCACCGAAATTTTTCAAAATAGCACAACACAATAAATAGGAATTTCAGCTCCTGTTTCACTCTGAGATGAAAGGATGTATAGCAAGATTATTAGTCTCAAACAGATGATGGTCTGATTTTCATTTAGACCAAGCACAATTAGAAAGAACTTCCCATCCTTCTAGTACAAACTACATCACTTCAGTCTGTATATTTTGGTCCCAAGTTTGCTCAAGAATCCCATAGGCTTCCATGAGGTTTCCAGAACCAGAAGACAGCATTTTATGTGTTTCTTGCATTGAGGCCTGAGTCTGCTCCCACTGAACGGAGTGTGTGTTTTGTCACCAACTTCAATGGGAGGATCATCTTAATTGAGTATTTATGGGTATAACAGCAAAGCCATGGGGCATATGGTTATCTCTCAATAAGCCACATCCTGCTGTGATTTTTTGCTTATAAAAATCATAAATAGCCACTTTGTAATAGAATCAAGTTATCTAGATTCATAACGAAAGAACCTTTTAAAGCGGAAGTACCGTTACTCACTTGTTTTTGAAGTTGCTCACTAGCATGGCTTTGATAGGGAGAATGAGTAGATCAGTAAGAACCTGGCTTGTTTTAGAGTCTAGTCCATCTTCTGATCAGAGAAACAGCATCCACAAGGCTGTTCTTTAGCTATCTTGGATGAGGCGTTTAAAAGTAAAACAAAATATTGAATGTCCATCAATCACAAGCAGTACCACATGAACTGTCACTGAGTTGATTTTGGGTTTTTAATTCAAAACAGTTTCTGTGTGAGAAACCCAGTAACATCCCTAGCTTTAAACATTTGGGACTTAGTGCATCTCATAGCTTTTTCCATCCCTTCCCTTCCCTTCCCTTCCCTTCCCTTCCCTTCCCTTCCCTTCCCTTCCNNNTTCCCTTCCCTTCCCTTGAAAGTTCTGCAATCATTCCCAGAAAAACTATCAAGAACTTTGCGAAGATGATCTACGTAAGTAGTACTACCACTACAGTACTAACATTGAAAACCGCTCTGAGTGAACTTCTGGGTACAGGATTTAAATTCTTTCACATGTACCCCTACTTTTGTGTATCAAGAAAGATTTCTTTCAAAGCATTGCTGGCTTCACTGAAAAGCACTTCATGTTTACCATTATTTGCTCTTGTCAAGTAATTTTCAAGTTCTCCTGAGGTAGAACTTACCCAAGAAGTGGGACTTGAGATTCCATTGTGCATACTATTACCATTCCACAGCAGCAAAATGCCATCTTTTCATTCTATAATAACAACAAAAACTGAATTTCTGACAAGCTGAATTCCCATTGCTAATATTGTGACTGACACCACCAAGAACAGCAGCCTTATTTTTTTCATGTTTGGCAGGATGCTTTTGGGTAGTTTACATGACTTAGAACAGACACTTCTATTTTCTTCATGGAACCCTGGAAGTAAAAACGGAAAATCATAGGGTTTTCTTTATCCATTGTCATAAACTGGTAACCATATAAAAGAAGGATACTCGCACACATTAAGAATAAGATCAATGCAATAATGTCCTATATTCATCTTGCAGTAATTATGTCAGACCAAAATATCTCTTACTGAAGTCAACTTAAACCCACACACAGAGAGATACAAAATCCTTTGAATTTTCTTTTTAAAGGAGCAAGATATTCAAAACTTTGAGCCCAGATTGACTTTAGCTACAGTGTGCTATGAGCACCCCTTAAAAAATATGGATAATTGGTAAAGAAAGCTACCTATCAGTTTGTGACTGGTGGAGCTCTTTTACAACCCATTCTACACTACCCTTGTTTTCTTTTCTACTCTGGCTTTTTTAGATTACATTACACTGTTTGATTTCATCACCATGTAGCATCAAATAAAACCTGGATAATATTTTTACCAGTTATTTTTCTCTTTCTTTTATACCTGTTTTCTGTCTCTTTTCGCTGTAAGAAAAGCAGCTGAAACAACCACAACCAACAACATAATTCCAAATCTGTTAAGTTGCTGATTTCATATGCTTTTTGGAGTCTGCAGTGATTTCCACACACATTTCTGTAAGTGTTTATAATAATGGAAGACATTTTTCTCTTTTCAAAATTACAAATTTCAGTCTCAAACATCTTTTGCTAATACATGAGAAGGCCGAGAAGTCCGAGTTTAATGAAATCAACCTCATGTTACCAAAAGCTTCTCAGTACAAGCCTGCTGAGTCCCCAGTTTCAGGGCAGAAACTGTGGTTCCACAAATTGTTGGCCTAATCATTCCCATAGAAGCTGCAGTTGTTTCCAGCAGAAGCCAATCCCTACACCACTAAAATAAAGACTTAAGGAGACAAAAGAAAAGATGTTGCAGATGGTCATTCTGATTCTTATCCCCATTTGATGAAACACAGAGCACAGCTGCACTCATCTAGTGACAATTCCAGCTCAGACATGTTATGCTTCCGCAGCACCGATGGGAGTGCACCTTCCCTGATTGTGTCTGTTGGTTGGTACTCAGCCAATATGAGCTGATAGAAACCGTGGCTGGGAAGACTCATGTCAGACTATGGCAAGCAAGGAGGCAACACAACAAGCAGAAACCACAAAAGGAGAACTCAGCTGGAGCTCTGGTTTTCGGTTCTGCATTCTTAATACCACATGTTGTTTGCCCTTAACTCTGAAGTTGCCGTGTTGATTGCTTTTGTCTTCTACTCTTTGTTGTAAGCAATTACTGGATTATACAGGATGAATTACAGGAGCATCTGAAATCTAGTTAAAGACACACTTACTGAAGGAGAAAATGCTGGTGTGATTACAGACCCTGTACTTGCTCAAGAACATCATTAGCATTCATTTTGATAACAACAAGTACTGCTCTTTTCCAGTGCAAGTACCTGTGTTTATTCATTGCTATGAAAATATCAAATCAGAATTTCCTTTAGCTGTTTGTCTGCAGTGTACAAATTGATTTAGACTGTGAAGTTTAGACTTTACAAGGAATTAAAGTCTTTTACATTTCAGTTGCTGCTTTTGGCAGCCATGTCTATACACCATTAACAGTTTACCATAACCTCTGTGCAGAAAAAGTATTTAACAGTTGTAATGTCATGTAACATACTTCAAAACTACAACATCTGTGACAGATACCCTAACACTGTCAATTATTAATATCAACATTTAATTAAGGATCAGATTTCTGACGCTCTTTTAACCGGGCAACTAATTTAACAAATTGCTGTTACAAGTTGAAGTAATTTACACTTCCTTAAATTGACAGAATTAGGCAGATTTTTTCAGAATACACTTACTACCTGCACAGTTTCTTTTTTATTTTAAATATTTCCAACTCTTGTAATTTTAATTTGCATATCCATGGTATGTAAAGTTCACAATTATTTTTTATGCTGGTGCATCATTGTAGCAGAGGTTTTCTCATTTAATAAAGCTTACATGTGTGACTAGATTTAGTTCAGCAGTTCTATAAAGCCAATTCTGTTGCGTTGATTACTTACCTAAATTAAGCATGGCTTTAAAATAATCATAATCATGTGCCTCATGATAACTTAGTGAAGAAAAATGGGCCATATTTTCACCTAATGGGGTTCAGAGAGTTTCTGTTACTTTTCTGACTATCATTTTATCCCATGAAGGACAGTTTTCTTTGTAGAGTCTAATGACCAATCAAGGAAAAAATGCCTACAACATTTTTTCCCACATTCTGTTGAGGAGCGGTTTTAAAAAACACCTGGGAAAAGAAATGTAAATCTACAGGTAACTTAAAGCAATGCAATATGTTTATATGACTGTGGCATTTGTAAAACTTGAAACTACATGGGGAATGCTGCATCTTCTGTCTAACAAAAAAAACAAAAAAGAAAGGGAGTATATTTTTCCTGTCTGTGTCTTATTAAAATTAAATGCAGCACCAAATGCTAGCCATGGACTTAGATTCACCTGGCTAGTGATCTTCAGGTCTCTCAAATTCCTTAAGCAGCTTTAGGACAGGTGAAACTTGATGGTTTTGCTGTGCAGAGATTTGTGAATATTCATTTCTTGCCACATGCAGGAGAGTTAAGATGAACTACAAATCTCAGTGTTCAGTCTGCCACATTCTCAATGTTTTCCCACGATATTGGCTCTGGTTCTCCTCAGACTTCCAGAAACCTTGTCTCTCTCTAGGATATGCAGTAAGACTGTATGTTAAAATTCAGTCTCTACCCACTAGCACCCATAGAAACATGAGCCTTCTATAAAAGAGACTATCCCATGCTTGTTGTTACACAGAAAACAGAAGTTGACTTGCTGCCAGTTGTGTTTGGGATAATGGTTAGTGACATTATTTAGGACATGGGAGATGGAGAACTAATGTCATTCTCAGCCTGAGGGTTTTTTAATCTACCTCTCTCTCCTCTTTGTGGCAATTCTGTAACCATCCACTGATGAAGCAGGGTGGGTGAGATGTGGAGATACTGAATTACCACAGAACCACCAGACAGAAAAAAAAGGTTACTGTACTCTCACTATGTAAAACTCAAACAAGTTATTTTACAGCACTGAATTAGCTGAATTTATAAGTAAACAGAGACATAAATAAGTTATTTTGTGACTGTTGTGGCAATGTAATAAAACAAGCTTACAATAATTACCTGTTCGTATAATTCCCAGAAAAATTTCTGTATTATTTAGACATACAAAGCATCTAGCAGCTTTGTATATTAGGCCTTCATCAGTATAGCATGACATATTTAAACATGGTAATGGTTTAAGTATTTTGTTGCATTAAGAGCTGTGCAGCATCTGCTTCCCATCACACATAGTAGTTAGATGAAGAAAGTATTTTATAAAAGCTTACTAAATTTTTGTCTCCTTATACTTGTGAAATTAGAACAGAATTGTCATCCTCAGCTGTAAATGGAAAAACTTAATGATTTTTTTTTCAAGTAGTTTATGCAGCTATGGTGGCTGTTTGACGTTCGGCTCTTCTGACTGTAGTATCAGCATCTCTTCCTTAGCAGCACAGAATGGTCCTGCAGTTAGTTTCATCTGTAGAGGGTTCTTGTGTTCAAAATCTCGCCCACTATTTTTTATTCTATTTAAGATTCTAGAATACACTTCTGCCTAAGCACCTTACTCTTTTTCAGTAAGACTCTCTAGTTCTGCCTCTGCCATATGTGCAGGAGTATGAAAGGATGACAATACCCTAAACTTCAATGTCTAAAGTGTATTACAATTCCTGCCATAAATTGGAGAATACCTAGTCAGTTAACTGAAATTTTGTACTGTAGTGGCCTGTGAAATATGATGCAGTGCTGCAAAGTTGTCTCAATTCTTCTTGTACCCTCATGGAGTCCAGCAAATGGAGCACCCAAAGGATTTTTATCTTTTAAAGCAGTTATACCATCCTTAATTTTAGGGGATCACCAGCATTCGTCTACTTTGGTCCAAGTAAGAAATCAATGTGACTGCCCATGGAGTACTCTGAATTTTATAATAAAGTGAAATTACAAGTGCAAAACTGTAACAAATGCATGCATGTAGAGAATACCAGTCCCTTTCAACTCAGGTTCACAAACAAATCTGATATCAGTCACAGGCATTATGGTTTCACTGAGTTTTAGACACCTTCTGTGTACATCATCAGAAGAATGTGCAAGATCCTGATGTTATTTGCCTCGCATGTCTTCAAAACTTACAAGCAGAGAAGTACAGTAATAGAAAAATCAAAATTTCACTAGCCAAAAAAACAAAGTCACTGACAGCTATTTTTTATCAGTCTTATCTGAATCATTGCAACACCTTCAGACATCAGTTAGAGATCCAGGCTCCTTTCTCCTCAGCATTCCATACTCATAGACTTCAGACTGTACAAAGATTCTTCTTGTTTTTCCATCTGATATTAATATTTTGAAGGGGATTTTTTCTCTCTTTGTTAGATTCACGTAAACAGATCCTTACTTCTCCGAAGTAAGTGAATTTTTATACAGGAAAAAGATTAAAAGTTCAAGGCTGATAAGAGCGTCACCACCCATCTGTGGCACAGAGCACTGCTGCTGTATGCAGGGGGACACAGTAAAATTAGTTTACTTGAGGCAGAAAAATCCTGAGAACTCTTTTCTTTCACCTCTAATTTCAGTTTCTGTTTCCTGATCACACATGTTAGGTTTGGGGGGATTTATGTTGGTTGTTTCCTTTTCCTTTGGGCTAATTATTGTGTCAGAAAAGCCTGCCCCAGGCAAGATTTAGTCCAAGTCCTGCCTGTTAGATCCAGGCAATTACTTCAAGAACTGAACTTCAAATTCCACTTTTTTTTCCAGGTAACAGATAGGTCAGTTTAATTGGTATTTGATTGCTTCTCTGTAGTTAAAAGGATTCCTGATGGGAGTTGGCATTTAAAATAAATCCAGTCTCTGTAGTAGGGTACATCCTGGTCAGGTCATTGTTGGGAAGGGGGAATGGAAGAAGATCTAAAATGTCCAGGGCATTTAAATAAGGAAAAAAAATTTAATGGGCTCTGTAAGAAGTTCAATATTGTAATAAACTTGTAGGCCTAAAATCCAGAGAATTTTCCTAAGTCTGAGAATTTAATTAAATCTGTTGTAGGTTTGAATAGGATATTTCTTGACCCTTATTTTCCTATGGTGGGAGGAAGAAACAGCAATATTGACTGGTCTCACAGGTAAGCATTCAAGGTGAATAAATACATGTTTATATTAGGCTCTGAATTTGTAAATTGATTTAGTAGAATGAGAATAAGCAAAAGCCAGACACAATGTATAATTCTAGTAGTGTATGTGCATATAAAGTTACTATTTTTTACATAAAGTATCAGAGTTATTGAAATCTCAGATCTTTAAAAAGAAAATTAAGATATTTCAAGCTAGAGTATGACTCAGAACCATGTCCTTAAGATCCTTTGCGCTGTCTGAAAGATCCACAAAGAAACAGGGGGAACAGACTTTATATGGGAAGCAGCAAAAATGCTGTCATAAAATAATATAAAAAAATGTAAAATATAGAGAAAAATAAATGTGTTTTGCCATTCTGTATGACTCAGTGATGCATTATGTTTAGTAGTGTCAACCATATGTGTTTAAGGCAAAAATGTGATTGTATTTTAGCTGATGCTTTTCCTTTGATTTTACAATATACCTGAATTCTGCACAGCTTTGTATTGCTCACTGAGACAGAGGATGACAGCAAATGAATTCAATACATCAATAAATTACATTTCAATAAAATTCATTCAATATATTTACTGTTCAAGACAGTACGAACAAGATAATCAAGCTCCTTTCTGCTTTCCTTGTTTGTCTCTTCGGCCCTGTTTTAAACACCTCAATTTTTTTTCTAATGGGGTTAACAGAGAGCTAGCAGGCAGTGTAGTACCACTTTTACTGTATTTCTCTGAGTCACTGAGTGTCCCCAAGACATTATGGTATCTGAATTTGTCAGCTTGGTCCCCCTCCTTGCATCTGACATAGTTTCAGTGTCAGAAACAGGAACAAAGACTTGTTTAAAACAAAAAGAAGCAAGCAGCAGGACCCAAAATTATATATGCATATTAAGAATGTGCACAGCTTGGGAAAATATTCGCTTCTCCCCTACATTCTACAGTTCATCTGTTTCTTAGAAAATCAGAGCTATTCAAGTTTACAGTGATCTCTTTATAAGTTGGACATTCAGAGATTTATGGAAAGATGACAAATGTGACAAATAGCATTTATAGTGAGAAGAGACCAGCTCCTTTTACAGATTTTGGTTTCCTAAAAAATAATGCTGCAAGTGTTTCTCAGTATACAATCATCTAAATAACTAATATTTTATTAAGGAAGAAGCAATAAAAAAGGAGTTGTTATTTAATCCATTAGTGAATATTTTTGCTACTACAGCAGTTTCTGTATTGCGCCTCAGAGACGGCTGTACTGAAGTGATAGATATGTAAGTTTTGGTATTGAAGTATCTGAGCCCTGCCAAAAGAGGATATAAACATTACTGCAACAAATAAAGAAAATGCTCTGGAAAAAATGCCATTTAGAAAAGTGGCTTTTAAAAATATTTCTTCAGAAAACAGAACAAAAACAAACAAACAAATAAACAAAGAAGAATATAAGTAAGCAACAAACAGTCAATATATTTATTTTTTTCAAAAGTAGAATACTGTGCCCTAGAATGATTCTTATAACTTTTTTTTGTTTTCCTGGTATTTGTAAAACTTTCTTTGATAATTGAAACTTAAGTTCATATGCTATCACTTCATACTGATTACAAAGGATAAAAAAATGTGTTTTCTGAGACAAGGTCTTTACAGAAGGTTGCTTACAAGATAATTCATTAAGTGATTTAAATTCTATAAAGGGAAGAGTTATTCCCAATAGTCTATAAGGTTTAGTGAGGTTTTTTAGTAAAGCATGATGACATAGTCAAAATTATAAAATGAATATACAAAGAGGACAAGGAGATAAAAATTAAATATAAAGGCTTTAAATCTGAACTTTATGATTCAGTGTTTCTCATGCAGTAATTTACTATAACTGAAATGAGGACACTGTGTCCTTACATGACTGATGTAAATTTGGGTCTAAAACATAGGACATCCCTCATAATGAAGTATGGGTTTGGGTGTGTCAGATACATGTGTGGCTTCATTTGAAATTAGCTCCACAGCTGAACATTACAGGAGAAGAATATGCTGAAGTTTCTTCCCATACCATAGCAGAGAATGTCACAAACGAGTGACTCATTGCCTGAGCTATATTTTCAGTTTCTGTTATGTTTGGTCATCTTCCTCCTGTGTGGGAAGGTGGCATGTCTGGTCTCCTAAGCCCCACTTTATGTGCAGTAGCAGAGACACGGCCAGCTGCAAAGGTGAGAAAATTGTAAAATGTATCTCATCCCCTTGTTTTTCCAGTGGACCTATGTCAGACAGCTGGAAAACCTACAGAGAAATTTCATTGACTGTGTGCTCTTCCACACATGGTCTGTAACACACAGAGTAGGTTCAACCCTACAGTACGCTATACTGTGCTTCCTATGTGGCTCTCAAGCCCCCTAATGTGGGGGGATATGGTTTAGTGGTGAACAAGGCAACACGGGGCTACCAGTTAGACTTGATGATCTTAGACGTCTTTTCCAACTTTAATTTATGATTGCAGAGGTTGTAACAGGGCAGGGGTCAGTCTGTTCTCCCTGGTAAAAAGCAACAGGACAAGAGGAAATGGCTTCAAGTTATACCAGGGGAGGTTTAGATCAGATATTAGGAAAAAATTCTGTGCTGAAAGGGTGGTCATGTATTGTAACAGGCTGCCCAGGGCAGTGGTGAAATCACCATCCCTGGAAGGGTTCAAAAGGCATGTAGATGCGGCACTTGTGGACACGGTTTAATGGTGAACATGGCAGTGGTTAAGTTTGTTAAGTTGGACTTGATGATCTTAGGGGTCTGGTCCAACCTTAACAATTCTGCGATTCTAATGAGAATACCTCCATTATCCATGCACATCTGTGACAATCAGTATCTCATCTTTTTTGTTTTTGAAGATGTCCTATTTATGTAATTTCAAACAGAAGCATCCTTGTTTTAATATAAATAACTATACTCTCACATACAGAGAGGACAGCTGGTGCTGTTTCTTGGGGGGAAAAAAAGAAAACAAGATTAATATATAGGACCTTTTCAGGATCCTTCACAGTAAATGGAAACATCAAAATTTACATGATTGCACTGTGGATTTTGCAGGCTACATTCTCTCTAGTATCTACTTTTACCAGCATACAAAAGTCACTGAATTGAATGGAAAATAATCTGAGATAGAACTTCTGTCCAGTCCTTTCAACAAACTTTATTTAGCCAGCTTCAGTTCCTAACCAGAGCTGTCACTGTGCAGAAGCTACATATGGCTCTTGTGTATCTGTGAGTCTTTCTTGTCTGATGCTTATATTTGGTTATTTCAATGGTAGCTCAACCAAGTCAGTTTCAAGCAAGCCTGCCAAGCCAGAAGATGCAAAGGTTGTCATGTCAAAATGTCACCATGGATTCTCGTGTACCGCACTACCCACAGTGTAGTATGCCAGGGTGTGGAAGATGAGTTCATTTATGTAGATAGTACTTGTTGGTGATAAAATAGCATTCCTCCTAAAATAATAAAAGTTAGAAATAAGCTAACACAGTGCAACAATAGAAAGAAATCTGCAGATGATTTGCATGTGAAACAAGAAAGAATACTTCCATTTGCATGACAGACTACTGTCTGCTTGCTCTGAACTAACTCACTCCTTTTATTCCTCCCTTTTTTTCTCTTCAAGTTGTCATACAAGTTGGCTGAGTATTCTACCATGCTAAATTCTGATATTTATGCAAGTAGCTGAGTACTTGCTATACATCTTTGTGCACCAGAAGCTGAACTTTAACTCCCCTTTTGACTGTTGAAAAGATGTATTGTGTGTATATATAGAGAAGGAATAATTATGGGGCTTCCTTGCTATTTATACTTCTTTTCCTTTTTTCAGTTTTATGCATCCACTGATTGCTGTCACAATCATATTTATTCTATGTGATAAAAAGTATAATAGCACAAAGAGATATATTTCATATCTCCTTCAGCACCTCATCTTACAGCCTTACGTTTTACATCTTTCAAATACTTAACACAAAGTGCACATTTCTCATATCCTCTCTGCCCCACTGAGATTTGGTTGATCTCATATATACACCCATTTCCACTGGACTTCACAAGCCTCATGATAGATAGCAGGACAATTTAGAGTATGATGATCTTTCTGGCTTGTTCCATTACTTTCTTTTCCTTGATGATCATTCTAAGAGAGATGCATTTCTTCCTCTGTGCTCACCAAACTCATTATTTCTTTGTATGGTGAAGTTGCCTAGTGTGCTCAATCACTTCCTTTCTATGAGAAATTCATTAGACACAGATACAGTCACTCATGGTATTTCTTAAATTCTGTTGAACATGTATTTCTGACAAATGCTACATGCTCACTCCAAGGCATGATGCAGTGTTAGTCATCTCTATGTATTCATACTAAAAATAGTCAACCTCAAAGCCAACTACCTCTGTGTTAGTGGAAGCCAGCTCTGTGACTGTGGAAGGGTGACTAACTCCTAGAGCAAACATTCTCCAGAATGCCTCTGCTTAGTCAGTTCAGCTAGGATATTTCCTCCACTCTACATGATTAATGTTCTAACCATTGTCTTTAACATTAGCTTTGTATTGGCAATGGTAATGAGAAACATTTAGTGTGAAACTTCATTCCAAATTTAAAAGATGCTCTTTAGTAAGTTAAAGGGGATATCTGTATTGTTTGTACTGTCTCATGTTCCATTTTTGCTAGAGCACATGAGATCAAAGTATGCCCTAAGGCATCTTACATCACTGCTACAGTTTAAAAACTGCGTGGTGGCCAATAACTAACAACAATTGATTGCTGTCAGATTTCACCAGGCACCACAGAAGGGGTCAAACTGACAGAAAATTTTAGTATCTTACAAGAGAATGTGAGAGTCTTCC
This sequence comes from Ifrita kowaldi, assembly GCA_013398055.1. Classification (NCBI taxonomy): domain Eukaryota; kingdom Metazoa; phylum Chordata; class Aves; order Passeriformes; family Cinclosomatidae; genus Ifrita; species Ifrita kowaldi. The sequence goes on along the minus strand of VZRS01007688.1, from coordinate 657,888 downwards.
TGGTAGCAGAGAAGAAAACTGTTACAGACTTTTTTGTTCCGGACTGAGCCAGATCTCTGCAATGCCAGATAATGGTTACAGTCAGTAACAAAGTGCACGTTGCCATGCCTCTTATATGTATATGCCTGTTTGTATACATACACAGATATGTTTGTGTGTAAAATATTTCAATATCTATATACACATTTTATAATAAAATAATAAAAGGATGTATGGACAAAAAATTATTTTATAATAAATTATATAATAAATTATGGAATTTATATAATAAATATATGGGATTTATTATATAATAATAAAAAAAAGTATGGACAAAAACTGACATGTGTGGTTTCCAGCTCTTATTTTGGCAAACTACATTCCAAGTCCTAGTTCTGAACTTAGCACTATAAGTCACTCTTTAACTGAAAAATACTCTCAGAAGCCAGGCAAACATACATCAAGACAAACTATTAACACCAGTTAGAAAGAAAACACTAGTCTGAACTTTCTTCTGGAACTCGAAGCATTGCTGTGTCCAGTTCCAGGCCTCTCGCTTCAAGACAGACACTGAAGTGCTGAAGCGTGTCCAGAGAAGGGTAATGAAGGTGGCGAAGGGTCTAGAGAGTAAGCCCTATGAGAGACAATTGGGGGAGCTGAGATTGTTTAGCCTGAGAAAAGGAGGCTCAGGGGAGGCCTTACTGCTCTCTACAACTCCCTGAAAGGAGGTTGTAGCAAAGTGGGGGTCAGCCTCTTCTGCCAGGCAACAAGTGACAGGACAAGACAACATGGTCTCAAGCTGTGCCAGGGGAGGTTCAGGATGGATATCAGGCTGGAAGAAATCCTTCATGGAAAGGGTTGTCAAGCACTGGAACAGACTCCCCAGAGAGGTGGTGGAGCCACCATCCCTGGAAGTGTTCAAGAAACAACTGGACATGGCACTTAGTGCTGTGGTCTAGTTGACAAGTTGGTGAGTGGTCAAAGGTTGGACTCAATGATCTTGGTCTTTTCCAACCTAAATGATTCTGTGATCCTGTAATACATAAAAATAAGAAGTTCAGAGGAAACATATCAGACGTTGTCCTACAGAATTGTTTTGAAGTGTGGTTAAAAAGATGAAAGGACTGAAATTTCAATCCTTACATTTAAAGCTAAATATTTGTATTGCTATTATATTACTATTTGATGAAAAGTTGGACATGAAACAACAATGTGTACTCGCTGCCCCAAAAGCAGCGTGGCCAGCAGGGTGAGGGTGAGAATTCTGCACCTCTACTCTGCCCTTGAAAGAGTGCAGAGTGCCCTAGCTGGAGTGCTGCATCCAGCTCTGGGGTCCTCAGCATAAGAATGATGTGGACCTGTTAGAGAGAGTCCAGATGAGGGCCACGAAGACGACCAAGGGCTGGAGCACCCCTCCTGTGAAGACAGGCTGAGGGAGCTGGGGTTGTTCAGCCTGGAGAAAAGACATCAAGGAGACCTTACAGCACCTTCCAGTACCTAAAGAGGGATTATAAAAAGCGGAGAGACTTTTTATACAGGCAGATAGTGACAGGACAAGTGTTTTAAACTGAGAGAGGGAAAATGTAGATTAGATGTTAGGAAGAAATTCTTTACTCAGAGGATGGTGAAGCACTGGAACAGGTTGCCTGGAGGAATTGTGTGTGCCTCATCCCTGGAGGTGTTTTGTGGCAGGTTGGATGGGGCTCTAAGCAACAAGATACAGTGAGTGTCACCCCTGCCCATGGCAGGGGGCTTGGAATGAGATCTTTAAGGGTCTTTAAGGGCCCTTCCAAACCAAATCATTATCTTGGTCAATGATTCTATGATTCTGAAATGAAGGCTTGCCTACTCCATAAATCTTGGACATTTTCCTTCCAGAATTTAAACAGAGGAGACAAGAAACTGTAGTTAGTTAATTTTGTTTCAATGCTACCCATTCTAAAAACAGCTATCTCCACAAGGACCTCAGAAATTAACAATTAATGCTCCTACTGTGTTTGAATGTTCAAAGTAATTATTTTTTATTGTTTCTAAATGTACTTTTTGTCAAGGACACTCCACTCTTGACTAGTTTCCTGTCTGCACTTGACACAGCAGAGATCTAGAACAATATTAGCATGACAAACAGAAATAACATCAAGGGGCATTATATACAAAACAAATTACTTGCTTTTACCTCACTGACTGCCCAGACTGTCTTAATAAATAATACCCTGGCTCCCATTCACCTCCCTGCTTGCAATCTTAAAAATTATGGCAGAGACTGTGTTTTGGTGTATGTACTGAAAGAGAGATACAAGCTCAAGAAAAAAAAATATATAGAGATATATATAAAAGTAATTGGAGATAAGTCTTTAGCTATCTAAACAGAAATAATTTAATTTCTAATCTGGCCTTGGAAAAGAGGTGCAAAAATATCTCTCATCTGGTGTGTGCAATAGTTTTAAAGTAGTATACTCCAGAGGATCAAATTATTCAGGCAGCAGAATGAGAGGCAAAACAAGAGCCAAGGATTTTGAATAAATACTACAGCTGTGGGAAATGAATTGCAGAAATAAAAGGAGGAGGGACCAGCTAGTTATGAGGCTAATAAGCATATGAAATCTAAAGGAAACAGAGCAAAACTGACTCTGATTTATAGCTTAAATAACTTCATTGAGTTCATTAGAGTTCCATAGGATACTGAATACACCATCTCAGAAATTGGTTGGTGTATGATGGCTGTGAATAAGAGAGAGGGAATTCTGCAGAAATACCAGTTCTTTTGTCTTAAGGTTTTTATATTACACTATTTCAGAAAACTTGGAAAGTGACAGTCTCAGAGTGGTAGCTAGCACCAACAGTATTGCAAGCAGGTGTTACACAACTCCCCAGCTCCCCCAGCTCGAGTGCTCTGCCTTCATCCACAGTTCCTCTGCTGCACTCAGTTTGGATCACTCTATGCTGTTAATTTTGATATGAGCTGGGTAGCGCTTTTGTTATGCATACAGATGTGCAGCACTGACCAGAAACAGATCTCAAGATTGTTTCCACTTTAGGTATCTTTGCCTTTTGTCTGACCTTTTCTGTTTTTCCATGCTTTTTAGTCCTCGGTGTTTGTAAGGTGAAAAACAAAATGGTCTGAGCCACCCAAAAGTGATTCTCCACTAGGGACTGTTTCTGCTTCTGCAGTTCTGTTGTGCGCACCCTTCCCTCCCATTGACTTTGCTGTTATGGACCTCCCAGGCTAGGTCTCTTATTGCCAGGGAAAAGACTTTGTTGTCCTCCATCAGCCTTTCCTCCCCACCATTCCCATATATGTTTGGCCATGACTAGGAGATGAGTATGGCTTCAAACAGAATCTTGCCTCCGGTCTCTCAGAAAAAGAATGCATTTCTGTCTTCAGCCAACAGGCAGAGAAAAAAAATAGGGAATCCTTATTCACAAGGAAACTGTGTTTTATTTAAGATACATTGTGTCTGATAATATACTCACAGCACCAACTGTGACTTTCTGTATCAGGCCTAAATGTCTCTGTGCCTGAGCCATCCATCTGAAGTGGCCCCTTGAAGTTTCACCTGTTTTAATTATTTCCTATGAGCTTCTACAACTTTTCCTAGCTTTACTGGAGATGGAAGACAGAAACCTGAGATTAACCCAAAGAAGGAGGCCTACCACTCAGAGAGATCAAGAACTACATAGGCTTATTTTCAGCATTCCTTTACCTAACTGTTAAATCAAAAAGGTGGAATCTCTGCCAATCCCACCCCACTGTCCTGTTCAAAGGATCTCTTGGTCACAATCTCGAAGTTCTTAGATACATGGAATTTGCTTTTTGCATACAACTCAAACCAGGTCCTCCTCTCCGTTTAACATCAGTCAATGCTGATGGTCACCTTAAACTGTTATCATTTAGAGTACAACTATTCCATGTAGGAGACTGACTCAGCTTCACGTGCTGGATGAAGAAGAACCCAAGTCATGTAATAATGTGTTGCATTCAGTTTCCTCAGAATGGAATCAATTCCATAAGAGATACTTCAGTCCCAGCCCTAAATACTGAGAGTCCAATGCATTTGGCACTCCGGGGAGGAGTTAGCATTGTGGTGGGCTGCCCACCAAAGCCACTCTGTCATTCACCTGCTCAGCTGGATAGGGAAGAGCAAACACAGTGAAAGTCTCATGGGTTGAGATAAGGACAGAGAGAGATCACTCACCAGTTACTGTCATAGGCAAAGCAGACTCAGCTCAGGGAAATTAGTTGGATTTATAACAAGTAAATCAGAGTAGGTAGTGATATATAAAACCAAACCTTAAGCCACATTCTCTCTCCCCTCCCTTCTTTCAGGGCTCAACTTCACTTCCAAATTCTCTACCTCCTCTGCACTAGCAGCACAGGGGGATGAGAAATGGAGGCTGCAGTCAGTTCATCACACATTGCCTCTGCCACATCTTCCTCCACAGCGGGGACTCTTCCCCTGCTTCACCATGGCGTCCTTCCTCCAGAAGACAGTTCTGCATAATGTTCTCCAATGTGAATCCTTTCGCCAGGCTGCAGTTCTTCACAAACCATGCTGCAGAACTTCTCCAGCATGGGCTTCCCACAGGATCACAGTACCCTTCAGGCATCCACCTGCACCATTATGGTGTTCTCCACGTGCTGCAGGTGGATATGTGCTCCACCGTGGCCTCCAAGGGCTGCATGGGCAAAGCTGCCTCACCATGGTCTTCTCCTGGGGCTGCAGGGGAATCTCTGCTCTGGCACCTCCTCCCCCTCCTTCTTCACTGATCCTGGTGTCTGCTAAGTTGTTCCTCTCACATATTCTCACTCCTTTCTCCTGAAAGCTGCTGGTGTAGTGCAGCAGAGTTCTTAACTCTGTAATGCCCAAGGTGCTAACACCATTGCTGATGGGCTCAGCCTTGGCCAGCAGCGAGTCCGCCCTGGAGCCACCTGGCATGACATGGGGGAAACTTCTGGAAGTTTCTCATAGAAGACACCCCAGTAGAACCCTGCTACCAAAATCTTGCCACACAAACCAAGCACAAGCACAAAGAACAAATTAAACTACAGGAAAGGATAAAGCAAGAAATGTTTTCTACTTATCATTCACATTTATAGAAGAACAAAATGCTGGGAAAACATGATCTGAAAGGAACTTTTTTACTCACCTGAGCTGTTTATTTTCTGCAGTAAACTCGTAGATGCAGTATCAGTAGTATCAGGATCCTAGGCAGTAGCCAAAAGAAGCAGTTGTAAAGTAAGCTATTTAGGTGGGAAGATCTTTTCAAGAAGAACCAGGAATCCAAGATGTTTGTCATAAAGGATGTGAAAAAACATGAAGGAAGCAAAACACTCTTCGGTGTAGTATCCTTCCAAAGCATATCACTGCAGTTACTTAGTCTCATGAAATCAAGATAAAATCCATTGGAACAATGAACATACAGAGCTTTTAAGTCCTTACTTACATGCTTAAACACTGTTCTGGAAACTTCATATTTTTTTACAATGGTTAATAGAAAAAAATTGTGGATATACTTGGAAAGCCAACAGATGGCTCCATGCCACTGGATTCTTCCACACATCCTGTGACACTGATCATCTTTAACTACAGGTGTCTTTATAAAGCTTCCTACCATGACTTTGAAAGAAGGCCAAATTATCAATTTTATCTTTTCTTCCTTCCAGGGGCTTCTCTCCCAAAGCTGGAGGTGGTCAGTATTTTGGTAGATATTATCAGTCCTGCCTGGCAGGAAGGAAGGAGGAGTGTGTATCACATGTATGAAAGATAATTATAAGAGCTTTATTTTTTTCAGAGCAATAAGTGTAGGGCTTCTTTTATTATTCTTTCTTATGTTGTCATTTCAAATATTTTCTAAGGAATTATTCTTAGAGCACAGACACATACATACAGTGAGGAAGTTCACAGTCTACACATGAGAATTTGTTCATGGATCTCAATAAAAAAGGGAAAATACTACTCTCACATCTGGCAGTCATTTGTTCATCACAGAGCTGTGCATCTGAAAGTATTGCACAATAGACATGCAGGGCCAAAATCATCCTGGGTGTAACAGTACTGACGTCAATTCCCTTATACCACGGAAGAATTTTCTGTGTAGAATGCAAACTGTTTTCATGAAAGACAGAGAAACACTTCAGTATGGATTGTTCTTCACTTTACTTTCTTTAAACAGCTGGCAGCTGGTAGACATTGGCTTGCTGGCCAATTGCAATAAATGAGATGGACCATGAAAAGGCAAAAAGGAGCAAGGGTATGGAGACTAAAACAATTGGTATAGACAATTTGAAATGCTGTGTGCTGTATGTAAGGGATGCTATTTCAGACTATGTCTAGAATGGTCACTTGAATGGAGTACCTATTATAAGCTGGAAAACACAGGGTGTACTCCTGAAATGCCTAGGATTTTCTCATAACTAACATGCTTGGATCTCCTGGAAACATGAGTCATTTCCTACTAACGAAGGGTACAATTTTTAGGCATACCCACGTGACTTAAAAAGCAGATGAACTCTTGAAAAAAGGCAGGAGCAATTTGCAATTTGCAATTCTTGTGTTATCACTTAAATTTTAAATCTCCAAGTACATTTCCTCTCTTGTTTTCAAGGAGGCTGGTCCTTGGAGCACTCTCTAACTCACGTTAAAAACCAGCAGACTCCTTTAGCTGACACTTGAATTTACCTCCTGGTTTCATCTGTTGTGGATTAGGAACCATTCTATTAGCAAAGAAGCAGGAAGAGAAATTTCCTGCAGAAAGGTAAAGATAAATGGGAAAATTAATATCTGGAAGCACTGACTGATGGCTGCCAAATTAATATTTCTCTAGGTTTTGTGATGTTGAATTTTATTTTTGAAATCGAGGATTTTTTTGGGTGATCCTTTGTGTCCTAAGAAAGGCACATGTCGTACATCTTCCTAAAAGCAACAATGCAGATTATCAAAAATATTACTGTTGAAACCTAACAGTAAACATTATAAAGGTTCAGGCTCTGCATATTAAGACATCATAAAGATTTAGGGTCTGCATATATAATAAAATTATATACACACTGATTAATTGCACATCTCTGTAAAACTTAGCCACAAAATTTCAGGGTACCTTTGTGGCTTCCGTGCAATAAATTGAATCTTTGATGTAAACAGAATTTTACCCTTAGTCTAAAATCAATTAAAATTGTTTCAGACATCACCTACACTTTTTGCAAGTAATGTCTGTCATTTACTAACTGCATTGTCTGTAATTTGCTAACTGCATTTTCCCCCGCAGAGGAAACAGTATGACATGGCTTCCTCCCTTATTTCTCCACGTCTCTGGGCTCCTGACCCTGTTCAAAAGGAATTCCTGAGCTTCTCTGAACAGAGGCTGCATTTGCTGCTGGTACTTACAGTAGCCACAAAATTACGAGGAGATTATGCCAGTCACAGCTTAACCTAAAATGCTAAATCAGGTCCTTGCAGCTAGGAATACTACCAATTGAAAAAGGGGTTTTTTTTAAGTTGTTCAGCTCTTTTTCAGAGAATTGTCATATTAAATGTGCTGCTGAATAACTTTTGTGTACGTTTTTCTTAAACTTCTGTTCCTTTACAGTGTTCTCTCTTTGATTCTATTTAGTGGAAAAAAGGTCGGGATATGGGATCTGGTTATGAACACAAACATTTGAAAAATATATTACGGATATATCCCTTATAAATTTTACATTGGAGTTGGGTGTGAATTTATATTTTTATATTGTCCAGCTAGTTTGCTTCTAGAGAAACTTAGCTGAATCAAATTGAACTACAGCAATACAAACTAGTCACTAAGCAAAAGGAAAAATCTCTGTGTGTGCATATGCAGAGCTTTGAATTAAAACTATTATTATTACTTTAAATGAGCAATTTCAGATTGCAAAAACCAACATTTGCAACCTCAAACACAAAACATAAAATAACATCCTTAGTCTAGTCACAGTTAACCACATAGTGACTAAATATAGCATCAGCTAGTCTTCAGGATATGTCCACAATAACAGATTACTCAAAATGTTCTGCTGCTATTCCCTACCTAATATTATGTCTACAACAAAACGTGGAAGTTTAAAATATCTCTGTAATTATGGTAAACAGATAACAATCACTAAAATTGCAGAGTACTGTCCACTGTTCCTAACCTACAGGCTGTATATAGAAAACTGATTTAAACTATCCTGCCTACTGCTGGTAGTCAAATGCATACTGAATTCCAGGCGTTGGTGAAGCACAGGGAAATCATATTTTGAGTGAGATATAAACTCCAATCCTGATTTTTGTTAAGACATTTAGATGATTTCTAATTCTGAACAACTAGTGTATGTTTCCTTACTAACTGTGTTGATCATTTTCACAGATATTTTAAAATGTAGAAGTCATTAGAAAAATGACATTATTTCCTCTTGCTACCTTACTTTGAAATGAGGATATTACTTAATGTCCAAAACCCTTTTTTCAGGTTACCCTAAAAACTCAATCCAAATTCCTCTTGGAATTGAATGCAAAAAGAAGCAGGTATCTTTAAGTGTTTCTCCACCCGTGTTTTGAGGAAAGCAGTTCTTATTTCTGGGCATGGCTTCCACCCCTCCCTGCCTGCGACCCCGCCGATGCCCTTCTGCTTACGCACAGCAGCCTTTGAGGGAGAACAGGAAGAGGCAAATCAAAGAAGCAGCTGTTCTCTGAATCACAATCCTCTCTGGATTTCTCTAAAAAAAACCTAATAGATAAGACAGAAGAAGTGTAATATCCCTTGAAGCCATCTCTGTGGCTGCTACTAAGAAGCTCAGCAGCACGGTGGTAAAGACGGATGCAAGTGCACACAAAGTTTTGTCTTCACAGATTGAGGGTCTCTCACTTTGGCTTGCACAATCTACAGGGCTGGATAGCTACAAATTCAGACTCATCTGTACAGATGGTCTGTTAGAAACTGCCTTAGTTTGGCTCCAGAAGTTTTCCTTCCATCACTCCCTGAAGAAAGTCTTCCCAAGCCCACTTTTAATATTTTCAAAGCTTGTATTTAAGAATCACCTCTGTCTTTGCTATTCAAATGTATACATTTTCAGTCTACTTGCTTCTTGGTCTAAGTGAGCATGTAGAGGCCAAAATCTAATATCAACACCCTGTAAACAGTTTTCTATCAAGACACTTATGAAAAATTTACAGACTTGAATAATGATTACTTTGCAAATTCAAGAAAATCCTTCCTTTATTCATTTTAGAAAGACCAACTTGCACTGTATTTTTCTGAATGCAGATTATCTGTTTCTTAATTACTTCAGATGCTTTTTCCATTAATAGGTCTGTAAGATATCCTGAATTTCAAAATAAACTTTCTTTTGTCTTTCATGTGACAGATGAATTAGACAGTTTCTGTAAAAAATACTCTCAAGATATTTGTAAAATAGCCAAAAATCAGAGCCATATATTCTGAAATGCTTAGAAACATGACTGAAACCATAATCTATAAAAATGGTTCAAGTTTTCTGGCCTGAGACCTGACCTTCTGTTCAGGTTTTGCTTGGAATTTTATCAGCAATTAGAGGTAACTAGCAAGAGCAAAGGTCATAAAATCGTAGAATATCCTGAGTTGGAAGGGACCCACAGGGAGCATCAAGTCCAACTCCTGGCCCTGTGCAGGACAGCCCAAGAGTCACACCCTGTGCCCAAGAGCCTTGTACAGACACTTCTTGAGCTCTGTCAGGCTGGTGCTCTGACCACTGCCCTGGGGAGCCTGTTCCAGTGCCCGAACACCCTCTGGGAGAAGAATTTTTCATGATATCCAACCTAAATCTCTCCCGACACAGCTTCATGTCATCTCTTGTGTCCTGTCACTGGTCACCAGAGAGAAGAAATCAGTGTCTGCCCCTCCATTTCCCCTCACAAAGAAGTTGTAGACAACCATGAAGTCTCCCCATAGTCTCTTTTTCTCCAGGCTGAACAAGCCAAGTTGTTCAGATGCTCCACATATGTCTTCCTCTCTAGACCCTTCAGCAGCTTCACAGCCCTCCTTTGGACACTCTCTAATAGCTCTATATCCTTCTTATATTGCAGTGCCCAAAGATGCACACAACAAAATGAATGTAAGCATTTCTACATTATTAAAATCATAAATGACTGTGCTTTTACTTCCTCCTCCATTAAATTGTACCAAAATTTGAAAAGTACATTCATTCACAACTGATCAATTTCCATGCCAATTCCTGAAAGCTTCTTAGACTTAATTCCTTCTCTCAGCTGCTATTTCCCTTGTGCTATTTTGAGAAACAAAAAAAAACCAACAAAAAAATCTCCCGTTAATGGCTCTCCTTCCTGGCTCATAGTTCCTTCCTTTCTTTCTGCCTTTACTGGGAAATTGTATTCTGTGTGATCCTCTTTAAAAACTAGGCATCAGGTCATTCCGTAATTTATGTATCAAATCAGACGCAGAGTTACTTAGATTAGTAGATATTCATGTTCCCTGGAATGCCACTTGTTATGCACTTCCATTGTACAGCCATATGGTTCCAAAGTTTTACCTACACTCTCCCATTTTCCCATTCAAATCCAGATTTTTTTCATAGCCTAATATCTTTTCATTAAAGGAATCCAGGAACTGCTTTCAGTGGGTCCATAAGAAAGGAATTTCTAGAAATCATGCACTCAAACTACAGGAGCAAACTAGGGAGCATTATACATTTAGTATAATAAATCCCTGCCACTTAATTCAGCAGCCTCTTTGGTAAAATGACATAACCCACCCCTGGAAGTGTTCAAGGCCAGGTTGGATGGTCCTTTGAGCAACCTGGTCTAGAAAGGTGTCCCTGGTCATGGTAGGGGGGTTGGAACTGGATGTTCTTTAAGGTCCCTTCCAACCCAAATCATTCTGTGATTTTATGATTGTGCCTCCTTGCAAAATCATTACATTTCTTCAATGAAATAACACGTGCATATGACTAATGGAAGCAGCTACATTGCAGAATACTTGCAGTTTTGAGCACATAGAACAGGTTTTTATGTGTTGAGGACAAAGTTTGTTACTCACATTTTAGATTTCCAGTGTCTGACATGAAATTTTAAAAATCTGGCCACAACTTACTCGCAACATGTTTGTGGATAACATGAGAAATGCATAGACCTCATTGGATAAGGGAACTGCCACATTCCACCATGATTCAGTTTAAAATGAAAGCAGCGAGACATAGAGAATGCTGAAATCTGGCATTTGCTACCTTGTGACTTTATGGTCACTAAAAGTCACCATGGACCTTCAGAAACCTTTTCTCCCGCTCACTGTGTTTTTAAGCATAGATGCTAATAAATTTCATAGTGTAGAAGATGGTGAAAAAACAAGTCTCTCTGTTCTGACATAATTAAAATTGTGTTCTAAATTCCCATTCTGGTAATTTCTGTAGACCTTTTCCCTTATATTTTGTGTGTGGCACTAATATGGGCAGAAAAAAGAACTTTCCAACAAGTTTAGTTGGTGTCCTTAGATGACACTTTACATTTCCTAAAGTGTAAAAACAGACCTAGTTAATTACTTAAAACATTTTTTTCCTTGATTAAACATTTTATGAATACATGACTTTAATTTTCATTGTAACTTGGGCTTCTGAATGGAAAAGTCACTTTTGGAAAAGAGCTTAGATGCCTGACTTGGATATTTTTTGATCATCCTTTGTTAGCTTTAGCATAAAAAAAAAAAAAATGAAGCACACATTCCTGTAATATTTCATCAAGTTCTGACTAACAGAGAATCAGAAATGTCCTAAAATGTACAATTACAAACAGGCATAAACTCTGAGACATTTTTGTGGTTTCAGAGAAAACTGACTTAAGTACATACGTCTGGAAAGTCCCACCAAGAAGCCACTTCTGTATTTTCAGGAAATTAAGCAAAAAGGCCTACTGCAATTTTTCTATTGTTATTTGTTTATTTATTTTAAGCCACATAAAAAGCAGAACTTTGTGATCATAGGTGCAATATTTAGACCTAAAAGAAATTTTTTGAAGATAAAAGAGTTGTTTATATAAACAACTGTTCTCAAAAATTTTGAGACCAATTCTAGTGGTCTTATATTCTGTGAGACTGTGAATAGTGGGAGGTTTCAAAGCTTTGTAGCTGTGGAACCAAGTCACGATCACAGTCATTCTCTTAAGTACTTTGTTTTTACTTCCTTTTTCTGGAATGACCCACAGAGAGTACTGGACAGACAAAAAGTAGTAGGACATGCCAGAAGATGCCTCTGAACAGTCTTAATAAAAAGGGTGACTGGAAGAGTACTATCCTAAATTAGATTGCTATTCTTGAGCATAAGAGCTCTAGACCTAGCATACTAGAGATCTGAAGGACCCTGTAGCCCCACATCCTGTCTCCAGCTCCGGACCTGCAGAGGGGTATAAGAACAGGAAGACTGTATTGTCAACATTCCCTGATATCTGGAAGATCCTGATAACCAGCAGTTTGGAATTCAGAAATTTCTTTATGAAGAGCCTTGTGTTTGTCTAGGACCATATTCTATCTCCAACAATATCCATAACTAAATGCATAAAACCCCGTAAAAGTGGATCAAACATACACTTTCCCAGTCTCTTGATTCTTTCAGATTTGAAGACTTCCTAATCCTGATACCATTTGTGCAGTAATCCACCAACACATCTCTCTCCCGGTTAGTAGAAAACCTTCCCTGAAATGCTGTAAATTGCCTAAATCCACAATGTCCTTTCGTAAAAAGTTTCACAGGCCTACCACCTCTTCTGTTTCAAATTTTACTGCAAATAGCTTAATTTTATGGTCACTACTTGCAATTGATAGAGACTGCAAGAAGTTGGCCCATGTTAATAAATGTTGGAACAATTAAAATTACAGTCAGTGGATTTCTGATGTAGCTCAGAATCAAATTTCCCCTTTTAAAAAAGCAAATGTCTTCATCATGCCTACTCTCTGCATTGACAAAAAGGAAGTCTCTTTCTTTTCTTTAGGAAAGTCTTCCAGATCAAAGGCTTTTCCTATTCTCTCAGAGTTTATGGATTTCAGCAGCACTTTCTATCTAAAGCCCCTGGCAATCCAGAAGCCAGGCAGAAGCAGGAAAGATTTCAGGTATAAGTAATGAATCTTCTTCCGATCCTGAGAAAACAGATAAGGAAACTTGGAAGCAAGACTTTTTGTAATGACAGATATCAGACAGTCAGAGACTTGCAGCTGCCAAACTGAAGCCTGATCATTCAGGATACTTTGACTCTGTCCCGGCTGACCTCTCAGCAATATTGCAAAGCTGTGAGACTCAGAGTGAGCCCTAAGCTGCACAATTAGTGATCACGATGTAGGGATCACAAGTTGAAGCTTAAATGGAAAGTATCTGTTTCATTTCATTGCTGTGCAGTCTTTGCACCTTTGTGCTGAGAAAAAGGTGAATTCTGTAGGACTAACAGAAAACTGAAGGAAACAAGAATATTTTTCATATCGGCATAGTAAGTACTTCAGTTCTGTCATATTTCTGCCACTGAGAGAGTGATGAGCTCACATAATTTGTACAATCATAGCACATGCACACTGTGGAATGTCTAGCAACAGCTAAAGACACCGTTCCTTTGTACAGCTTCCTCTTTGGTGTTGTGAAAGCATCTGTCTTCTGATAATGTAGGGTGCTTTTTCATATTAATACCTTACACTTTGTTTTTGCTTTGTATTTCTATAAGACAACGTCCCCAGTGTCTTACCTTACTAAACGTAAAATGTTGTATAGAGCAGGCATTTTTGTAAGGGTTTAATTCTGAAAAATGTAAGCAGTGATGTGAATTTACAGAAGAACCATCCTGTCATCCTGTATCCTGCTACTCCCACGAACAGCACAGTGCTGTGTGCAGTGTCATGGCCTTACCTCACATAAGCCTCCAATCTAACAAGATATGACAGCTGAGCTTGCACACGCCACTATGCTTTAGTGAAATACTAGGGTTTGTTATGCATAGTGACATGCTGATAAACTCTTAATTAGCTGCTGTTTATGAGTGTCTGCTTTTACAGTAGATCCTAATTCATTTGTCTCTGCCTATACTATGTCTCTATATGCCAAATACGGATTATATTGCAACTGGTACCCTCTTGTGTGTGCATATACAAAGGATGATTAGCTGTAAAGCCTTCTGTGAGACATTTTATATGGAAAACTACTTACAAAATATATCGGGTTGCACCAGACAGCTGCCTAAATTCTGGAATTAATATCTGCTAACCATTTATACGCCAAGATTGTCATTCAAAGTTACTTGCAACTGTATCCACTAAAGCAAAAAAACTATTTGGCAAGTAAAATTTTTCTGACTCCCAGTTGCCCTGGTACTCAACATTATACCAGCCCAGCACAAGAGTGTCATTAAGCTTTTTCTCACTTTACCAATCTCTGTGGTCTACTGTGCTGTCATTCCAAACTTCAGATGTCTGTTTCTAATTGAATGCTTCCTTCTGTGATAATAAAGGTGATTAATATAGTGATATAATGTCCTAAATATTATATAGTGTTTTTCAGAACACACTAGACACTTTTGCTTTAATGCCACTCAGTACTGTTCTATAATAATACACGTTTTTCTCAAAAGGGGGTTAAAGAAGACAGTACTTTTCTCAGGACTGCAAATAACGTGATCTCTAAAGAGATCTATGTGAAAAAGATATAAAGACAAAAATATGAAACTTTTCTATTTGCACCGGAATGAGTGAAAGCATTTCTGACACAATTCCTTCTTGACAGTATGTAGTACTCTATGGTGTCTTCCCTCTTTCAAAGACACATGACTTTCTTTTAGAACATGTTCTTCAGTAAAGATGCTGGATAAAATTAGGCTGTACTTAGAAGCAGATACCTGCTACATTCTGTCTTTGAGCAGCAATGAGCACAGTTGGAATCTGTGCTTCTGTTGGAGTCCCTTGCCACTCCCACAATAAAAACAACATGACTGTGCGGAGTAGATGTGACCTCAACTTTTATTTATACTGCTTTTTTTATTATTTACACCTGTATTTAGATTTCACTTTATTTTAAACTGCTCTGTCGTAGGTCATAATTTATGTTTCCCCACCCTGTCTTTTAATTTGCATCCCAATCATAGTAAAGCTTGCAGAAGAGAATCCTGTAGAAATAAGGGAGAAACAGTGCAGGCTGTTTCTCTAGAAGAAAAGAATTTTTCCCTCTTCAGATGCCAAGAGGCTTTATCTGTGAACCTAATGGGTGACGTTATCTCTAAGAATTCGCAAACACACTGAAGTCTTGATTCCCTGCCTCTTTAGGTTTAGCAAAGTAGAAAGAGTTACAAAATCGTCCTTGTGGCTTGCTACTTAATTTATCTATCCAGCGATTCCTCTCAGAACTTGAAAGAACAGGTAAAAATAATATTCACCCCACCTTGTCACCCACTTACATTGCCCTTTTTTACCTCTCTGGGCTTTTCCTTGTCTGATGGACATGGGAGTGACAGCAGAACTTCCTTAGTTTGGCTGCCAAATCCTCTTTTCTTGTGGGAGTTGGGAGACCTGCTCGTACCTTCTGCATATTCACATTTGAAGGTCATTGTCTGGCTTTGTGCTACTACTTAAGTAGTAAGCTCAGTGCTGATAATACAGGATCCCTTCTTTGAAGTTTTAACCCCAAAAGACACCATTTCCATTTGGCAGTAGTTTCTGATTCACATGTTCACTGAAGCCAGGCTTCCTCTTTGGAGAACTGGAGGAAACCAGATTTGTCATTTGAAATGTCAGCAGCTTTTACATAGAAGAAAAAAAAAAAAAAAAAAAGGATGGGAAGTAAAGCCAGTGATTTGTACTTCTATCATAACACTGGCAAGACCTCTGAAAACAGGAACAAGAAAAGGTCTTGGGATATTTTAAGCGTGGTGCCAAATTAGTTCCAACCTGTATCTATTAAAGAGTAGAAATCAGCAGGAACATAAAACACTGTTGATTCATGTTCCTTAATCTCCTCCCAATGTCATATTACTCTTATTACACAGTTGGCTTTACACATAGAGAAAAGGAACATCTCCTTAAATAACAACCTTACTTATTTCTTTCAGTGTGAGATTGGAAATGGTAACATACTCACCACTGTCAAAATACACTTGAAAAATAAACAAAATTCAACACAGAACTGTGTTTTATAAACTATTTTACAAACAACCTAAGGGCATTATTATCATGTGGACAGAAAATCAGTTTTTGTGGAATAAAGTTAATTACAAAATCTAAAGCAATATTTACCTATTCACAAGCACAACCCCATCACAGCAATGCAAAGAGCTTCTGTGCAGGACAGTTTCTGATCTATTGTCCATTAAAATGGGATCATTTGGCCTATTTTCAGAAAACCTACCTTGAACCAGGTCAGCAATCTGGTGACTTCACCCATTAGAATCCCATGTCTGTGCATTCACCACAAGAGACGGAACATGAGACAGACAGACATGAAACTGAAGAATCAATAAAAATAAAATCTGTGGAAAACGTAGTCTGAGAGCATCACTCAAAAACCCAAGGTGAATGAAATGTTTGTAGATACAGGAGTGCCACGTTTTTGACACAGGATGACAGATGGGTAAAGGTGTGATTCACAAGCATTTACTGAACAGAGAATTAATCTCAATATTACAAGCAAATTTGTGCTGCAGAGCAAACTCTGAGAGAGACCATATGGCTTTAAGTCAGGAAAATAACAGGTTTCCTGCCTGTAAAAAAAAAAATTCTCTTACCGAGGTATGTGGTTTTGATGGCAGATTTAGCAAATGATTGGCACAATATAATAGAGTGTAATTCTAAGAACCACAGAATTATCCTACATTGGTGGTACATGCCTTTATTGTAAGAGCTGAAGTCTCAGCCTGGCTCTAAATTTTTGCGTCTTTCTTTATATTCATTACTCATTTCTTTCACAAAAGGTATTCCGTTTGAAGCAATGTGAAACACGTCATTCGATCCATCCACTGAATTTAGCTCTACTTATTTGGGGGAGAGTCTCTAAAAGCAATTTATTTCGATTTGGAAATGTGAACAGTTAATATGAAAATCTGTCAGTTTTGCAATTAATTTCTTTTTATGGATGCATAAGTCAAAATTTGAATAAAATGTTTGACGTTTTGAAAATCATGTTTGACAACTTTTGTCCAGTTTTGAAGATGAGATTATATTCCTCCACAACGCTTTAAAAAAAA